>OZ012740.1:496560328-496712828 GCA_963859935.3 Lathyrus sativus
GGGTTTTGCAGGAGAAAAGGTTGAAGTTTTCTTGAGAGTTGATTGAAGGTGATTGGAAATTGGTTGTAGGTGCAAGTTAGTTAAAGGTTGGAGAGACAATTTTAATGAATGTTTTGGGAGATTGAAGAAGGTTTATGAGTTTTCGGTGTGTTGGTTTTAAGGAGAAGAAGTTGACGGTGGAGGGAAATCCTTGAAGGAGATGACGGCTAGGGTTTCAAATGGAGGCTGCTAGTTTTTTTCCCCCTAACTATGAAGGAAAGAATGGTACTTGTAGGAGAATTTTTAGAGGGTAGAATAGGGAATGAATCCTAATTCTGTTAGAGGTTAGTTTAGGGATTTTGAACATCTGTTATGCTGAGCTGTAGATTTTTGTTGTGGCTATTACTGTCCTTTTCCTGCTAGTGGCTTGATGTAAATGTTTGTGGTTGCTTTGCTGCCAATGTACAATCTGTTTTGCTGCATACGTTGCCAGGTTTGTGCTTGATACAACATTCTCAATTATCCCTGAGTGGGTCTTCATCTGTGTACTATTTTTCTCTTTTTTCAGGTTATGGATAATAACAATTCCAAACTGTGGACAGGCTGTATAGGTGGGAATATTGGCTTATGCATTTTGAAAGGAGAGTGGTTTTGCTGACTCTCATTTTGGTCGCCAGTGTAATGCTGCGGATTTGTCTCGTGGTTGTAGTACAGTTTTGCGCCATTGTGTGGATTTTGATGGCATTGCTGTTTGTGCAGGACTCGCGACTTGGTGCGTATCGCGGAATTGATGCAATTCGGTTTTGATTTATACAAGGGTTATGATGTCGTTCCTCGTATTTTGGTTGCGTTTTGTTTCCATTTCAGAATCATGCTGCAGTCCCTTTTGTTTTTGCAAATTTTGTACGTGAGTCACGGCTGTTGGTATTGAAAAGAAGCAGGTTGTGCGTGACATTGCTTGAAAGCCAGTTGATGCTCCTTGTTTTACGCGGTAGCTGCGTAAAATCTCGTGCTTGTATTATGAGGCAAAATGCGTATTGGTGTGACAATTTTTGTGGATTATCCTCTCTTTTTTTCTGTGAAATTATACGCTGGCTGATACTTGTGTATAACCTTCTTAGTGTGTGGTCTGAGCTGCTGAGCTGAGTTGCGAAATCTGTCGGTAGCAGGGTAATTGCTGCTGAGTGACCTCTTCTTTTTGAGGTAGTTTTGTTCTGCAATCATATAAGTTGAAATTTAAAATGGCTTGTATTGTGGTACTATGCAAGCTTTGTACTGTGCACTCATGCCGTCAATTGCTCATGTTGCAGCTGGCGTACGATCCAAAAGTATGACTTTCTTGCCGTTGCTTCAAGTCACGTGTCACTTGGTCTCAAAGTTATGATGGTGAAGTTCTACAGACCGAGAAATCTGTTGCGAAATAGGTGTTTGGCTTCAGTTGTAAGAAAAATGATGAATGTGTGTTAAAGGATGGTTGTTCTGCGGTTTGGTTCATGTTGCTGTGAAAACCACCCTTGTCGCGATGCTCTCCGTGGTACGATATTTGTGATGCAACTTGTAAAAAACATGCTTGTCTTCAGTTGTTCATCCTGTACGGATTGCTAACTGTACCGCACTGCTCTGTGAGTTTTCTTTTGTTGCAAGATTTTGTATTCATAATCTTCATTGTTGTCCTTTGTTTGCAGGTAGTAAATCATGACAGCCAAGACTTGGAGGCGATTAGAATATGCAGCAGGTAAAAAGAAATAGTTTCCCATACTCGGATGACGGTAACGACACTTAACAGATTGTCTGAAATGAGTCGTACGAAAGACTTAAGAAACAACAAATCCCAACTCACCATGACAAATGGCATTTTTGTGGAGTTTTCTTGATGTATCAACTCACTTCATCCTCAAATGGCTCCTTCCTCTCATTTGGTGTGTTCACTTTGCAGGATTCTTGCTGTAGGATTTTTGTGTTGTGTTGCAAGTCGGGCAGATGACGTACGTGGTGTTCGTACCTTCATTTTGTGCACAGCAAGCCGCATTATTACGTAGGGTATGGGACGTAGATATGATAAATCAAGTTATGGTTTGGAGAATTGGTTTGGTACGAGTCGGTGCGCACAAGTTTGCATCAGTTTTGGATGCGGGTTTGCAGGTGCTCAAATCTCATCTTACGGAATCGTTTTTTTCACGCATGAAGGTGACCATTCTGCTAGCAAGTTTGTGACTGTTGTGCAGGTTTTGGTGGAATCACAAAGGTGGCTTGTGGGTGACTGTGGTTTGCTCTTTCCTGTACTATTATTTGCATGTCCTTTTTATTACTCATGGTTTGTAATACTACGCTGCAGATCGCGAGTTGGTAGCAAAGGGTGTGCGTGATGCCGCGAGCGAAGCTCTTAGGTAAAACATGGCAGGGCTGTCTTTGTTTTAGTACAGGTTAGTGATGCGGTTTATGCTCACTTGGTGATGCACAGAAAGTGACTTTGCGGAGTGCCTTTGTTTTCTTCTATGATGATAATTTCATAGCAAAACGTCCTAGTTCCAATTACCCTAGCAGGTCAATAGCGAGCAATCTTAGCGGCAACGTTGTTCCACGTAATCGTAACATGTTCACGATGCCACCTAGTGAGCATGATAAAATTCTTGATGCTTGCTGCGTACAGGTTTTATTGGCGATGTAACTACATTAGGTTTTTCCGGTAACATGAGTTTTTTCACGCGCCTGTCTCGTATGCTTCTTTTCTGCGTACAACTTCGGAAGGCTTCAAATGACTTGGCGTTCCACTTATGGGCTGTCCTGATTTGGTTTCAAGTGGTGCACTGAAGGTCTATCATGTTTTACGAATCCCTGATGATGTTGATTTTGTTTTTTTTCAAATTGCAAGATTATACAAATCGTAGTGAGTGTTGATGTCACTTTCTATTTATTTGTTTCAGTTTTGAATTGCAAGCAAGGATTTGCAGAGGCCATTTCCAGCTGTGTATGGGGTTGGTGTTTTTGCTGCTGTAGGTCTTGCGAGTTAACGGATGATGTGGTCTGGATGCGAGTTGCTTTTACGGCTGATATGGTCTGGATGCAAGTCACAGTTGCGTGACCATTATCTGATGCACTTTTGGTGCATTATGCTGCGAAGTCACAGCTTTTGTCGGCTTCTATCGTGACGGTTTCAAAAGGATGATTTTGGATGAAATATGACGGTACTAGCCTGGATGTAACGGCGGGATTGCATCAGAACCCAATGATTCCTTGTTCTTACACTCTTAGATTGTCATGTATTGGGCTCAAATTGTATGGTTTCTGTACAAAATAAATGGTATTACATACTTTAAAGAAATGTAATTGTTGACACATTTTTAATGGAGTTTTACAATCAATGGAAACTAAAATGCATAATTGGAATTGTTGCTACTGTGGTGTATGTGTGAATCATATTATTTGAACCATTTGTATGTAAAGGTACCAAATAATATATGATGGGATTGCTAATAGAAAGGACTTTGGATTTGCCGTTCACACCCTCTTTCTTCCAAACCATTTGCCCTCAAATAAATCATGAGAATTTGAAATGAATTAAGCTAGTGATTCAACTGTTGAAGAATGAGACTGAATATGAATTATCCGCAAATAATTCATCCTTGCCCTAGTTATTTTTAATCATGTTGAATCTAAAACCTCTTGAGCAACAAACTTGTCTTGCAATCAACATCATGCACTATACAAAATCCTGATGCAATAAACTGATTCTTGATAATCCTTTACCATGGAACATTATAAACTTGACACATCCTGAGATAAAACTTCACCTGACAAACAATTCAAATTAAAACCATTGAACCTCAGTTCAAACCACTCGTACGTTTGTCTTAACTGCCTGCTTGAAATTTGATTTAGCCTAGTAACACCCTAAGCAAGAAAAACATATCTTTTTTGAAATTTATGAATAAGTGATAGGGAGTGAATATACAGATGAAGGTCATATACAAGGTAGGACAAATTTGGGATATGACAATATGCTAATATAATGGGTTCTTTTATGTATGCTATGGTCTGTACTAGACCCGACAAAGCATATGTAGTAAGTCTTGTAAGAAGGTACATGGCAAATCCTGGAAAGGCTCACTGGAAAGCATTGAAATGGATTTTAAGGTACATAAATGAGTCTCTTAATAGAATCCTAATTTATGGTGGAGCCTTGAGTGAAGATATTAAAGTAGCAATCGAAGTTTGTTCACATGCTGCTGATATGATCACCAAGACCTTTCCCAGTTGCAAGTTTTTCCACTGTATACAGTTGATAAAGCTGCATGAAGAAAGCTAGTTCCTTGATGTCATAGAGTTAGATCCAAGGTGGAGATTTGTGAGATATTGGATCGAACTCTAGTATGGTCAAAGGGCAGCTTCTGGTTCGACAAGAATTAAGCATGAGGTCGAAATATGTTCGCATGCTGCTGTCGAAGATAATGCGTGTTATAGCTGAGGTTTGTTCTAACATGCATTTGTCAATATTGCCAGGTTGTTAGCGTATTGGATTGGGCCTTGCATGTAAGCCTAAGTGTTTAAGTTAGCTTGTACCCTAAGTTAGCTTTTAATGGGTAATTGATAAAAATCCCATTAGGTTAGTGTGCTATTTTTCTTATAAATAGGATGCTAGTTTCTCAATCTTAGAATAAGGAAAAATAGGAAGATAAAATCCTAATTTCAAGAGAGAGAGAGAGGTTATTTTGTTATTCTTGTATACTTGTAATCTTGTTCTAAGAGAAAGGAAATAATAACTGTTTATAACCAATCCTTGTTGTTTTACCTTGATTTCTTTGTTAACCCTAACCCTTGTGTGTTTCTTGATCTTAAGAAACCTTTTATACTTTATTTAAAGACATCTGATTCATAACAGAGGTCTTTTAACATTGGCGACGACCGAAAAAAAATATTCTCTTCAATTGGCCGGAAGAAGACTCAGAGGGTTTCGAGCATTTTTAACAAACAAGTTTCTTAAGGATGACCAAGGAAATTTTATTAAATTAGAACATCCAAAGAAGTATGCAGACTTGATTTCACCTGAAGAATGAGAAACTTTTGTAGGCATACGAAGAACCCACGAATTCCATGTAATGTTAATTTATCATGAACATTGTATTATATACTTGTTTCACATGTGTTCTAATATGACTTAAACTTGTTTATCCAGGATGTGAGTGACATAAATCGCCAACGAGCATCAAAACCCGTGTATCCATACAAAAAAGAATGTTTGGGAAATGCACGCTTACAACAAAGAATAGTAAGTATATATAAATGCTATGATATACTTGTTCCCTATGTATTATAATTAATATTATTATTTGTCTTAATGTGTAGTTAGAAGAGGAGAAAAGTGAAGAAACATCTCTTCTGTAGCATGTTTTGTGAAGGTTGCTCATGTGGGTAAGGATGGAGTTGTTAAGGAAGATGTTTAACAAGTTTTTGAGTAATGTGTTAGTACAACATTATTTCTTTAATTAAATCAAAAGTTTATTAACATGTAATATTTATGCTTTTTAATCCCCACTAATCTTTTTCGATATGCATATGAATTTCAGGAGAGTCTATCTTAGTCTTTAACTCTAGCTGAAGACCATGATTGCAGGAGCATGCTAAGTCGAATATTAAATGTTCTTGAGTATTCCGGTCGTGTGAGGGGTAAGAGATTTGGGGTCATTCTAACAACCTTGTATAAGCATCCAAAGAGTAAAAGTACTAGAAATAAACATGTGATGGAATCGTTGAAAGAATTAAAATCTCAAATTCGTGAATTGCAAAAGGATAAAGAAAGATATATGTCAAGAAGGCATGGTTCAGAGTTTAAAGATATTAGTGACAAAGATAGTATTAATTGTAATTTTCAATAGAAAATTCCAAGGTAATTATATATATTACCTTGAAATTAAATTAGCGTTATTTTTTAATTGACATATATACACATTAATAATTTCATATTTATTATTGGTTTAGGGAATTTCACCTTGTCAGCTCTATTTATCGTCACCGACTTATCGCATAGTTGGCAAGGAAAAAATGCATAACACTATGAGAGATGTACTTCACCATACACCGCTCCCTTCTGGATTTTTGAAAGTATCGATTGATATTTCTTTAGAGGGGGATGCGTTATTACCTATACCAGACGATATTTCAGATGCAACATTGGTGGGAAACGCAATAGAATCGTATGTTGCATGACCGTCAAACCTCATTTTAATAGATGACGAGGTATGTTGAAAACCATTATAAACCTTTTAGTATTCAAATATTTTATGAGGCATGTAATTTATTCTTACATTTATGTACATTTTATTTACATGGTAATGTTAGACTCCTACAAAATCCAATCAAAAGATAAGGAGATTGTACGACACACCGAGTCAGTTGCATCAAAAAAAGAGGTACATTGATATATATGCATAAAAAATGTTAATTCTATCCTCCGAATTCAAAAGCTTTATGATCTTATACATTAACTAACTTATATGATTTTTTAGATTCATACTCAAGAGTTGCAATAAGTCAGCAAGAATAAGAAGCCTGGATTTAGCAACATGTCCAACAAAAAAAAAGGATCTTGCAAAGACCGAGCCTAAAAAACATCTATTTCTCGATTTAGGTTGTGCCTCGAAACATATGTAGGAACAACAAATGTGATGGAAGGTGGTATTCGTGAAATACCTATGAAGGAAGATATTTTTGGTTTTTCGTATACCGAAACAATTGCTAAAGAGGATTTGGATCAGATTTTTCAACATTCTAAATTAGGCATCAGTGTTATGAATTCATACATCAGATACTCCGATCAATTTTATTTAACTAATTGAAAAATTTATTTACTTATTTCAATGAATACTCTAATGTTGATTATGTTTTTATTTAAGGTTCTTGTATGACAAATTGTTGTGCCCACGTCAATTGACAAAAAGATTCCCTTTCTTATCTCCCAGTTGTACCAACACACGGTTAATCGATCAAAGTCCAAATGCAGTCAAAGATCATTTAGTCGATGCATTTATGACCAACAGATATATAGAAAAGTTGTATCTTTTACCATATAATACTAACTATGGGTTATATTTTTATTCTAACTTCATTTATTATAATTTTTCATTTTTTGACGCTGTATAGAAAATTTCCACCTAAACTTTTATTTTATTTTACAGTGGAAACTGGTCGTTGGTTGCGATTAATCCGATAAAAGAAACAGTACATTATCTAGATTCGTTAGATGGTGATCAAACAAAATACCCAGATATGAAGAAGATGGTTGATACGTAAGTGATGAGATTGTTATAAATATTCGTGTGTATATTTATTTACTTATGTGAGATTGTTATAAATATTCGTTTATATTATGTTAGAGCTATACAAATATTCTGATCACAAAGACAAGCTCGAGTACCAAAGAGTAAAGCAAACAACATTACATGGATCAGAGTGCATGTATATTTTCACAATTTTGATTATAATAATGATGCTACTTGATAAAACAAGTTAAATTATATATCCTGATATATATATATATATATATATATATATATATATATATATATATATATATATATATATATATATATATATATATATATATATATATATATATATATATATATATATTTTTTTTTTTTTCTTCCTATGTGTAGTGTTCTCGTCAACGTAATGGTATAGATTGTGGTTATTTTGTATTGAGGTTCATGAAAGAAACTATTCATTTGGATCAAATAAAGATTCCAAATATGGTATGGATTTATAAGTTAGGATTTATTTTAGTATTTAACGGATATTCCACCTAATTAATTAGTTTTAACTAAATCATGTATATTATGTTATATTATGTAGTACTTTGATGAATTCAAGTGTGTTACTTACTCGAAAGATAAACTGGAAGAAATTAAGGAAGAATGAGGTCAATACATTCTTGAGATGAGAATTATATAAGGTATATTGTCTTTATTTTGTGTGAAGTTTATGGTCCTTAGAGATTTTTGTTGTTGTGATGTTCTGTACTAGATAAGAATAATTCTGGAAGTTGTATAGTTTTGAAAGTTGTTGTATAGTTCTGAAAGTTGTTATGAATTAAGGATTGATGGAATTTGTAATTATGTTTGGTTGAATCTTTAGAAGTTAAATATTTAGGAAGTAGATTTGTTGTTATTAGAATTGTGGATATTTACTTGGTGTATGAGGTTTGTGTTGAATTATAATAGTTATAAGGTTTATGTGTTAAATTATAATGGTATATAAATGTTGAATTATAATGGTATATAAGGCCTATATGTTGAAATAAAGGCTTGTGTTGAATTATAAAGGTTTGTGATAAGTTTTGATAAGAATTTGAATTATAATGATTCGTTCTGCCATTTTATAATTAAAAAATAAGACTTATGTCAACGCTTTAAAAAAAAAACGTTTCCTAAAAAAGTGCATAATAGACAACGCTTATAACAAAAAAACCTTTCCTAAAAAAGTGCTTTTAAACAACGCTATTTATGTGGAGAACAGAAAGCGCTTTGTAAAAAAAAACACTGCCTAAAATAAAATGAAAAGATACATTAGAAAGTGCTTTAAAAGCGCTGTCTAAAGTGGGACAAAAGAAAGCGCTTTTCATAAAATAGCGCTGTCTAAAATAGAAAGAAAAGAAACATTAGACAACGCTTTTAAAAGCGCTGCCTAATGGGGAATAAAAGAAAGCGCTTTTAATGAAAAGCGCTGTCTAAAGGTGACATTAGAGAGCACTTTTAAATAGGACCGCTGCCTAAAGGGGACCTAAGGCTGCATTTTTGCATTTAAAAAAAGCGCTGCCTTTACCTACAGCAGCGCCGCTTTAGGCAGCGCTTTTAACCGCTGCTAAAGGCCAAAAAAAGCGATGTCTTTTGTATTATATTCCGTAGTGAAAGCATATTTGTGACACCCATAATTTCTTTCATCAGATGCAATATGAATATAAAATCAAATGATTTCAAGTAATTGTAAGCACTATCAACATCTCCACGTGAAGCATAATTTAATCCTTCCTTTGCATTTTTTTTGAAACAATAAAAGTTGCTTCATACATATTTATCAAGCTACTAATAGAAGAGAAGTGTGATCCCCAACGAGTATCTTCATCCCGTCTCAAAGTACCAATTTAATTTTCACCTTTACCAGTTATAATCTCACCAATCTCTAACAAATGTTCAATTTCATCTAATTGGGAAGCTTGTAACTCATCATGACGCTTTGTAGAAGAACAAACAACATTTACAATATGAGTTAGCTTATCAAAGAATTGATGAATTGATTTAACTTCTCTTGATGCGGTAAACAGGGTAAGTTGCAATCGATGAGCAAAACAATGAACATAATATGCATAAGGACAATCCGTCATAAATAGTGCTTGTAAATTGTTCCATTCTCCTCTCATATTGATAACACCATCATACCTTTGACCATGAATATTAGAGACATCAAGGTTATGTAGAGAAAGTATATCACATACCTTTTTCTTAAGAGTTAAAGATGTAATGTCATTAACACGTGTAAGGCAAAAAAATCTCTCTTGTATAAAACCATCTTTATCAACAAATATAAAAACAAAATACATTTCCTCTTTTTAGATTCATCACGAGCTTCATCTAAAATTATACAAAATTTGGAATCGTGAATTTCTTCACAAATATTCTTTTTCACCCTACTTGAAAGAATGTGCAAGATCTCTTTTTGAATTTTATGTGAAGTATACTTGCTATTAGATGGAGCATTTTCCAACACAACTTTTGTAACTTCATCATTGTAACATGCCAAGAGTTTTATCAGTTCAAGAAAATTGCCTTGGTTTGATGATTTTTTACTTTCATCATGACCTCTAAAAGCACAAGCTTGAAAAGTTAACCAATGAACTATGTCAATTGAAGTCTCGAGACGTAGTCGATTCTTCATAATTTTAATCGAGCTTTGATCTTGAGTAATGTTTCTAATGTTCCCATCTTGATTTAATAGATCTTGACAAGCTATCATAGAATTGTTGTATGGTGAACAAGGATCCTTTCCTATGTGTTTAAGAAATGCACAATTCTTTCCATTTCTAACTTTATTCTAACCTCTAAAACCTGTAGAAATGAAGACATTTGAACCGAACGTCCACTTGGTCTTTTGCTAAAAAGATAACATGGTAAGCAATAAGCAGCACCTTCTAAAGGTGAATATTCTAACCACGAAGGAAAAAGGCTAAACCAAGCGTGTCGAAATCTTCTTGATGATGTTCTTTACCAGACAATGGATATTGCTTTAAATGCATTTGATATGGACCCCATTTCAAATAAGATCTTCGTATTCCATCCATTTGATTTAATGGATATTCCCACATCGGAGGAAGTTTTCCAGGATCACGTTCTAAAGAATTCTCAATGTCATCCGAGCAAACTCTATTAACATTTTCTTCAATTCTTGGATTCTCAAAAACTCTTTAAGGTTGAGACGTAAAAGTTAAATTTTCGTCATCTCTTTCTTTCCTCTTGAAAAAAAATCAATTTTTCTACTCTTTATTATCACTTTTGTGCTCCAAAATCAATTGAAGAAATTAACAAAAAAAAAAAACACTTTAGTTGAGTATTGTTCAACTTCAACTAAAATTTAAGCACAACACAACAAATTCCCAAAGCTCTTTAAACTTAAAAAAAAAGTAAAAGAGAAACAATCCCTAAATTCACAATTCAATCTTACACAATATTCTTTAAATTAACAAAATATTATCAATTTGATTGCATTATCAATTTGTGAAATTGAAGAAAAAATCTAATATTCTATTATGCAAATAAATAAATAAATGGAAGAAAAATAATTTACCCAAAAAGTACACAATTTAGAGAGCGACAAGCAAAGACCGACGATGCCGTAGAGAAAAGAAAGGGTGTGGAGCTGTTGCCGTTTTTTGGTTTTGTAAAAAGATATATTGTACATGTATTTTGGATTAAAATTGGTTTGATGAAAATTTTGTAATTTTAATTTTTGTTAAAGGGCACTTATGTATTTTCCCAATATGAAAAAAAATAAAAAAAATATTGGTGTGGCCGTGGCCCCCTGTCCCCACAATGGTCCGTCCCTGCATCAATGTACTTGGTGACATAGATCAATATGGATGATTGTGTCGCACCTCGAAAAATAAAAATAATTTGAATATACGACCCTCACGCGAAAGGCGCGAAAATGCGGTTCGACAAAGTCGCCACCGAACTTTATTTATCCCAAAAAGATGGGAAATGAAAATATTGAGAAAACCTTTTAAAGAGAAAGATAATAACACGGTCGTCATAACTATGTTATGGGTTCGAGAGTCAGTTATGCAAGGGAAGGTATTAGCACCCCTTACGTCTGTTGTACTCAACGAGAACCTCTTAGTTCAAATTGCGATGGGCGTTATCTAAGTTTGTTTTATTTCTTCTCAATGATAAATGCGAAACGACACGATAAAAGAAAAATGATGCTAGGGGAAAATGGGTGGTTATAGGATAGGGTTCTCACTAAGGATTGGGGCTCTTGTGCCTACGTATGCTCATTTGGACGAGAATGAGAAATCAAAGTTCTCGTAGTTCGACTACGGGAAAGTTTAGAGAGAAACGAAAGCTGGATATAATTGTGGCCGGAATGACGGAAAAAGATGGAAGTGTGAAAGGTGGAAAAAGAAAAAGGTAGCTCACCAAGATCATTACAATCTTGTGTTTACGTATCTAATGTTCAGACGAGAATGAAGAATCAGTGCGTTCGTAGTTCGTGGAGACGACCACGAAAAGAGAGAGGTTGAATTATGTTGAAGTATGTTTGAAGTTTGGTTTATAAACGAAAGATTGAATGACAAAAAACCCAAGGGGCGTGCCTCGAGAGCTGCCACTTAAGAATTCAAGGAATGCGAGATTCCAAGAATTCAGTTCTTTTGGGAGTTGGTTGAAAAGGTTTTGAGAAAAGGTTGGGCGTTTTGAATTCGAAAGATTGAATGAACAACAACCCAAGGGGCGTGCCTTGAGAGCCATTTATTCAAAGATTCAAGGAATGCTAGATTCCAAGAATCTCCTTCTTTCATAAGTTTGATTACAAAAATGTTTAGATAAAGATTACGTGTTTTGAGACGAAAGGTTGAATGAATGAAAACCCAAACCGTGCGCCTCAAGATCCATTCATACGAAGATCTAAGGAATTCAAGAACCAAGAATCTTTTTCTTTCATAAGTTTGTTAAGAAAAGAATTCGAAAAAAGATAGAATTGAATATGTCACGAAAAGAGGTGGATTGCTATGCAAAAGACACTCGAGTACGAATTTGAATAAAATACCGCTTGACGTTGGATCAAGGGTTTGATTGTATTAGTGTGCAAAGAAATTGAAAAGAGGTTGATTGGAAAATGTCTCAACGACTATTCGAGTGTTTGAAAAGCGTGAGAATCGATATTAGTCCCTAGGAGTACTCCTTAATATTGAAACCACGATGAAATGTGCGAGTGTGTGCGATAGGTTGGTGGCGAATGCGTACGAGCAATCGACTTACGATAGGTGTTTGAGAATGGCTCGATGATGAATCGAGAATTAGTTTGAAAATAGTTTGGTCTACGCTAGTCCTTAGGGATGCTCCTAGAAGACAAACCACAATCAAAGCAAATATAAACGCATACATTAGAATGGGAGCGGGGTACATGTAAGTTACACGGGATTGCACGAAATAAAAGGGTTCATTGTAAGGTAGCCCAAGAGGAAGCCGTCTGTGTGCGAGGTGTCATAAACTAAGCCTTGAGCATGAGTCGAATAAAAGCTCCAAGTTAGGGTTTCTAATAAAGTCTAATAATCCGTTGCTCAGAAAAGTAACCACAATCCACCAATTTAGACCTTTAGGTTTCGATTGTTATTATTGTGTTTTCGAATAGTGTGACCAAGATAAGATGGAGATGAATATGATATGAACAATGTGAATAATATGACAAAATATATAACAATATAATCAAGATAATCTCCACAATAGTATAATTAAGATAATATTAACAAGTATATGAACAATGATAATATTAACAAGATATATTGACTGAAATATAAAAAAAGAATATATTAACAAAAATTAAACTTAGTTGTTAGTTGTTATCGAATGAATCGAGTTGAAATGTAGCGATAAACCGTCGTAACTCGATATATGACGAAGATCAAACTATAGAAGGTTATGCAAGTTGATATTCATGCTAAAAAACTTGATGGAGATATGATATTGAGGATCATTTTCCAAAGTAATCGTGCCACACGGAAAGGAAAAGGGGATGATCTTGTCTTAATCACAAATTTGTGTCGATTAATCGAAGGTAACCTATCATGATCCCAAAGTATAGAAAGTGATCTCGACGATCACTTACTATAGATTTGAAATAATGAAGGTTAACAACTTCAATTAACCAACATTTATGAATAAAAAGACTCCGTGGACCAAGAATTCGAAATGAAAATGGAAGATGCAAATCAAAGTAGGAATGAAAAGAACTAAATAGTGGTCTCATCTTAATCAAGATTTTAAATCGATAAAACGACGATCTATTATATTAGACCTTCATTGACCACGATGGAAATAAAATCGAAAATGAAAATGAAATGAGAATCCAAAATGGAATGAAAATAAATCATGGAATTAAAATCAAGAAATAAATAAAAAACAATATTAAATACCACATTGTTGAACAAGGGTTTGATGTAATTTATTTGAGAAAATAAAAAGAAACTACAAAAAAAATACAAAAAGGATAAAAAAACATAGAAAAGGGGGGAGAGGGTGGGGGAGAAGTGCATAGAACCGAGTGGGGTGTAAAAAATGGGGAATCATTTGAGCTGTATGAGCTCATCATATAATACATCAAAAAATAAAAAGATAAGGGTGGTTCTTCAAAAAAGGACACGGGTCACTTGGCCTAAGCAAATGACGGTTCAACCAACAACGACACAGGATTTGTAGAGCATTAAAACACTATTTTTATTCAACACAAAAAATATAACATTAATGTCATAACCACAAGGGTACCACAATGCTACCAGGTCAAAAAATTGCACACCAGATCAATTTTGTGAAAATGGAAACAAATTGGAAAATTAAAAAAAACAACACAGTTGACTTCAAGCCTATCATGCTCAGAAGAAGGAAATGCTTTCCTCTCCATCATTGCGTAACATGTCAACAAGTAGATCCATATCAAAAGTGTTTTGTTCCCAACCTTGCCTACTCACGGTTTTGCTTCGCATTCACTGCAAACCTCTTTTTCTTCTTTCTTTCGTCTCTGCTTCGTGCGATATGTTCAACAGGTTAGTGATTTGTTCGGATTTTCCAACAATGTCTCTTCTTTTATGTTTCTGGTTTTGAATTCTGGGGTTGATCTGGTTTTTTTATGGGATTTTCGGATTGGAAAAATAGAAGGAGTTGTGGGTCGTTTGAAGGTTTGAAAGCTTTAATTTTGGGTTGAGGAAGAGGAAGATTTATGATTTGTGATTTGAGGAAGAATGAAGAAATGGTTCGTGAAGGAAAGATGAAGTGGATTTTTGTGGAAGTCTCTACAGAGCTTCCTGGTTTATAGAGAGATATTCCTTTTTCTTTGATGAAGGAGATTTGTTTGATTTATAGAAGTTTTGGTGAGGTATGAATTATGAAATCGCGACGTTGCAAAATTTTGTGTTGTACGCTGCGTATCGCGTGGGTGTTGGATGAATCGGTTACAGATTGCTTGAGGTGTGGGTCCTGAAAATCATGGGTCATGTTTATTGTTTAGTTGATGTTGCGTTTGGAATTGTGGGTGTTTGGAATTTGTCATTTTGGGCTTATAATTTGGGGTATTTTTTAATCTTCCAGCAGTTTGTTTTGGAGAATGTATTACAGATTGATTTTTTTCTGAAATTTGCAGCTTGTTTATTATTTGGAAGTTGCAGATGGCTTAAGTGTGATGTATGGAGTGTGAGGTGGAATGCTAGCCGTATGGTACAAATGGTTTGACATGTTTTGGTGTTATGACAGTGGAAAGGTGGCTTGGAGTTTTGATGAAGTGTCTTTATGAGCTTGTTTTTTTTTTTCAATTCAATTTTTGCCTCTTGGTTGTAATTGAGTTTGTAATAAAAACGGGCCTTCCATTTGGTAGCACCGGCTTTTGGTAAAAATTAAACTTATGGCTTGTTTTGTAGAATTATATTTTGTATAATGAGTGGACCTTTTGTAAAGATGGCCGTTTTTGTAATGGGTCTTATAGAAAATATTTTTGTAAATGAAGAGAAAAGAAAATGGTAATGGGCTTTAGAATTGCAATTTGAAACTCAAATTTGTACCATTCATGTTTCTCACCATGCTTGAACTTTGGCCATAAGCAATGAACTTAATTCTTGATTCAAAGTCATGACTATTAAAAATGAAATCTCAAATAGAATCAAATTCCAACAATCTTGACTTCACTTGAAATAAGATCTTGAATTAAGCACAAACCACCATTGTACTAAAGTGTTTTGTATCAAAATGAATTATTCCTGAATTTCGTATGAATCACGGTATAATTAAAATCAGGGGGACATGAATTGAAGTTGTGAACTGGACTGCCCAAAATCCTGATTGCCAATATATTGAGCTCTAATGAGCCTCAACTATGAAACATCTACATTTATGACAACCTAATAGTCTGACTCACACATAGACAACTTGAATATGTATAAACCCTATTTGAAAGCTCCAAACCACACCTCTTGAATTAATCACTCAAGCCTTGATATTACAACCAAACTTGTCTGACCAAGATTAAGTCAGACCTAACTGATCTTCAACCAAAACTGAATCCACATATTCACACTGATAACATATAAATGATTCTTAATTCAACTCAACTTAACCCTATGATATCCTAGGTTTGGGCCAAAAGCACAAGCAACATACTCTTTTTTTGATTTTTTGAGTAAAGGTTAATGGACGAATGTACAGATGAAAACTATATACAGGTAGGACAAATTTGGGGTATGACAGATGCCCCTATCTAATTAGCTTAAACCTAGTAAGATGAACTGCTACGACGTTCATTCTTTCAAGGTAGAAGATAATTAGATATGAAGAAGACTCCAAATTTTTCCGAAAAGGAAGAAAATGCTTGGGAAGGAGAATACAGATCAATGTCAACCCTTGAGCGGACACTGAATAATTTGCAAAGATCATTATCACCAATAGGATGATAACAAAGATAACTTGACACCAAAAGGATGACAGACCTATGACCAAAAGGATGATACCAGAGACAACCTGACACCAAAAGTATGACAAGCCTATCACCAAAATAATGATAGTGAACTCATGTAACCCGACTTGCTATTACCAAAAGGATGATAGTAAGCGCACACAGTTTCCCGACACCAAAAGGATGACAGATCTACCACCAAAAGGATGATAGAGAACTTAGGCACACAATCCCGACACCACAAGGATGACATGTCTATCACCAAAAGGATGATAGAGGACACACACACAATCTGGCACCAAAAGGATGACATACCTATCACCAAAAGGATGATAGTTAACTCACACACACACAATCCCGACACCAAAAGGATAACAGGTCTATCACCAAAAGGATAATAGAGAACACATGCACAATCTAGTACCAAAAGGATAAAAAACCTATCACCAAAAGGATGATAGTTAACATACCTCTGACACTAAAAGGATGACAGATCTATCACCAAAAGGATGATAGAGAACACACGCTGAATCTGGCACCAAAAGGATGACATACCTATCACCAAAAGGATGATAGTTAACACACCTCCGACACCAAAAGGATGACGAATCTATCACCAAAAGGATGATAGAGAACACACACATACAATATCTGGCACCAAAAGGATGACACACCTATCACCAAAATGATGATAGTTAACACACCTCCAACACTAAAAGGATGACAGATCTATCACCAAAAGGATGATAGAGAACACACGCACACAACATCTGGCACCAAAAGGATGACATACCTATCACCAAAATGATGACATACCTATCACCAAAAGTATGATAGTTAACACACCTCCGACACCAAAAGGATGACAGATCTATCACCAAAAGAATGATAGAAAACGAACGCACACTCTGACACCAAAAGGATGACAGACCTATCACCAAAAGGATGATAGTTAACACACCTCCGACACCAAAAGGATGACAGATCTATCACCAAAAGGATGATAGAAAATGCACGCACACTCTGGCACCAAAAGGATGACAGGCCTATCACCAAAAGAATGATAGTTAACACACCTTCGACACCAAAAGGATGACAGATCTATCACCAAAATGATGATAGAACACATAGGTTCACCACCCTGACACCAAAAGGATGACTAACCTATCACCGGAAGGATGATAGAGAACACACACAGAATCTGGCACCCAAAAAGATGACAGAACTATCACCAAAAGGATGATAATAAGGCAATTGACAAAAGGTCAAGTTTGCTGGAGATATGATAAATGAGGCTTATTTGAGGCATCAACAAAAGGTTGAAGCACATAAGTCACCGAGGAATGCAATTTTCTTCAACAAAAGGTTGAAAGGAACCAACTCACTAGGGAACGCCCAAGAGGAAGGTTGAATTGAAACAAATCAACAGGGAACGCCCACTGACTCGAAAAAATGCCACTGATTGAGCTGAGGATGCCAACTTCAACAACGAGAGGTTGAGGAAAATACAATTCAATGAAGAACACCCACTGACTTGCTTGGAGATCACAGTTTCATCAACAAGAGGTCGAAGTAACTTTATAAGGAACGCCCATGAACTTGAAGAATATGCCCCTAGCTGGGATGAGTTTTGCTTGATGTCTTGTCTTGATCAACAGAAGGTTGAACAACTTCGTGAGGAACACCCACAGATTTAAAGAAGATGGCCCTGACTGGGCTGTTAATTGTCTGAGCTTGATCAACAAACAGTTGAACAACTTCATAGGGAACGCCCACAGGTTTGGAGGAGATGCCCCTGACTGGGCTGAAGATCATCCTGAAATCTCGATATTGATCCTGGATCTTGACCTATGCATATATGAATTCTTAATGTTAGAATGATGTTCCATATCGAATGTAAATGCAAATGCAAATGCTGACGCGTGGAGATGCAAGTGCTGGGGAAGCATGATAATTTTGGGTATGCATATGATGCAAGTGATGCTTATGATTCACATGATTGCAGACGGGTGACTAGATTTGTAGGTTCCAGCATGATGGACTTTTGGCAGTTGCCAATATGGATTGGACTTTGGGTGGTGGGAGGTTTTAATTTCCTAGACACGTAGTTTGTTGAAGACACCATGATTGAAGCAGACGAAGATGTTCTTGATGCTCCAAGCTTGATCACTTAGTGATTTATTATGAATTCTCTTCATAGGGAATTACAATTCTGCTTGATGACCAAGATAACCTGATCTTGCCCCAATCTGAACATGGTATTGGTTTGCCCCTGATTAACTAGTTCTGATATGTGGAAGCTGAGCTTTGATGCTTTGAGATGGCTTGCCCCTGATTGAGTTGTTGAGGGATTTTCCCCTGATTGAGGGTCTTGAGGTAGCCTTGCTTCATGTCGGCACCGCTGAAAGTTCAAGTTTCTCTTCGATTACCCCTTGTTGGAGTGTCTTTAATGTCAAGCACTGATTTGCAGTTAAAATTGCACATTCACAAATGGTAATCCTAATGCAACGCTCATGCAAGTTTCAAAAAAGAGTCCTTTATTTATTAGAGTGTCATGATAGTGTGAGATGAATGAACCGTTATCCCAGACGTTGTGCTGATTTATTGGTGTGTGAAATAAATAGCAAGGATAATCACATTGATGCTGATGATTAGAAAATATGTGAGGAGTCAGTTTACACAACCTTGCAATAGTTTGCTTTCAGAATAAACCTCGTCTAAATTAGGTCTTTCGAGGGTTGTAGCATGGTCTGTACCCACCCCTTCTTCACAATGATCTCCATTCCTATTTTCAGTTAATTCTGCACATATGTATCTTCTAAAAGGGATGACAGTGTAAGCATGATGATTCAAGGTTTGCTCGAAATGGCAGTCACCTTATTTTGTTTTTGACGGATGTTAGTGACCCTTTGAATTTGACTTGGTGGTCACTGAATCTTATTTTTTTTTGTTGAGGATTTGAGGACCTCTTTTGTTTTTGTTTTTGATCCCTAACTTTTGCACGGAATGATTTCTCTTTTTCGAGTCCATCGGGATAACCTTGGTTTTTCCTAAGTCTCCTTTTGAGGTGCTCGACTTAGCAGACTCTTGATTTTATTTATTTATTTTGTTTTTGGGGATTGTGATTGCCATGTCATGGGTTTTTGATGAACATCTGTCATGTCTTTGGATTTTGCTTTGTGGTTCGAGTGCGTTGCTGGATTAACTGAACACTATCCTGTTCTAGGTTGAGTGTAAAGGTTTGAATATCTGAAGGAAACTGGTACTTCTCGTCTTGAAGTGGTTAACTAGGGATTAACTCCTTGTCTCTCCAGTGTTTGGGGATTGAAACAATGCATGTACATCATCGACGAGATTCTGTCTGAAAGCATACAATTTACAATTATGGGTATTTCGTTTTCATCATCCTCCCTCAAATCATGCTAAACAACAGTTGATAAAAAGAGTGGAGTGGATAAAATATGTGTCAGTGATTCGTGATAAGTGGGACAAATGAGTGAATACGACATAAAAAATTCAAAGCATGCATAATTACAACATTAATAAAACCAAATACGAATGATAATTGTTTAAAGCATACAGTACTTAAACAAATAAAGACAAAATACAAGAAATGAAAAAGATAAAATGGCATGATGACTGCCTTCTTCGGGGAGATGAACTTAACTTTACTTGATTTGATGCTGGCACTAGCTTGACGGCGGCATAGGATTGTTGATGACATTTAGAGTCTTCCCATTGAATGTGAGAGCATTCTTATCAACCAGGTCTTGAACTTTGTGTTTGAAGGCTCTGTAATTCTCAATTGTATGCCCTGAAGCGCTCTTATGAAACTCACAATGGGCATTAGCATCATAGTCGGGAGGAATGACAATCAGAGGAGCTAGATCTCTCAGAGTAATGGCCATTTTCTCCAGCAACTGAGCAAAGATCTAAGCATATGACATATGTAGGCAATCAAAGACTCTATCTGGCTTCCTTGCCCTTTGCTGATTAGGCTGATGCTGTTATTGAACAACTTGCTGTTGTTGATGTTGAGGAGGACACTAATACCCTTGCTGATTGTAGGACTGGTGCTGAGGTATCAAAGCTTGAACAACTTGAACCGTTGACTGATAAGGCATCTGAGCATATTGCACAGCAGCAACATACAAATACTGGAAGTAAGGGATTTGATAAGGCATAGAAGCAAGAGCTTGTTGAGAAGGTTGCCTTTTCTGCGCAGAGATGACATTTGTTTTGCCATCTTTCTTCTTGTATCCATTAAAAGGCTTCTTAGTTCCAGCTTGGCTTCTAGAACCTCCTTGGATTTTTCCTCTCTTCAGACCTTCTTCAATTCTCTCACCGATGATCGCTAAGTCAGAGAATCTAGCAGAAACAATACCAATCAGCTTTTCATAGTATTGGCCTTGCAAGGTACCCATGAAGATGTCAATTAGTTCACGATCAACCAAATGTGGGTGCACCCTTGCAGCTAGCTCTCTCCATCGCTGTGCATACTCCTTAAAGGATTTGCTGTTCTTTTGAGCCATACTCTAAAGTTGAGTATGATTTGGAGCAAGGTCAGTGTTGTATTTGTACTGCTTGATAAACGCATCAGCTAGCTCAACCCAAGTGCATACACTGCTACGCTCTAGCTGCATATACCATTCAAGAGATGCTCCAGACAAGCTGTCTTGAAAGTAATGAATCATCAGCTTTTCTTCTCTGGCATAGGCAGCCATCTTGTGACAGTACATCTTCAAATGAATGTTAGGGCAATTGAGGCCTTTGTACTTCGAGAATTCTGGAGCTTTGAACTTGGGAGGGATGACAACATTTGGTACCAAGCACATTTCCAGAGCATTGAGAGAAGTTGAGTTACGCCCCTCCATGACTCGGAGTTTTTTAGCTAAATCGCGACACATTTTGATAGCTTCATAATCCTGAGCAGCAACAGGTCTGGCAATAGGGATGGCAGCATGATAGTTTTTCACATCATCATACTGATCCAACAGATTCTCTTCAGCATGAGGAATGGGGATTTGAATGATAGCAGGTCGGGCTTACGGGATATCTCCAACAGTAACTCCAGTTGTTAGGAGTGGCTGAGAATTAGCTCCTTCAACTGCAGTAGCAAAGTTCATTGGGATCCCATAGTTGATGAGGTTGGTAACAGGAACTGAGAGCCTTGAGGTAGACCCTTGCACCTGTCCGTTGTTGTGGACGGCAGCGGCTTCACACAGTTCTTCTTCCTTTTTGGCCATAGAGGCTTCAAGAATCTGATCAATCTTTCCTTTGATGGAGTCCAACTCCTCCCTGAAGGTTGTTTGCTCTTGCTGAATCTGCTCCATCATACGTCTTGTATTGGCTCGAGTTGCATACTGGTGTTGAGGAATCAACTTGATTTACTGGAGAGGAAGGAATGAAGGAGAAATGAGACTTTGCTGTTGAAGTGAAATGCAAGATGCACAACTTATGCAATGCAATGGCATGTATGCAAGAAGCAAATGCAAGATGCAAGATCCAAGATCCAAGATCCAAGATCGCAAGATCAAACAAATTATGAAGCTGGTCACTGTAACAGGTAGATAACTAAAGTTTCTGGTCAAAGAAACCTTACAGGTAGACCCTATACAGGAATATCTAGATTCTTTACCCATAAACCCACTCACGAGATGGTTTTTTACGTTGATGGATATGATTCCCAGAATCACAAATACTAATCACATCAACGTCATGTAACAGGTTGGCTGCATTACGACAATAATGACGACAAGGTCTCTCCTGAGCAGGGTCCTCATGCTAGGCACACAAGGAGCGAGTCCTTGGAGACTAAAACTACACGACCACCCATATAGACCTTGTGCTAAAAGGTTCCTAGAATCAGGGACCCTTCATGAATCAAGTCGTGCAACAGGCTAGTTGTGTTACAACAAGATGTACGAATAGGTCTCTTCTAAGGGAGATGTCATGCTAGGCGCACAAGGTGCGAGTCCTTGGGGACTAACACTACTCGAATACCAATTCTAAAATAGGTGTTCTCTCTGCTTTTACCAAAGCTCGGGTGTAGATCTTTACTCATGATGTCATCCCAAGATCCAACAGGCAAGCAAGATAACAAGCATATAAAAGAGAAAGCAATAAGAGAACAAAAATATAAACGAGAAGAAAACAATCAATCGAAGATAACGCTATTTGAAAAAACCTAATTTAGGCTCGACTCTCTCTTGCACGGAGCAGTACATCCCCAGCAGAGTCGCCAGCTGTCGCACCTCAAAAAATAAAAATAATTCGAATATACAACCCTCACGCAAAAGGCGTGGAAATGCGGTTTAACAAAGTCGCCACCGAACTTTATTTATCCCAAAAATATAGGAAAGAAAAATATCGAGAAAACCTTTTAAAGAGAAAGATAAGAACACGGTTTTCACAACCATGTTCTGGGTTCGAGAGTCGGTTATGCAAGGGGAAGGTATTAGCACCGCTCATGCCCGTTGTACTCAATGGGAACCTCTTTGTTCTATTTACGATGGGCGTTATCTAAACTTGTTTATTTTCTTCTCAATGATAAATGCAAAACGGTACGATAAAAGAAAAACGATGCTAGGGGGAAAATGGGTGGTTATAGGATAGGGTGTTCGCCAAGGATTGAGGCCCTTGTGCCTACGTATGCTCACTCGGATGAGAATGAGAAATCATAGCTCTCGTAGTTCGACTACGAGAAAGGTTAGGAAGAAAAAGGTAGCTCGCCAAGATCATCGCAATCTTTTGCCTACGTATCTTATATTCAGACGAGAATGAAGAATCAAAGCATCTGTAGTTCATGGAGACGACCACAAAAAGAGAGAGGTTGAATTATGTTGAAGTTTGGTTTGGAAACGAAAGATTGAATGAAAAACAACCCAAGGGGCGTGCCTCGAGAGCTATCACTCAAGAATCCAAGAAATGCGAGTTCCAAGAATTCATTTCTTTCGGGAGTTGATTGAAAAGGTTTTGAGAAAAGGTTGGGCGTTTTGAATTTGAAAGATTGAATGAACAACAACCCAAGGGGTGTGCCTCGAGAGCCATTCGTTCGAAGATTCAAGGAATGCTAGATTCCAAGAATCTCCTTCTTTCGTAAGTTTGTTTACGAAAATGTTTAGATAAAGATTATGTGTTTTGAGACGAAAGGTTGAATGAATGACAATCCAAAGCGTGCACCTCAAGAGCCATTCATTCAAAGATCCAAGGAATGCGAGACTCCAAGAATATTCTTCTTTCGTAAATTTGTTAAGAAAAGCATTCGAAAAAATATAGAATCAAATAGGTTACAAAAAGAGGTGGACTGCTAGGCAAAAGACACTCGACTTACGAATTTGAATAAAATACCGCTTGACGTTGGATCAAGGGTTTGATTGTATTAGCGTGCAAAGAAATTAAAGAGGTTGATTGTAAAATGGATCGATGACGAGTCAAGGGTTTGAAAAGGGGGAGATTTGATATTAGTCCCTAAGGGTGCTCCTTAATATCGAAACCATGATGAAATATGCGAGTGTGTGCGATAGGTTGATGGCGAATACGTACAAGCAATCGACTTACGATGGGTGTTTGAAACTGGCTCGATGACTAATCGAGAATTAGTTTGAAAACGGTTTAGTCTACGCTAGTCCTTAGGGGTGCTCCTAGAAGACAAACCATAATCAAAGCAAATACGAATGCGTACATCCAAATGGGTGTGGGGTACATGTAAGTTACACGGGATTGCACAGAATAAAAGGATTCATTGTAAGGTATCCAAAGAGGAAGTCGTGTGTGTGCGAGGTGTCCTAAACTAAGCCTTGAGCAAGAGTCGGATAAAAGCTCCAAGTTAGGGTTTCTGATAAAGTCCAATAATTCGTTGCTCGAAAAAGTAACCACAGTTCACCAATTTAGACTTTTAGGTTTCGATTGTTATTATTGTGTTTTTGAATAGTGTGAACAAGATAAGATGGAGATGAATATGATATGAACAATGTGAATAATATGACAAGATATATAACAATATAATCAAGATAATATCTATAATAGTATAATCAAGATAATATTAACAAGTATATGAACAATGATAATATTAACATGATATATTGACTGAAATGTAAAACAAGAATATATTGACAAAAATTAAAGTTAGTTGTTAGTGTTATTGAATGAATCGGGTCGAAATGTAGCACTAAAACTTCATAGCTTGATCTATGACAAAAATTAAACTATAGGAGGTTGCGCAAGTTGATATTCATGCTAAAAAAAACGATGGAGAAATGATATTGAGGATCATTTTCCAAAGTAATCGTGCCACACGAAAAGTAAAAGGGGATGATCTCGTCTTAATCACAAATTTGTGATGATTAATCGAAGTTAACCTATCACGATCCCAAAATATAGAAACTAATCTCGATGATCACTCACTACAAATTTGAAATAATGAAGGTTAAAAACTTCAATTAACCAACATTTATGAATAAAAAGACTTCATGGACCAAGAACTCGAAATGAAAATGGAAGATACAAATCAAAGTAGGAATGAAAAGAACTAAATAGTGGTCTCATCTTAATCAAGATTTTAAATCGATAAATCGACGATCTATGATATTAGACCTTCATCGACCATGATGGAAATAAAATCGAAAATGAAATGAGAATCCAAAATAGAATGAAAATAAATCATGGAATTAAAATTAAGAAATAAAGAAAAAATAATAGTAAATACCACATTGTTAAACAAGGGTGGGGTGTAAAAAATACAATAAGGATAAAATACATTGAAAAAGGGGGAAGGGGGGGGGGGAGAAGTGCATAGAACCAAGTGGGGTGTAAAAAACGGGGAATCATTTGGGCTGTATGAGCTCATCATATAATACACCGAAAAACAAAAAGATAAGGGTGGTTCTTCAAAAAAGGACACGGGCCACTAGGCCCAAGCAAATGATGGTTCAATCAACAACAACACAAGATTTGAAGAGCATTAAAACACCATTGTTATTTAACACAAAAAACCATAACATTAATGTCATAACCACAACAGTACCGCATCGCTACCAAGTCCAAAAATTGCATACCAGATCAATTTTGTGAAAATGGAAACAAATTGGAAATGTAAAAAAAAAACACGGTTGATTTCAAGCCTATCATGCTTAGAATAAGGAAATGCTTTCCTCTCCATCATTGCATAACACATCATAGAATAGATCCAGATCAAAAGTGTTTCGTTCCCGACCTTACCCACTCCTGATTTCACTTTGTATCTACCAAGAACCATTTATTCTTCTCTCTTTCATCTCTGCTTCGTGCGATTTGTTCAACAGGTTAGTGATTTATTCGGATTTCGCAACAACGTCTCTTCTTCTATGTTTATGATTTTGAATTTTGGGGTTGATTTGGTTTTGTTTTTTTTGTTGGGATTTTTGGATTGTAAAAATAGAAGGAGTTGTGGGTTGTTTGAAGGTTTGAAAGCTTCGGTTTTTGGTTGGGGAAGAGGAAGGTTTGTGAGTTATGATTTGAGGAAGAATGAAGGGATGGTTCGTGAAGGAAAGATGAAACAGATTTTTGTGGAAGTTTCTGCAGAGCGTCGTGGTTTAAAGAGAGATCTTCCTTTTTCTTTGATGAAGGAGATTTGTCTGATTTATAGGAGTGTTGGTGAGGTATGAATTGTGAAATCGTGACGTTGCAAAAATTTAGTGTTGTATGATGCGTATCGCGTGGGTGTTGGATGAATCGGTTATAGATTACTTGAGGTGTGGGTCCTGAAAATTGTGAGTCATGTTTATTGTTTAGTTGATGATGCGTTTGGAATTGTGGGTGTTTGGAATTTCTTGTTTTGGGCTTATAATTTGGGGTATTTTTTATTCTTTCAGCAGATTGTTTTGGAGAATGTATTACAGATTGATTTTTTTTTCTAAAAATTGCAGGTTGTTTATTGTTTGAAAGTTGCAGATGGCTTAAGTGTGGTGTATGTAACATGAGATGGAATGGTAGCCGTATGGTACAAATGGTTTGGCATGTTTTGGTGTTATGACAGTGGAAATATGGCTTGGAGTTTTGATGAAGTATCTCTATGAGCTTGTTTTTTTTTTCAATTCAATTTTTGCCTCTTGGTTGTAATTGAGTTTGTAATAAATATGGGCCTTCCATTTGGTAGCATGGGCTATTGGTTTGTAAAAATGGACTTGTGACTTGTTTTATAGAATTATATTTTGTATAATGAGTGGACCTTTTGTAAAGTTGACCTTTTTTGTAATGGGCCATGTAGAAATTATTTTTCAAATGAAGAGAAAAGAAAATGGTAATGGGCTTTAGAATTTCAATTTGAAACTCGAATTCATACCATTCATGTTTCTCACCATGCCTGAAACTTGGCCATAAGCAATGAACTTAATTCTTGATTCAAAATCATGACTATTAAAAATGAAATCTCAAATAAAATCAAATTCCAACAATCTTGATTTCTTCACCTGAAATAAGATCTTGAATTAAGCATAAACCACCCTTGTACTAAAGATTTTTGTATCAAAATGAATTGTTCCTGAATTTTGACTGAATCATGGTATAATTAAAATCAGGGGGACATGACTTGAAGTTGTGAACTGGACTGCCCAAAATCTTAATTGCCAATATATTAAGCTCTAAAGATCCTCAACCATGAAACATCTACACTTATCACAACCTAATAGTTTGACTCACAGATAGACAACTTGAATATGTATAAACCCTAGTTGAAAGCTCCAAACCACACCTCTTGAATCAATCACTCAAGCCTTGATCTTACAACCAAACTTGTCTGACCAAGATTAAGTCAGACCTAATTGATTTTCAACCATCACCGAATCCACATATTCACATCGATAACATTTAAGTGATTCTTAGTTCAAGTCAACTCAACCCTATGATATCCTAGGTTTGGGCCAGGAGCACAAGCAACATACTTTTTTTTTCTGAGTAAAGGTTAGCGGACGGATGTACAGATGAAAACTATATACAGGTAGGACAAATTTGGGGTATGACAAATTGATATGGAAATTTTATGTAATGTGATCTCTTAGTCATGCCTATTTCCAAGTGGTCCATCTGAATTCTTTATTGAGATCAAATTGAAGTTTGCAAATTCAGTATTTGCACAAACAATACCTAAATGGTTATAACAATAATAACCTCATTAACTTTATTTCTGCACATAATATTAACATAAAGTGTGTATCGATATCAAAACAATATTATAAAAGATAAAGAAGGAGTGACTCCCACTAATCTAGGAGATCCTTAGTGAAAAAAATCATATAAAATACCTTATATGCCATGTCTTTTATTAGTAAGTCAGCTAGCATAAAATTTCTATCTATATGTTTTATCCTTCAATAACAATAGCTTATAAGTCAATAAACTTTATAAAGCAGTTGTTGAAACATTATCCGACAAACGTATGTCACAATATAACTCGAGTTGTCTTTCAAAACCTTTTACTATATGCAACCAAGCAACATAAATATTTATAGTCAGTTCTCTTATTTTGGACAATGATTGAGACTTAATAGTCTCCCTCAATAATTGAAACTTAATAGTCTCCCTCAATAATTGAGACATACCCTAGTTTATTGTCTTTCATGTCAGTTTTATTTTTAACTTTATTGATATATACATAAATCTTGTGTGATAACCGGATGATACCTTAAGAGTAATCTCTAAGTATCTAAATACCTAATACAAAAGAGACGTGCCCAAGATCTTTCATCGCTAAAATTTTGTTAGAGATTTCTTGGTTTCACACAACAATCATATATCATTGCTAACTAAATAAAATAAAATTGACACATTAAACTAGGAACATAAACTTACTCCATATTGAACTTATAAAACCTAATAATTTTTCCTAATAGAAATCTCAAAACCAAATGAGACAATTACCTTATGAAATATTATGGTATCAATAATGAGATAATTTCATTAACTCATAAATGAATTTTATCTGTTTCTAAACCATTAACTTTATATCTATTGATACAAAATTTTCTCTTGTTGCACCATATTGTATTTCTTAATGTCGCCATTAAGAAACACTAACTTGATATCCATCTTATGAAGCTCCAAAATTATAACAAGTAACAAGTGTCACAACTATCCAAATAGTGTCCCAACTATCATAATAGTGATTCAAGAATTAATGAAGAATTTAATGAAGATGTAACTGATGAATTGGTTACCGACTCAGAAAAGCATAAGGATTTCAATTGGAGTGTTCACTTGAATGAGATGCTTAAGAATCCTCGTGCTGCAAACTTCTATGATCCTATTACCACAGGTCAATTCAATATACTGCCTAAAATTTTGATGTGGATTTTGTATCATGTCTTGCGTTTGAAGAATGGTGGATTTTCAAGAGTTAATTTTGCTGAAATTCATCTTGTGTACGCCCAGCTGCACAAGGTCAAAATTAGTTGGCCACATTACTTTGTTGATCACATGTTTTCTGTTCGGTTTTACAATGAAGATACTTCTTTATGCTATCCGTCTATGATTGCAAATATTTTAAAGCATTTTAAAATCATTTTGAAAAATCTCATCTACAAACCACCGAGTACCTCTCAAGAGTTCTCACAACGGACTCTCACAAACATGAGCTATTTTTTGAACATTGAGCATCAAGCATACCATCTCCGTAGGAATGGTAGGAATATTTTTAACTTCGATGATCCAAACGTGGTTGTTGACGAGGTTGAAGAAAATCAAGTGGAGAATGAGCAGCCTGATGAGATTCCTGATGGTGCTCCAGATGGTGATCCAACCATGCAAGATGTAGATCAGGGAGTTGGTCACGCTAGTGGTCCTTATGCTAGACCTAGCAACACTACTGCTATCATTACCATGCGGCAAATATGCAGGTGCAACAAGATAAGAGATATGCTGCACAGTTAGAGCATCTCTGTCTAATGTGGAAGCACATGGCCACTCAAGATGCCGACTTCCATTCCTTTGATGCATATACAATGGAAATCCTCGTAACTTTGCGTATCACTATTGATGAGAATCACATTATTCATACCCAGGAAATGGATGGAGATCATTGTGATAGATTTTACCACGAGCTATGTGAGATTGAAAAATTCAATGCAAGACCAAAACTGAGAAGATGCGGAAGGCATTGACTGGATTTTAGGATGTGATGTTATTTGGTGTTTTTCTTTTGGTTGTGTCCTTTGTGTGTCATCTATTTCATGTCTTAATTATGGTTGTTTGCTTGCTAATTATTGATAGATAGAACAATGTTTTAAGTCGTTCCTTTGTTGTACTAAGTATTAACTTTTGTATTCCTTATGGATATTGTTGTTGTTAATTATTATGCTTGTGCTATTTACATATGTGTTGTATGTGAATGCATATCTTTTTCTTTGCAATTGCCTATATATTGTATTTGTTATTTGTGTAATGTGCATTTGCGTGATGCTTCTAACATGTAGTTTTCTTTTTTTGATGTTGTCAAAGAGGGAGAAGATAATGAAGAGGATGATTTATGCATGATATATGCATATACCTAGGGGGAGCTATCAAAGAGCTATTAAGAACAATGCATAAACTCATGGGGAGTTGTTCCGTGTTCCAAGATAAGCCTAACAAGCTACGACTACATCATATAAGTTTGCCATCATAAAAAGGGGGAGTATGTGAGTGCTAACTACAAATCCAATCGGGTTTGGTTTTTAATGATGTTAAACAAGGAAGGTAGTATATCATAGTACTTTTGTATATTGGATGGTATCAACCTACATTTAGATGCTCATTTGTCCCCTTAGCCTTAGGATGCATAAAAAGAGTCTTTGAACCAGTTTGATAGGTCTTAGGCATGTCATACACATAAAAAATTATGTTTGTGTGTACACACAACTGTGTAGGGCAACCTATACGTGATCAGGCCGACCTATGGAAGTCTCAACTTCAGTATAGGCCAACACATCCATATTTCATGTCGGCTCCCACGCTTCAAGAACAAAGCCTGTAGGCTCTTCCCACATGTCATTTCACATGACGGTTTTGGTGTAACTATGTTTGGTGCAACATCTATATTAGGGTTGATAACATCTAGATTAGGGTTGATAACATCCAATTAGGTTTTGTGTAACATAGAATATTGGGTTGGGAACTTTGTGTTTCAAATAAGAAAACCAAGGTGGGGTTTTTCTTCAAGATTAGATTGATTTGAAGGTTGTGGATAATATCACGTCAACACAGATTCGAGTGAGTGAAGGTCTTGGAAAAAGGTGGTTTCTTTGCAAAGGAGTAGTGCGAGATAGGGAATTGTGTTTGGGAATCATGTGTTTTAACAAGTTGTGTGCTCGAGATAATCAGAGGATTGTAGCCTCATTTTTGGTCACTTGATCAAGCTTTGATCAAGAGTTGGAGGTCGAAGAATCAACACAAAACATTAGGGTTTGCATTCTTCATCTCTTGTATAAATGATTTTTGCAAAGAAAAGGTTAATAGTAACATCTCAATTTGATTTTGAATTAAGGGCAGACGTACCCATAACGAGGCCGATTGGGGAACTGCCTAAACAAATCTTGGTCTCTCTCTCTCTCTCTCTCTCTCTCTCTCTCTCTCTCTCTCTATTTCTCTCTCTCTCTCTCTCTCTCTCTCTCTCTCTCTCTCTATCTATTTCTCTCTCACACACTCTCTCTCTCTCTCTCTCTCTCTCTCTCTCTCTCTCACACACACACACACACACACACACACACACACACACACACAAACTCTCACACTCTCTCTCCCTCTCTATTTTATCTCTTTATCACTTTTATTATTGATTTCACAATTTATCTAATTCATCATTGTTTGATCAATTCGATTTGAAATTGTTTTCTATTATCTTTTAAAAGTGTTGTGTTGACATAATCACTATCACTTTGATTGTAATTGGATTTTAACATCAACAAAACGCACTAAATTTCCAATTGCTATCGATTTCACACCAAGTGTTCGATAAATTGTTTGTGCATATTTGGATTGTGTTTTGGTTCATTGGATATACAAGTTACGATTAGCATTACATTTAATTGATTCGTAGCTTGACCGTTGTTGAACATTTACGTTCATTATCACTCCGTTTGGTTTGCGATACGTATAATGCTTTTCGATAGTAGGTTCGGTTAGACGATTCGATCCGGGTCGTTTTTCCGCTGCACCATATTTTGAAAATAGATTTTTGCCAAAAGTTTTTGGTTGTAAAATTTGTGATCTATTCACCCCTCTCTATATCGAAGCCTATCGTTTAACAATTCTCTCTTTATTATTGCTAATCATGGTTGCTTGTAGACAAGAATGAGATGTTACTTGGAGAGCTAAATACCATCATTAGTTGGTAATTGACCTCCACCCTTATGAACTACCTTATATTGCCCAGATCTATCATGGAAAATTTACGCTTCATTGATTCCACAAAGCCTTCAAACATCTCCTCATTGTTACCAGTATGTACCAAGTCATCTGCATACAAAGTGACAATCGAGATCTTTCCTTCACTATGCTTCACAAACATGATATGCTCACGAGGGCACTTTTCAAAGTTCTATTTACACAAGTAGGCTTTATTGTACCAGGACCTTGGTGCATGCCTTAATCCATAAAGAGTCTTACTCAACTTGTATACCTTTTATCTTCCTCCATTCTCATAGCCCAAGGGTTGATCCACATAAACATCTTCAAGCAACTCACAATGCAGGAAGTCACTTCTGACATCAGGTTGATACATTTGCCAATTTTTTCCGGTTGCAAGAGCTAGAACAACCCTGATAGTATCCCATATTGCCACAAGAGAAAATACTTCATTGTAGTTTATGCCATGTTGTTGTGAGTATCCTTTGGCCAAAATTCTTGCCTTTTACTTCTTCATTTATCCCTTTTCATTGCACTTTGTGTTATAGATCCACTTAACACCAATCCTCTTAACTCTTGGTGGTAAGTGACTAGTTTTCATGTGTCATTCTTCTCAATTGAATGAATCTATTGATTTATTATCTTTCTCCACTTTTCATGCTTGTCTACTGCATCATAAGTGAGGGGATCATCTCCATTGAAAAATACAACTAGGTTGTGCAATTACTCTTCTTCTTCACTTTCTCAACCTGTTAGATAATCATCTAAGTAACATGTTTTTTTTAATCTTGAAGGAAGCTCTCCTTATTCTTGACTTGGAGGAATCTGCTTCTTCAGTTTCACTACCTCCACTTGCACTCTCTATATTGTTTCTTTCATGTTGAGAAGCATTGTCAATGTGTACTTCATCATCTGTTGAGGCATTTTCTTTAGGCTCTCTATTTTTCTCTTCACTATCACCATTTCCAATTGACTGAGTATTATTCTCCTCATGACACCTGTTCCATTCCTAACCTTTGATGCATACTTTGGTATGGCTTCTTTATGTTGCTTCCCCATCAAACAATCAGAGCAAGTTTCACCCAAATCCTTCAAGCTTGGTATCTCTGTCACCATCTTCTTCATGATTAGTGTGTCAAGTCCCTTGAATCTCAAGTGACCATATCTACAATTCCACAATTGAGTGGGGTTCTCTCTAGTTACTTTCAGGCACATGGGCAGGATTATAGGTGCAAACACCATAAACATCCCATTGGATGAAATCTTGGTGGTCATAATCATGCCCTTGTCATCATCAAGCACTCTGCATCCTCCACCTTTGAACACAATAGTGAGATTCTTTTGCATCAATTTATCAACACTGAGGATAATATTTTCCAGGCCTGATAAATATTACACATCAGTGACCACTTGAATGATGCCATTCATGCAAACCTTCAAGTTTCCCTTTCCCATCACTTTCATCTTTGAGTCGTCTCCCAACCTGACAGATTATTTGAACTTCTCTTTAAAATTGATCATCCATTCCTTTGTTCCTATCATATTATTGCTAAACCCCGAGTGAAGAAACTAAATTTGACTTTTGGTTTTTGTGGTTACTTCATGTTGTGCCATAAGAAGCACTTTTCACCTTTATTGTATTCAACAAAGTTGACATCATATTCGTGCTATGTTGGACACTCACTTTGATAGTGTCCTATCTTGCGAAACTTAAAGCATTCAATTTGATATTTGTCGTGCCTCCCTCTCCCGCGACCACGAAATCCATCATGTCCCCTAACACGACCGATACCACCACCACAACCATAATTTGCAATCTTCAAAACTTTTCTTCCTCATTTTCTTGATTAATCTCCATCCCTTGTTCATGCACAAAAAGACTTCTCTAAAGTTCATCAATGGAGAGGTTGTAAAATCATTATATTCTTCAATGTAGCACATTACATAATTGAATTTCTAGGTCATTGAATGCAACACCTTCTCAACAATTATGATTAGCTCCAAATTTTTACCTTGAGCATCCATCTTGTTTGCAATGTCCAAGGTTCTTGTAAAGTACCATTCGACAGACTCATTATCTTTCATGCCAAGAACCTCAAATTCTCGACGCAAGGCTTGCATTTGTGCTTTTTCACCTTTGTAGAACCTTGAAACTTTCTTCACATTGAATCCCAAATATCTATTACCATGTTACGAACAAAAATTGTGTTAAGAACTTTTCTATTAATTGCTTGAAACAAATAATTCATGTCTTTGAGATCTTTAAGCTTGGCCTCTTCTGCAAGCATGTGTTGGTGGAGCAACAATTGTTAGAACACATATTGGTTCTTAATAATAACTCTTTGTTTTGATGATAACTGTTAGGAAATTTATATTTAAGAATTATATACTCTAAAATTTGTTTGAGAATTCTACTGCAGATTGAATTGAAATTAACTCTCTAGAAGCAAATCTGTTTTGAATACAAGAAGTTATTCTGACTCTGAAGCGCCAGATGCAACCTACAGAAGAATCTGATTGCTCCTTACAGAAGATCCTGAGCGTAGTCTCCAGAAGGATCTGAAGCAAGAAACTCCAGAACATTCTGAGTCAGAAGCATCTGAAGATAATCAGAAGCATCTGAAGCTGAAGCATATGAAGCATAGAAGAATATTGATTGAAGAGTTTTTCAAAGCATTAGTCTATAGAAGTTTCTGAAAGTACCAACGCTGCCAAGTACTGAAGTTCTGTGTCAAAAATGCTCTGATGATCAGCACGCTGAAAGCACACCTGCTGCAGAAGACTCTGATACAGCATAGTTCTGAATCTCATTAGAAGACTCTGATCCATTCAGACTCTGAAGAACTTGCTGAAAACTGAAGAAGAAATATTCAAGAATATATCCGTTGGAGTTATTCAACGTCTCTTTCCTCATTTGTGCTAGACACACTTACACAGACAAAAAGGATTTTTCTGTGCCATCTACTTCTAGGAAAGGTCACTTGATGTGAAGGCAAAAAGGCTCAGACCTTTTTGGGACTCTCTTTTCAACGCTCAGCTTCCTTGGATTAGCTGCCTATAAAAAGAGAACTTCACCATATTCTTCAGTTACACAATTTGCTGAAAAGAAATCATTATATTCTAAGCTCTCATTCATTCTTATTCTTCTTAGAATTTATTGTACTTAAACTTAAGAGAAAAATCACTGTTGTGATAAAAGCTTTATAGAAGCATTAATACTCTTATATTTAATTTACATTGATTGTAAAGGTTATTCCTTAAGAGGATTCAGTTGGAATCAGTAGCTCTTGAGAAGACTAAGAACTGTTGTTCTTAGGTGTTACTATTGTAATCAGTTTGATTTAATAGTGGATTAAGTCCTTGTTGAGAAAGGCAAATCACTCTAGGAAGGGTGGACTGGAGTAGTTATTTAAACAAACCAGGATAAAAATAATTGTGTGATTATTTTCAAGTCTTAATTTTTCTACTTATTCAACCCCCCCCTTCTAAGTATTATCTCACCTTCAGTTGGTATCAGAGCCTGGTTCTGAGTGTGCTACCACTTAACAGTGTCAGTAAAGATCCAGAGAGATATACTTTGATATATATATTTATTTGTTATCATGGCTGATAATTCAATGTCAAATATTAACAATAAATATGAAGAGAGGGATAGGATCAGCACCAAACCCCCAATGTTTGATGGGGAGAAATTTGACTACTGGAAAGACAAAATTGAGAGTTTTTTCCTAGGATATGATGTTGATCTATGGGATCTTGTCATAGATGGATATGTACATCCCACCGATGGGGATGGCAAAATGATTGACAGAAAATCTATGACAGATGCTCAGAAGAAAGACTTTAGAAATCACTACAAAGCCAGGACTATATTACTGAATGCTATTTCACATACAGAGTATGAGAAAATTACAAACAGGGAGGCTGCTTTTGATATGTTTGAATCCCTTAAAATGACTCATGAGGGAAATTCTCAAGTTAAGGAGACAAAAGCTCTGGCTCTGATCCAGAAGTATGAGGCTTTCAAAATGGAAGACTCTGAATCTGTTGAAGCCATGTTCTCCAGATTTCAGATACTCACTGCTGGGCTGAAAGTTCTGGACAAGGGATATTCTACGTCAGATCATGTAAAGAAAATCATCAGAAGTCTGCCTATCAGATGGAGACCAATGGTGAATGCCCTGAAGATGGCCAAAGATCTGAACAAGATCTCTCTAGAAGAACTCATCAGCTCACTAAGGAGCCATGAGATTGAGCTTGAGGAAGATGAACCTCAGAAGAAAGATAAAGGTAAATCTGTTGCATTAAAATCTAACAAAACTGCTAAAGCCTTGCAGGTCATTCAAGAAAGCTCTGAAGAATCTTCTTCTGAAGAAGAAGATGAGTTATCTATGCTGTCCAGAAGGATTAACAAACTCTGGAAGTACAAGGGAAAGAAGTTCAACAACTTCAGAAGATCTGATAACAGAAAGGAATCTTCTAGTCACAGAAGATCTGCCAAGAAAGAAGTTGTGTGCTATGAGTGCAAAGAACCTGGGCACTACAAAAATGATTGCCCCAAACTTCAGAAAGAAAAACCCAAGAAGAAGTTCAACAAAAAGAAGAAGGTTCTGATGGCAACATGGGATGACTCAGATGAGTGTGAATCATCTTCTGAATCAGAAGAAGAATGTGCAAACGTTGCACTGATGGCCAGCACAGAGGATCAAGAGGAAGGTACCTCAGGATATGAATCAGAATCTGAATCTGATGATGATGCAGAAGAGGTAATGGCTAAACTTACCAAAGAAGAACTCATTAAAGTTTTAACAGAAGTTCTTAAAAGTTATAACAACATCAAACTCAAATACAAGAAGCTGAAAAGCAATCTTGAATCTGAGATTGATCTTCTGAAAACAGAACTTGTTGAGCAAAAAGAAATAAATTTGAAAATCAAAAATGAATTTGAAATAACTCAACAAGAATCTGAATCTGAGACTAAGTCATGTGAAAATATTTTAGAAAAATATGACTCCAGTTTTCAGAGATTTCTCACTAAGAGCATAGACAGAAGCAAGATGGCTTCCATGATCTATGGTGTTAGTGGAAACAACAGAAGAGGCATTGGATATGAATCTTCATCTGGAAGCAATCCAAAACCTGTTGACAAACTTTTCATCAGGAAGACACCTCTGTATTCTCAATTCAAATTTGGTCACTTGAATGACATTAAACACACAAGCTCTGAGAAGAGTACTTATGTGTTTAAACCCAAGGCAAGTCAGAATAAACATTATGTTGTAAAATAGAAGTTTAGACAAACCTACAAACCAACTAACCCCAAAGGACCCAAGAAGATCTGGGTACCTAAAAACAAAATAATTCCTGTTGCAGATGTTCTTAGCAGCAAGGTCAGGACACCAATCATGGTACCTGAACTCTGGATGCTCACGACACATGACAGGAGAAAAGTCTATGTTCCAAAGCCTGGAACTTAGATCTAGAGGTGATGTGAAGTTTGGAGGGAACCAGAAGGGCAAGATCATTGGATCTGGCACTATTGGAAATGGTAAACTTCCCTCTATTACTAATGTTTTACTTGTTGAAGGGTTAAAGCATAACTTATTGTCCATAAGTCAATTAAGTGACAATGGTTACGATATTACCTTTAATCAAAAAAGTTGTAAAGCTATTAGTCAGAAGGATGGCTCTATCCTATTTAGTGGTAAGAGGAAGAACAACATTTATAAAATAAATCTTTCAGAACTTAAAGTTCAAAATGTTAAATGCCTCTTGTCTGTTAATGAAGTGAAATGGGTCTGGCACAGAAGATTGGGCCATATTAATATGAGACGTATATCTCAGATTAATAAACTTAATCTTGTCAGAGGACTCCCTAATCTGAAGTTCACTTCAGATGCTCTTTGTGAAGCATGCCAGAAAGGGAAGTTTTCAAAAACATCTTTCAAATCAAAAAATGTTGTTTCTACTTCTAAACCATTAGAACTACTTCATATTGATCTGTTTGGACCAGTGAAAACTGCATCCATCAGAGGCAAGAAGTATGGATTGGTCATTGTTGATGACTTTAGCAGATGGACATGGGTAAAGTTCTTAAAACACAAGGATGAGTCACATTCTGTGTTCTTTGACTTCTGCAAGCAAGTCCAGAATGAAAAGAATTTCAAAATTATAAAAGTCAGAAGTGATCATGGTGGTGAATTTGAAAATAAATATTTTGAAAAATATTTTTCTGAAAATGGCATTGCTCATGATTTTTCCTGTCCTAGAACTCCACAACAGAATGGGGTTGTAGAAAGGAAAAATAGAACTTTGCAAGAAATGGCCAGAACCATGATCAATGAGACAAATCTGGCAAAACATTTTTGGGCAGAAGCAATCAATACAGCATGCTACATTCATAACAGAGTGTCTGTTAGACCTCTTCTGAAGAAGACTCCTTATGAATTGTGGAAGAACAAAAAGCCCAACATTTCATATTTTCATCCTTTTGGATGTATTTGTTATATGTTAAACACTAAGGAAAATCTGAGCAAGTTTGATTCCAAAGCACAGAAGTGTTTCATGCTTGGATATTCTGAACGCTCTAAAGGCTACAGAGTATACAACACTGAGACACAGATTATGGAAGAATCCATTCATGTCAGATTTGATGATAAGCTTGGCTCTGAAAAGCCAAAGCAGGTTGATAACTCTGCAGATAGGGAAGTAGTCTTTATTGACTCTGAAGTTCCAGAAGCAGACAAACTTCAAGTGAAGGAACCAGAAGCAACTCCAGATGCTACTCCCTTAACTTCTCAGATGAATAATCTAAACATTTCTGAAGAGTCAACTATCAGAGGATCATCATCCAGAATTAAAGCTTCTCATCCAGAGGATGTCATTATTGGAAAGAAGGATGATCCCATCAGAACAAGATCCTTTCTAAGATCATCTGAAGCATCACTATTTGGACTAGTATCAGAAATTGAACCATCTTCTGTAGAAGAAGCTCTGCAAGACAATGATTGGATTATTTCTATGCAAGAAGAGCTAAACCAATTCAGCAGAAATGATGTATGGGATCTAGTTCAAAGACCTCAAGGATTCAATATTATTGGTACAAAATGGGTCTTCAGAAATAAGCTAAATGAGAAAGGAGAAGTTGAGAGGAATAAAGCAAGGCTGGTTGCTCAAGGGTACAGTCAGCAAGAAGGTATTGATTACACTGAGACATATGCCTCAGTGCAAGGTTAGAATCTATACGCCTTCTTATTTCCTTTGCTGCACAAAATAACATCACTCTGTATTAGATGGATGTTAAAAGTGCCTTTCTTAATGGTATTATAGAAGAAGAAGTTTATGTCCACCAACCTCCTGGTTTTGAAAATGAAAAATTTCCAGATCATGTTTTCAAATTAAAGAAATCTCTATATGGATTAAAACAAGCTCCCAGAGCTTGGTATGAGAGATTGAGTAATTTTCTTCTGGAGAAGAATTTCATCAGAGGCAAAGTGGATACAACTTTATTCTGTAAAACAATAAAGAAAGATCTTCTAATTTGCCAAATTTATGTAGATGATATTATTTTTGGATCAACAAATATTATGCTTGGAAAGGAGTTTGCTACATGTATGCAGGCAGAATTTGAAATGAGCATGATGGAAGAACTCAGATTCTTTCTAGGAATCCAAGTTAATCAAACTCCAGAGTGCACCTACATACATCAGACAAAGTATGTTAAAGAACTTCTGAAGAAATTCAACATGTCTGACAGCAAGCTGGCAAAGACTCCAATGCATCCTACTAGCTCACTTGGCAAAGAAGAGATAAGTAAGAAAGTAGACCAGAAGCTCTACAGAGGTATGATTGGCTCTCTTCTTTATCTTACTGCTTCTAGACCTGACATATTGTTTAGTGTCTGTCTGTGTGCTAGATTCCAATCAGATCCTAGAGAATCACACTTGACAGCTGTCAAGAGGATTCTAAGGTATCTGAAAGGTACTTCTAATGTGGGTTTGTGTTACAGAAAATCTGATGATTTCAAATTAGTTGGATTCTGTGATGCTGACTATGCTGGAGACAGAGTGGAAAGAAAAAGTACTTCTGGAAGTTGTCAATTTCTAGGAAGAAATCTAATCTCCTGGTACAGCAAGAAGCAACCCACAATTGCACTTTCAACCACAGAGGCTGAATACATTGCTGCTGCTGGATGTAGCACGCAGATGCTCTGGATGAAAAGTCAACTAGAAGATTATCAAATTTTTGAGAGTAACATTTCTATCTTTTGTGATAATACTTCTGCTATATGTTTGTCCAAGAATCCCATTTTACATTCTAAGGCAAAACATATAGAAATTAAGCATCATTTCATCAGAGACTATGTTCAGAAGGGAATCATAAATTTAGCCTTTGTTGATACAGATCATCAATGGGCAGATATTTTTACAAAACCCCTTGTTGAAGATAGATTCAATTTTATTCTGAAAAATATTGGTATGGATTTTTGTCCAGAATGATATTTATCAGAAGCAAATTGTTACAGATGCAAAAATGCTTAATTCATCTGAAGTATTTCTTCTGTGTATTTATTCTATTCTGATTAATTTTTTTTTGATGTGAAACTCTGAACTAACCATCTTTAGAAGATCTGAACGTTGGCTAACGTTTCATTTCTTGAGAGAATTCAGAACAGCATGCAAGTAAACACGTGTCACACAAAATCTGAAGATGTGGCGTGTACATAACTGAAGAGACGTTTGAGGTGAAATTTGAATAGTAAATATCTTGGTTTTCCCCCCCAAATTGTCAGAAGCATTTATTGTTTGAAATGGTTTTATTCTCTTCATTTAATGCTTGCTCAAATGTGCGTTTTTCTGACTTTTGATGTGCCTAAGTGTTTAGTATAAATACTTGTTGTGTATTCACTTTCACACTTTTCACTCTCAGAATTTACATGCGTTTTCATCTCTTATTCTCTCTGCATAAAAACTCAAAACCTAAGTGTTTGAAAAAGCATTCTTCAATGGCGTCTTCTTCATCAACAACTGCTCAGTTCCAATCCACAATGGCTGCTGTGACTTCAGATAACTTAGGTGCTACTCCATATTCTCCTCCCAAGAAAACACTTCTAACACCTGTTGATAAACTAGAAGTTCTGTGTGAATCCATGGTTGAGTTTGATTCTCTGGCTGATAATGGGTTTGATTTTCGCTCCATTGTTAGAGCTCAAGGATGGGTGAAATACTTTGGTAGGTTGTTTGGACCAGTTTACCCTCTACTTGTGAAGGAATTCTGGATTCATGCATCTGTTTATCCCAAGTTTATTTTATCATCTGTGCTGGGAAAAGAGATTATCATCACAGAGGATCTTATAAGAAGATTGATAGGTTATGAAGAAACAGATGGTGTTTCCCACTTTCCATCTGGGCGTGTGGACACGGAAGAGGTTTATGAGGAAGTTATGACTGCTGGACAAGCTTCTAACAGATTCAAAGATCTGAAGCCTGATTACAAGATCTGGGCCAAGATCTTCATGGGATGCATACATCACAGGAAGTCAACCAATTCCCCAGATTATGTCAACAATGAACAGATCTATTTTATGTACTGCCTTAGTCAGAGCAACAAGGTAGATCTTCCTTACATTCTGTTCATGCATCTGTGGAATCACATCAATGCATCTAGAGAATATGTAAAAGAAAAAGGCCAGAAGATCAGGACTTGGATCCCATTTGGAAGGTTGATCTCAGATCTTCTCACTGAAAATGGTTTAGTGGCTGCTCTGTACGATGCTGGGGTTACAGAGGAATTAGAGTTTATTATGGGAAAGCCTCTGAACGCTAAAAGTCTTCTGAGACTCAAGATTGTAGATGAACTCACTACTGCTCCAAAGAGGCTGAATATGTCTGATTTGAATAAGAGGGTTCCAGTATCTGACTTTCCTCTATTCTTTGCTGAAGAACCCAGACATATAGTACTGATGTATATAGAGGAATGCAAGAGGGAAAGAATACCTGTTCCAGCTAATGTGTTTCAGCTTGTCAAACAACCACTACCAGATGCAGGAGAAGAAGAAGAAGTACCACTTCAGAGGAAAAGGACTCAGCCTGCAGAAGAATCTGAACCTGTCCAGAAGAAGGCTAAGATTGCTGAGAAGCCCAAGAATCTCTTAAAGAGAAAGGATTATGAAGAAGCTGCCTCTGCATCTGCCAAGAGGATTAAAGTAAAAGGTACTAAGACTCCTGTAATTTCTAAAAATATTGTTATTAATGATTCAACTATTAAGTCTGTTCCACAACCACCTGTTACTCAAACAACTTCTGTTGCTGCCCCTAGTTCTGTCTCACCTCAAAAACAACACACTGCTTCTGTATCAAAATCATCTCAACCCAAAATACACATCAAACACTTTATTCCACGTCCATCACCATCAGAATCACAACCAACATAACCACAACCATCAGAACCACAACCATCAAAACAACAACAACCTTCTGATAAACAAAACTCTGATCAACCACAAACTTCTGAACATCCAGAAAACCAAACCACAGAAGTTCAACCAGAAAAAGACTCTGTCATACCACCATCAAATAATCCATCTTCTGAACCTGTTGCACATGTTAGTTCTGAACCCACAAAAGTAACTTCTGCTCCTGTTTCATCAGAACCACCATCCAAACAATCTGATACTCCTTCAGAACCTACTCATATCCCTGAGACAGAAGTTCTTGATATCACTCCATTAAAAACAGTGTTTCAAGTATCTTCTACCTCTTGTACACCTACAACATCCTCCAATTCATCTGAATCAGAAATTCACCCAGATTTTCTTGTCTCTCCATCCAAATACTCTGATATGAACCAACCTGAACCTGAAGCTAAACCTGAATCAACCATACCTGCTAAAACTCCCATTCCAGATCCTATGCCTCCACCTGCTCCATCATCTGAGATGATTGTTCCCACTTCTAATCCATCATCATCTGGTATATCTTGTGCCCAAGTTTCTTCTCTTTATCATAATCTATCTTATGGTTTCAAACTGAAAGATTTTTATGATAGAGTTGAACCTTCTGAACCCCTGAACCCTCTGAAACCAAAACTCAGACAGGCCCTTCCATCTGTAATCCTTTCATATATTCAATCAATGAATAATGTAGGATCCTTAGCACCAATATCTGCAACTTCTGGTAAAGCTGTTGTTTCAGCTCTGCAACCTGCATCTGATAACACAGTTGCATCTGTTCAAACATCAACCTCTGCTTTCATACCATATTCTAATGAACCCTTTGATGATGTTTGCCCACGCACAAGACCAAAACCTAATCTGCTTAATGCTTTAAACAGATCCTTACCTCAAAAACCAGAAATTCCTTTCATTCCATATTATCCCCCTCCTCTGATTTCCATCAAAAAATCACTGCTACCACCAACTCCCAAACCTAAACATATGACTCTGGAAACCTTGCTTAAACCACCACCCAGACTTAATATTGATCATTTATTTCAAACATTTTTGCAAGAAATACAGATGTCTTTAGGTACTGTTCAGAAGAGATGCTCTGAAACTATGAATGCAAATGAAACTGACATCATCTGGAAAGGATTCATCAATAGATTCAACACTGTAGCTTCCAATCTGAAGAACGTCTGTTCTGATGATGCAAAGCTCAGAGCTGAAAGAACTCAATTCTGGATTGTCAACAAAACTGAACCTCTGCTTCGTTTGGATGCTCCTCCTCCTCCAACAGAACCAACTGCCAATGCATTGACTATGACTCTGGTAGAACCCTCTTCAGGATCTCCAGAACCTATGGCAATTGACTCTGTTCAGGCTGCAGAACCTCCACCTTCTTCATCAGAGATAAAGACAGAACATCCAGACTTTGGAGACAAGATTGCTGCTCTGGAGGCTGGTCAGTCTGAAATAAAATCTTAGATGGCAAAGCAAGATAAGAAATCTGAAGATATGACAGAGTGGATGTCAAAACAAGATGAGAAGAATGAGACAATGACTAAGTGGATGTCAAAGCAAGAGCAATCATCATCTGAGATTACAGACCTATTGAAGATGCTTTTGTCAAAACACTCTTAGATTTTTTCTCTAATGTTTGTGCATCTGCTGTTTGCATCTGAATTTTATTGTTATATCTTCTGATATTTACCTATGTACTCTTGCTCTGTTATTTTGAATGAATCAGTTTTTCTCCATTGAATTATCTTACTTATTGTTCCTTTTATTTGTCTTTTTAAAAGTTTTTACTTTTTGCTTATGACAAAAAAAGGGGAGAAAATAAAGATCTGAACTATTTAATATAACTTCACTAGAATGAATCTTCAGACATATCTATTCTATCTAATATTTAAATTGACTATTTCAGATCATTTGATAAGAACACTCTATAAAAGAATCTCTGAGTCTCTCAGATCATTTTTTTATCAAACTCTGAATCTTAAATCTGCAAGATATTCTGATCCTAATTTGTTATAAGAACAAACAAAATCTAACTCTGAAGATTACTCAAGATAAAAGGGAAGTTTCTATTCCTTTTTCATATTTAACTCAGGGGGAGATTCATCATCTCAGGGGGAGTTATAATTCTTTATGTTCAGTTAAATAAAATTTCTGATACTTTTTGTCATCATCAAAAAGGGGGAGATTGTTAGAACACAGATTGGTTCTTAATAATAACTCTTTGTTTTGATGATAACTGTTAGGAAATTTATATTTAAGAATTATATACTCTAAAATTTGTTTGAGAATTCTACTGCAGATTGAATTGAAATTAACTCTCTAGAAGCAAATCTGTTTTGAATACAAGAAGTTATTCTGACTCTGAAGCGCCAGATGCAACCTACAGAAGAATCTGATTGCTCCTTACAGAAGATCCTGAGCGTAGTCTCCAGAAGGATCTGAAGCAAGAAGCTCCAGAACATTCTGAGTCAGAAGCATCTGAAGATAATCAGAAGCATCTGAAGCTGAAGCATCTGAAGCATAGAAGAATATTGATTGAAGAGTTTTTCAAAGCATTAGTCTACAGAAGTTTCTGAAAGTACCAACGCTGCCAAGTACTGAAGTTCTGTGTCAAAAATGCTCTGATGATCAACACGCTGAAAGCACACCTGCTGCAGAAGACTCTGATACAGCATAGTTCTGAATCTCATTAGAAGACTCTGATCCATTCAGACTCTGAAGAAATTGCTGAAAACTGAAGAAGAAATATTCAAGAATATATCCGTTGGAGTTATTCAACGTCTCTTTCCTCATTTGTGCTAGACACACTTACATAGACAAAAAGGATTTTTCTGTGCCATCTACTTCTAGGAAAGGTCACTTGATGTGAAGACAAAAAGGCTCAGACCTTTTTGGGACTCTCTTTTCAACGCTCAGCTTCCTTGGATCAGCTGCCTATAAAAGGAGAACTTCACCATATTCTTCAGTTACACAATTTGCTGAAAAGAAATCATTATATTCTAAGCTCTCATTCATTCTTATTCTTCTTAGAATAAACTTAAGAGAAAAATCACTGTTGTGATAAAAGCTTTATAGAAGCATTAATACTCTTGTATTTAATTTACATTGATTGTAAAGGTTATTCCTTAAGAGGATTCAGTTGGAATCAGTAGCTCTTGAGAAGACTAAGAACTGTTGTTCTTAGGTGTTACTATTGTAATCAGTTTGATTTAATAGTGGATTAAGTCCTTGTTGAGAAAGGCAAATCACTCTAGGAAGGGTGGACTGGAGTAGTTGTTTAAACGAACCAGGATAAAAATAATTGTGTGATTATTTTCAAGTCTTAATTTTTCTACTTATTCAACCCCCCCTTCTAAGTATTATTTCACCTTCAACAATCACCTCATGCTAAACCAATTCTCAATATTCTTTGGATCAAAGAAGATTCTCTATGAGTATAGCCCAATAATAATAAAATCCATCGAATTTGAAAATTACAGAAGTTGTGAACTTTGAAAAATCTACCACGATAAGAGCTTAGAATGAAATAGCACAAGAAAGATGAAAATAACTACAATACTAAAATTTCTCGCCTCTAATCAAGAGACTGCATTTGGTGATTGAAAACAAATAACAAGACTTTTTGAGGGGGCTCCTAATTCCACTTGTTAATGCAAAGTGATATCTCTTTTTATTATTACCAACCAAGGTTGCTTATTGTAGAACAAGTAGTTACCATTAGTTGGATAACGAACTTCTAAACAACATACAATTACTTACCAACAACCAATGCAATGACTTTGCTAACAGCTCCATAACACTAACGAGGTTGATTTTTATCAATTGAATTAGGATTTACAGACAAGTCTTTAATAATTTAGAGTACTTCATATTTTTCTCACTACAAGAAACATTGCATTTTCCCAAGTGATTCCCACGTCACTAACCTAAAAATCACTTCTCTGATCAACATTTGCGACGTGGGTAAAACACGTCGGAAATACAATGGTGGGAACTTTTTCCCACGTGGAAAACAGGTCACAAAGTTGTGACATAGATCCCACGTCGCAAATAACAAAAAAAGAGAAAAAGTTCCCACGTGAAAACCAAGTCATTAATTAGTGACGTGAAAATCATGTGGGAACCTACCTCTACCAACTTGACCTGCACGCTTTCCTGACACCAGTTGAATTTCTTTCCCATGTGACTTCCACGTCACTAATTTGTGGCCTTGTTTTCACGTGGGAACCCACACTGAATAAATACTTTCCCATGTGATTCCCACGTCACTAATTAGTGACATGGGATGCACTTCACTATGAAATTTAATAATAATAAAAATAAATAATATTAACTGAAAACAACTATAAAATTAAAATAAATATTAAATATTAAATATAAAATTTAAAATTAAAATAATTTTTAATTAAAATAATATACATTAAAAATATATAAATATTTAGTCACATGAAATTCACGTCACAAATACAAATAATAATAATAAAAGTTGTCACGTAATATTCACGTCACAAATATTCACGTCACGTAATTTTTTGAAATCAGTCTTGTTTCTTCTAAATACATGGTCTCGTGGTAGGAATCTGCGGTGACAGTCAAACCACGAACTTTTCCCTCCAAATTCCAAAGTAAAAGCCTTTGTAAATTTCATGCAATGTGGACATCCCATTTTGCCATGCGTACCCCAACCAGATAACATTCCATAAGCGGGAAAGTCATTAATAGTCCATATCAAGGCAGCTCGCAAAGTAAAGTTTTGTTTGCGAGATATACCATAGGTCCATTCTCCAATCCACAACCTCTTCAAATCATCTATTAAAGGTTGCAAATAAACGTCGATTCCGGATTTAGGACTTGACGGTCCTAGAATGAGGAAAGTCAAAAACATGTATGGTTTTGTCATGCACATCTCTGAAGGGAGGTTGTAAAGGGTTACGATAACTGGCCAACAGGAATATGCAATTGCAGATGCTTGGACATATGGAGTAAAACCATCAGAGCACAGTCCGAGCCTGACATTTCTAGGTTCTGCAGCAAAATCAGAATGTACTCTATCAAAATGTTTCCATGCCTCACCGTCAAATGGATGCCGCATAATTCCTGAACATGTTTTGTTTGTATGATGCCATGTCATTTGACTTGTACTATGCATTGAAGCAAACAATCTTTTTAACCTTGGTATTATCGGAAAATAAAACATGGACTTCACTGCTACACGTTTTTGTTTACGGTTAACGACTTTATTACGAACTTGATATCTCGGACTCTTACAGAACTTACATTCCTCCAGCGCCTCATCATTAATACCAAACTCATTGTCATAAAACAAGATACATCCATTTATGCAACAATCAATCTTTTGTACTTCTAAACCCAACTTCGACACCAACCTCTTTGCATCATAATAACTTGTAGGCAAGTTGTCTTTCGTAGGAGTCACATCCAAAATCATTTTTGCAAAGTATTCCAAACACTGATTAGGAACATTCCAATTTGACTTTGCGGTCAATAATCTCACACACATTGATAATTTTGAATCTGCTGACCCCTCAAACAACGGTGTATTCATTTCTTTCAACAATTGGTAAAATCTTTGTGCTTCCTCATTCGGCAACTCTTCCCCATCAAAATCCTGAGGTTCATCATATGTCACATTTACTCCAAATGCATTTCCAACCATTTCATCGATAAGATTAAATTGTTCATCAAATTCCATATGTGATCGACTGCTTGACGCGTGTGTATTAGTTGTCTCTGCATATACGTTAATCGGCAGTTGTTCTCCATTATATGTTCAAACCCAATAATTTTTAATGAAACCCTTCCTCTTCAAATGACGTTCTACTTCCTCTGGGTCACTAATTATAGGTCTACATTCACATTTAAGACAAGGACATCTCTCTCCTCCTTCACGTTGACAACATTCTTGTGCAAATGCCCATGTGATAAACCCCTTAACTCCTTCCTCAAAATTTGGTGTAAGTCCACGTCTGTCTGGTAACGTTCTATCGTACATCCAACTACGATAGTAGCGAAAATATTCCATACTGCACATTTGTATTATCATTATATATCATTTTTAATAAAATATGTAATTTAAATCTATTTTTTCTATTTCGACACCAACCTAATAAAATATGTTCACTAAAATAATATAAATTATGTTTACTAAAATATACAACATATTCTCAAAATATAATATTCTAAAATATAATATATAATTTGTTTATTAATAATAACATATTTAACATATAATATATATTCATTATTTTAAAAAATATGTTTTTCTAAAATAATATATATATATTATGTTTACTAAAATATAATAACTATTCAATAATATAATATTTTATAATATATATAATTGGTTTACTAAAAATAACACATTTAAAATATATATAATACATATTCATTATTTTTTAATAAACATACTTTTTGAAAAAATAATACATTAAAAAATAACACATTTTAAATATAATACATATTCTTTATGTTTTGTAAAAAATATCTTTTAATTTTTTCTATTTACAATATTGTTTACTAAAAATATTTTTAAAAATTCTACTTTTTTTAACATAATAAATATTCTGTTTTTAAAAATTAAAAATATATTATATATTTAATTTGTTTCTAATAAATATTCTGTTTATATATATTATTATGTTTTTAATTCAAAATATATATATTCTAAAAATATATATTCTACTACAAATTATTTTTATTTTTTTGCTTTCAACAACAACACAATAAATAAAAAATCTCAAAAATATAACAACAACACAATATTGTAAAATCTAAAATTTTATAATATATCAACAACAACACAACACAATAAAATATCAACAAAAAATCTAAAATTTTCTAATCAATATTCTAAAATAATATTTCATATATCACCAAAATCTCAAAAATAAACAAATTGAAATGCATAAATACCTCAATGTGCTAACTCTATCAAAACTTCCAATTGAACTTCTTAAATCTTAGATTTGAAAAAAAAATGAACAATTAATAATAAGATAAACATAAAATAAACGGTAAAACATTCACAAAAATAACTTATATACCAATCATCTTGGAAGAATGAAGAGAATTGGGGAAGAAGGAAGAAAGCATGAAAGAAGATGAAACGAGATATTGCTGAAGGAAAATATGGTGACTTAATATATAGGGATGCTTGCGACGTGGTGAACACGTGGGAAGGTACCCACGTGATTCCCACGTCGTAACCAACAAAGATTTTGAGAATTTGCGACGTGCAAAACCTGTGGAAACGTTGCCACGTGCTGGCCACGTCGGAGCCTTCCCCCAAATTAATATATATCTGTTGCTCACACACAAGGACAACACAACTGTAAGAATGCAATTATGGCAGTGAGTTGCGACGTGAAAATCGCTTCACAAACTTGTCACATTCAATTCCAACACCCAAAGTGTCTGAAAAGTTAATGGAAAGCTGAGACATTTACTATTTGCAGTTTTGCGACGTGTATTGCATGTGGGTAATTTGTGACATGTCACTCACGTGAGAAATAAAAAGACTTTTTTGAATTTTCAGTTCCCAAGTGTTTTACACGCCACAACTGAATTTTTTAAAAATTCAAACTTCCTCCCTCTTAAAATTCCAATTTTTGGTGGCAGATTTTAGGTCTGCATAATTTATTATTTAAATAGTTTAGTCACTTGGGAATCACTTGGCATGTATTTTTTTTCCGTGATTAACACGTCACTAAATCACTAGGCAAAATTGACATTTTTTTGTAATGTCTTTTAAAATTATACAAATTAAAAAAAAAATCCTAACTTGGATCTTTATTTAAATGTATTAAAACTTTGATATGGCATATCCTCTGCTCTGACTTTTGAAGTATAATTAAAAACCCTAAACAAATTAATAAACTATTTTTCTAATTATAGAATTCTTTGATCCTAATCCAAATTCCAAGATCATGGTAGCCATGTTATGATTCCAGGGTGTAAACCTGACAAATCAATAGTCTTAACAACATGAAGTGCGCAACATTAATGAAATAAACATTGATTCTGGTCCTGTTAAAAAAATAATTATCATTAAAATATTGCCAACTGTTGGTTCATGTTTATCAATCAATTGAAAAATGTTGGAATTAAACTCTTTTGTTGAATGCTATAAATAATTGAAATGTGTAGTATGCAAGACATAAACATAAATCCAAAGTCTAACTCTTGAAGACAGACACAAAAATGGGTGCTTCTCAATCAATTTCAGAAAATTCTATCCATGAATTCAAAGTCAAGGTATATAACTATATACTTTCTCTAAGCAAAAATATTTATAATTATTAACAAAAATATATTTTATCATGATTATTAGTTAACATCATATATTGGTGGTGATTATTGTGATAGGATGCTAGGGGCAAAGAAGTGAACCTTGGAAGCTATAGGGGGAAGGTTCTTTTAGTAATTAATGTTGCGTCAAAATGGTTATTATTTTCATTTTCTGACTTTTCTTTTTTACTTGTGCTTGTTTTTTTTTCTTTCATGGCTAATCAATTTCATGCATGTTTAACAAAAACAGTAACTTTGCGGAAGCGAATTACACTCAGTTAACTCAGCTTTACTCGAGATACAAGGACATGGGTATGAAAATCATGTCGCTGTTTGATCTATGTATCAGACTCCACTGAAAAAGAAATTGAGAATTCTAATTATGTTTGTTTCATGTTGATTGTGATTAGGTCTTGAGATATTGGCATTTCCATGTAACCAATTTTTGAGGAAAGAGCCCGGAACTAGTCAGGAGGCTGAAGATTTTGCATGTAACACATACAAAGCTGAGTATCCTATTCTAGGAAAGGTATTGCTTTTTCTTTGTTTATTTGTCTACAACTCTTATCAGCACTGAAACAGACATCAGACAAAATCCTAGCACTGAAACGTCTTGTAAGTGTCGTGTCAGGGATGTATCTATGAAATAATTTGTTTTAATATTGTGTAGATACGTGTGAATGGACAAGATGCGGCACCAGTGTATAAATATCTGAAAGCACAAAAATGTGGAAGTTTGGGATCAAGGAGAATAAAGTGGAATTTCACAAAGTTTTTAGTTGATGAGAAAGGCCATGTGATCCAACGTTATAGTCCAACAACACAACCATTGGCCATTGAGGTACTTCTTTTTTTCTTTGAAATTTCTTATACATTCAATTATTTATGCTTGAAGTCAAATTAATTTTCTTTATTACACATGTTTGACAGAATGATATCAAGAAGGCATTGAAAGTGGCATGAGAGAATGTGCGACTATTTCAAAGTATATTGTTTGTGTTGAAGATATATGAATTTTTGTATTAATTGCATATATTTATGTCTAAAGTTTGATATTATTTGATTGTATGAATATTTTTGTTTGTATGTTAAAGTTGATTCCACTAGGGAATTGAAATCCATTCAATTTGTTTTTTGTCAACTAAAAATCAACGTGGCTTGCAGTGGTGTAAGGATTTACTAGTTGACTAATGTGAAAAATAAAATGTGTTTGCTCTTTTTTACTATGTTAGAGATGTCAGTTATTTTGGGAAAAAAAAGTAAGCAAATATGTGTTGTGATTACTGTAATTAAATTGAATAAATAATTAGAAAATATAAAATTAATATGAAGAACAAAAAGATGATTGCATAACTGTTGATTTAAGATTTTTGAAAATTTGTCATAGAAAAAATTGTTGAGTTGAGATGCGAATCAGATCTCTTTTCTCTTTAAGATATTTCACAATACTCTTTAAAATTGTGCAAAGTAGTCAATTAATTATGATGTCTTTAGGATAAAAACGTCTCAGTTATATACTGCATGATTACTACTTATATGATAGATAATCGGTTTAGAATTACACACTTTAATGATATAATGATCAGTTGAATACGATATAAATACCACTTTTAGTATCTGATTTTTATACTAGTCGTAGATGACGTTGACGGCGCAAAGAAGCCACTCAAAAATAAAAGAAAAAAGAAAATTATAGATGAAACAGAGTTGTAAGAGAGAGGAGAAATATTTCGAAATACGAAAATATGTAGTGAACAGACTAAGATGAAAATATTTTTATTGATAGGTGAAATTTTGTCCCAAATAAAAGAAAATGTGAGGGGAGTTGATGAGATCCAACCCAAAACTAACAATTATGGAACTTGGTCGAAAATGAAACTAACCGATATAAAACTTGGTAGGCAAATCATGAAAATTTGGTAAAAAAAATATGGGACAACGCACCAATGACTAATAAATAAATAAGCAAAATTACATCATAGATCCTTTTAGTTTTTTTGTGTAATACGTTGGTTCTTTGACTTTTTTTTAACAACTTTGACCTTTTGATTGATTTCTACATTTTTTTCCTCACATTCTAAACATTTAAAAATTTGTGACTGATGTATTTCTGGTTACACTCATCATTTTCATACCACTCAAAATAATTTTATTCATAATAAATGCATTCACTCTTTTAAAAAAGATTAACGGTACACACATTTAATAACTTAAATGACAAAATTATTACAAAACAAAAACTTAAAAAACCAACTTGTTACACAAAATTAATTTAAAGGATTTCTGTAGTTTTTTCTAATAAATATTAATTAATATGCAGTACACTAGTAATTAAATTAATTAATATTAGATAAATTTTCACCATTTTCAATATCCAAAAATAATGGAACACTCATGTCCAAGTCCGCGTCGAACCAAACTGACGACAGACGCACACGTGTGAGTATTCATGGTGATGCGTCCTTAATTTTTCACAAAATTGCGTACTATTTCATCCCGAAAGACAAACCTTTCATATATATGCACTACTATAGCGTGATATCCATCCCATGCATGAGTTTAATGAATTTTTTCAAATTTTCCTCTACTCACACTAGCTCATACGTGTGAGTATTCATGGTGATGTGTCCTTAATTTTTCACAAAATTGCGTACTATTTGGGAAACATCCCGAAAGACAAACCTTTCATATATATGCACTACTATAGCGTGATATCCATCCATGCATGAGCTTAATGAATTTTTTCAAATTCTCCTCTACTCACACTAGCTCATACGTGTGAGTATTCATGGTGATGTGTCCTTAATTTTTCACAAAATTGCGTACTATTTGGGAAACATCCCGAAAGACAAACCTTTCATATATATGCACTACTATAGCGTGATATCCATCCATGCATGAGCTTAATGAATTTTTTCAAATTCTCCTCTACTCACACTAGCTCATACGTGTGAGTATTCATGGTGATGTGTCCTTAATTTTTCACAAAATTGCGTACTATTTGGGAAACATCCCGAAAGACAAACCTTTCATATATATGCACTACTATAGCGTGATATCCATCCATGCATGAGCTTAATGAATTTTTTCAAATTCTCCTCTACTCACACTAGCTCATACGTGTGAGTATTCATGGTGATGTGTCCTTAATTTTTCACAAAATTGCGTACTATTTGGGAGACATCCCGAAAGACAAACCTTTCATATATATGCACTACTATAGCGTGATATCCATCCATGCATGAGTTTAATGAATTTTTTCAAATTCTCCTCTACTCACACTAGCTCATACGTGTGAGTATTCATGGTGATGTGTCCTTAATTTTTCAAAAAATTGCGTACTACTTGGGGAACATCTCGAAAGACAAACCTTTCATATATATATATATATATATATATATATATATATATATATATATATATATATATATATATATATATATATATATATATATATATATATATATATATATATATATATATATATATATATATATATATATATATATATATATATATATATATATATATATATATATATATATATATATATATATATATATATATATATATATATATATATATATATATATATATATATATATATATACACACTACTATAGCGTGATATCCATCCCATGCATGAGTTTAATGAATTTTTTCAAATTCTCCTCTTCTCACATTATCTCATACATGTGATTATTTATTACCAACTTAAAGTTAACACTCCCTTCCAATTTCCCACTAATCATTTGATTTCTAACAACAACACTCCAAAGAGACACTTAAATTTGATTCCACTAATTTATTTATAACCTAAAAACATCGTTTTTTAATCTTTCCCATTCCTATCTCATAGTTTGTCTTAAGGATAGAAGAGTAGTAAAAAATGCAAGGATATGAGTAAAAATAAAGTTGGGGAGAAAAAACAATAAAGTTTTGAAAAATTAAGTTGTAATTGGTGAAAAGAAAGAAAATAATATGCTTTGACAAAATAAAAAGAAAATATTATTATAAAAAACACATATTACCTCGGGCGCGAAGGAGATTTTACCTTAGTGATACAATCGAGGTAACAAAGGGCATCATAAAAACTTGTCACTTTATCCCTCGATTTTTTTATTAACAAAGGGGATAGTTGTAACGGTCATTGGTTCGACCCCTAACAACAACATTTTTATATTTTTTTAAAACTAGTACCACATACCTCTCAGTTTATGACCAAAATCGAGAAAAAAAATATTTTTTAAAATTCAAATTACATTATTTACACAGAATATTAAATTAAATTATTTATAAATTGCATTGTTTACACATAATATTAAAATAAAAATATATAACAAATTTTGAATCTGATTCATCGTCATCACTATCAATGAAGATCAAATGCCGAATCTTGGATAAAATCAAATGTTGGATCCTCGTTTTATTGAATCTTAGGGAGAATCAAATGTTGGATATTTCATGCATTTGTTTATGATATAAAACAAAAAGGGTTAGATAAATAAAATAAATATTCAGTTATAAGATTATTTAAAAACACTAACCTTGAACCAAAATATTTTTCTGCTCTTACAGTCCATCATAGAAAACTTTTCCAAACTTCTATAAGTTTCAATGTTTTCATGAGAAATGCTTTCACGCAGATCAATTTTTGATATTCATAATGCTTTTATAATGTGATATGAACCTTCTAAATCATTGTCTTTTAGGTTTCACGCGGATCATTAATAATAGTGTTTTGAGCGTTGATACTCACAAAATGGATGACAAATATTTATGTAAGGACTACGAATAAACTCAATAAGCACACTTACTTTTCCCTTCAGTTATGACTTAAATACGAGGTAAACAGTTTTTCTTTTTAAATAAAAAATACAATAAATTTGCTAATTTTAATCTCGGTTCCTAAAAGAACCAAGGTAATATATTACTTCTATTGCAAAAAAAAAATGGTGAATGGGAAAAAGTTGAAGTAAAATATATTGTCTCCCTTTTCAACTTTTTACCATTCACTAATTTCTTTGTATGTTGCAATAAAATTAAGAATAAATTTCTTAATATTGTCAATCGAAGAAATCAATATATATTATAAAAATATTTCTTTGATTAACTACATTGGAAAGTTACATCATTAAACATTGGCAAGAGGTGGAAACAACAACAATAACGACAATAACAACAACAATAACAACAAAAACAACACCAATGCATGAGATAGATTGTAAGAACAGAAAAATGATTTGTTAAAGGTTGGTGTAAGACGAACAATGACACACAATCAAAAAATTTTTTTTGTCTTGCAATCCATCAGAATGATGTTTAAAAGTATGGAGCGGTTGAACATGTGAATTAGGTTTAGGGTAAAATTTAGTGAATGAATCCCTTTATAGTAAAATTTGAATATCATACCCCTCAGTTATTTGAGAAACTAAGAGAATATAATATTGAATAATAAGAAAGAAACCAATTTTAAAGGAAAAAAAAAACAAAAAATTTCAGTTGCTAGGATTCAAAGCATGTACTTTGAATTAGTTTACCACTCGGTTTAAGAATTAAATTGAGGGAATAGATGATAATTTCTTGAAAAATAACATAGCGCGTCTTGAAATTGTAACTCGGTTTTTTTTGGTGAGGTGAAAGCTTTGTCATAAAATATAATATCTGTAGTAGTAAAAAATTGAAAAGTCGAAGCACGCAAAAGAAACTTACCAAAAGAAATTGTTGTAAAGTGGAAAGAAAGAAAAAAAAAAAGACAATTTAAAAAAAATGATATACCTAAAAATAATTTTCTCTGTTATCTTTAGACTTTTTGAATTCAAAGAAAAACCAATATTTTTTGTAAGCTCAACCACATTACAACCAAAGAAAAGATCTTAGTGATCGATGACCGGTGATTCTTGTGATATTTCTTAGATGAAATACAAAATATTTCTGTAGTTTATGAATTTTCCATCAAAGGGGAAACGCTAAACCTTTTTGAGAGATAAATTTGTTAGAATATGATTCTGATGATAAATTGTCTGTTGATATAGACATGTTTTTAAATCTTACTTTAAAAAAGCAAGTTTTTAACATTTATGCTATGATTTGATGTTAGTTATAATATTGATTATGAACCTGCATTATAAAAATAATCATGTCATAGAACAACGATTTTCCAAAAATTCATGATCAAGGCATTATATTTGTTTTGAAACATGCATTTTGAACCATTTGAATGAATATTGTTTGAGGGAAAACAAAAAGATAAGTTGGAAAAAGTTGATAAGTTCAAAAAATACGTTAAAAACATAGGCACTTATTAACTTGGTTTACATGAAATCAAATGAAAAACCCCTGATTTATCAATGAAAAGTTATAAAACACATGTCTGGATATTTTACTTATGCATTAATGAAAAACTGGAAAACAATTGACCAAGAAATCACCAAAACAACACAAGAGACCAAGACAAAGACTTTCCCAACTAATCAAGGCTCATTAAGCCAAAAATATAGGCACGTTTAGTGAGCAAAGGTGCATCATCGCAAAGCCATGAAAAATAGGTGTGCTTAGAAAGAAAAGGCAGTTCAAAGACTTCAGGGTTAGGTTATTTCAAGTTGAAGGAATGGTTTTGTGGCTAAGCAAGCATGGGCGATTCCCTTAGTGAGCATAGCCGACAAAGCTAGTCCTAGGATAGTTGGCATTATTTAACCTAAAAGAAAGTAGGCATGCTAAGCAAGTCTGGGCGGTTCACTTAGTGAGCCTACCTTTCCCAACTCTATAAATAGGGGTTCCAGGAAGTTATTTGGGGAGATCAGAAGTCGGTGGATTTGAGGTGGTTCCTCATAGAAACTAGGTTCTCACCATAAATTACAATAGCATAGAATAGGAGAAGAAGACCAAGGGCGAAATCTTCAACATATGTTTTTCAACTTCTTACTTCTAAGGCAAATTAAGTTTAATATCCACATAAACGTTTGATATTGATGGACTGATCATTAATATCCAACACGAACTATTGAAACTTAATGCTGACATATTGGATAGTAGGCTGAAAGAACGTCTATTATGTGTTGTACCCCAAAATTTGACCAACCATTTTCTTGTACTTGGCTTATGTTTTATTTCATTTTAGCATTTGCATTTTACATAGCATTGTTCTTAACAGGGGATCAAGAGAGGTGTGATATTCAAGAGAAGAGTCTCACAGGGTTTCAAACTCAAGCAAGAGTACTTATCAAGTCATCAAGTGCTTACAATCATTACGAAGTGGTCAGAGCCCTTTGAGAGAGAAGATTGAGGTGTGTTGCTTATCTCCTATCTTGGGGGTCAACAGAGGATTATCAGGGGCTTGTAAGTTTATTGTTGTGGATAAGAGGTGTTTTAGAAGCTCATTGAGTGCTTTGGAAGTCATTGTGGAGCTTTTCTATGCCTTCATTTCATTTGCAAGAGGCCATAGTCAAAAGATGTGAATCTATGGTTTCATCTGGTCAACTCAAGGTCAACTGAGGACATGAAAGAGTTCAAGACTTGGTTTTAAGTCATTGATGCCATAGGAAGTTACCTTGAGGCAACTAGGATGTCATGTCAAGCTCAAATTAAGAAGAATCAAGGGTTCAAGGAGTTACTAAATTAGGGTTTCAGAGGATCTCAGTGTAAAATCCCCTTCTTTAGTGCCTAAGTTCAAGGACAAGTTACCTCATGATACAAGCTCAATCTCATTTTCTTGTAAACATGAAAATTGTAAGGCATGTTTTTAGCTTTATTTTGAGTACTATAACTCATCCATTGGGTTTGTGAAACTCAAGTTATGATGCCAACAAGTTAGAGGTTTCAGATGAACTTATTTTTGGTCAACTAAACATCAACTCACTTCCAAGGCACTTTTGACCTAGAATCAAGTTTCCCCTCAACTTTAGGTGAATATGAAAGTTGTTCCTCATGATCTTAGCTTTTCAAAAAGTCCTATAAGTCCTTGATATCATTTGTAGAACTCAAATTATGGCTTTGGCAAGGCAAGGGTGTTTTGGGAAGATTTGATTATAGGTCATTTGTTACATAAGTCATTTTCATGCACTTGTGTACCTCAAATGAATTTTCAACCAACATGGAAGTTGCTCCTAGAGACCTCATTTGCATCATAGAGCTCAAGGATTATGTGAATTATGGATGGTTATGGACATGCGGGAGAATTTTCAAGTGAAAAATGAACTTTGAAGTATGATTTCAATTCAATTCATTATAGGCCATATTTTGATCTCATTTTGATTCAAGTCTTTCCAAGATACACTTATAAGAAGTTTGCACAATTTGGTTTTGGTACAAGAAGGAAAAAACACGTGCAATTTCAATTTTCTTCACAAAGAAGTTTCAATTCAAAACTTGCAAATTGGATCAAACCAAAGGCCTAAATCAATTCTATTGTGAAATTGAACTTACATGCTGCAGATTGGAGGGGTTTTCATGAGTGAATGAGATCAAAATCATGTGTGCATGAGAAGCTTACCATTTTTGGGCATTTTTCCAATTAATCAAATTGAAACCTCATGGGCCTTCCAAACCATTTCAAATCCATCATATATAAACTAAAAATTCGCCCTAAGAGCTCAGAAGTGGCATTTGGAGTTGGAGAGAGCATTTTCAGATTTGAATTTCTCAAGAAAATTTGAAAATCAAATTTCATTGTTCTTCATAAATCAATTCAAATTGAAGCCCAATTCATCTTCCTTGAAGTATTTGGAGTGGATCTGGAGCAAGAGAAGCAAGCTTGCACGCATTTGAAGCACCAACGGAGTGTCTCCATTCAGTAAGTTTCATTCCAAATTTCTCTCATTCTAGGCCATGAATTAGGTTCATACTGATTGCATTTGAAGCCCTACGTTGAGTAGGTCATGTTTGATTGCTTGTTGTTCATGTTTGGTTGAATTTCAGCATGTGCATATCATTTTTCTTGGCTTCGATTCTCTTGATTTATGTGTGACCTTGAGAATCTAAGAGTGGATTCATGATCCTTGTAACTTCAGCTTTCATTTGGTACCGGTTTTGTGCATTTTGGTTGAGTTTGATGACTGTGTCTCCGGCCATATCACCAGAGAAGACGACCGGAGCTAGGGCTCCGACGTCTGGTTATTACTCAGTCAGATCTGAGGTGGCTTTGGTTGGACTTGTCGTCTGCATGCATGTCTTGTTTTGATTCGCTTGACTAGGTGATTTGGCATGTTTGACTCCACGCAGATTAATGAAACGATGCATTTCATTAATCTGGCTGAGTTTGGATTTGGATTGGGCCAGAAGTGATATTGGCGCCCCCCTCTTTTCAGCCCAGTTTTCATTTCAACGTGTTTCCTTTGTATTGTTGTTTTACTTTCACACCCCCATTCCCTTTCCATTTTTTTTTATTTTATTTCTTTTTCTGTTTTGGTTTTGCAATTTTAAAAATAGCTTCAAATAGCTAAAAATTCCATAAAAATTATTTTCCAAAATTTCAAAACTTTAATTAATTTTCTATAATTTTTAATTCCAATTTTATTTTATTTTGCAATTAATTTTGAATTTTGCAATTGGAGTTGTTTTTGAAATTGTTTTCACTTGATCATTCTTGTTTGATGGACCATTTGCAATCACCAACAAATAAGGTTTCTTCTCCACATTGATGATGGATTGAGGTACCTTTGAGGCTGATTTTGGTCAAGGTTTGATCAATTTTTGTTTGACTTTGTGTTGCTTTTGTTTGACCCTTGATAATAATTCCATAAGGTGGAGCACCCTAGTTGATCAAATCATTTGGTGATTCCATGATTGGAATTTGGTTTGATTGATTTGGCCTCTGGTTGCCAACTTGTTTAGGTGCTTTATGCATTTTATTTGAGATTTATTGAACAATTCTCCTATTTTAGTGAACATTGCAAGTCAAGTCACCCTAGTTGAAGTTCATATAACCTAGTTGACCTAGTTTCTTTGGGAGATGACCTTGATGGATCCCATATGCCTATGCTTCTTGATTCATATTCTTGATATGTTTAGGATTCTAGTTTTAATTTTATAGGTCATACATTTTTGTAGTTTGTGTTGCAAGTTACATTAAAGTTAGGGTTTCCACTTATGTTTAAGTGTTGAATGTAGTTTGAACTTTGGTTCTTTCTCTCACCTTAACTTGTAACTTGTTTGAGTTTGGTTTCTTTTTTTGTTTGTGAGCTCTCTTCTCATGTTCTCACTTCTGTCCCCTGGGTTGTGGTACTCATTCAAAGTGATTTGGTTTGATTGATCACACTTTGAGTTTGCTTTGAATGAGAAACCACTTTGAGAACATGTTTATGCTTTCTTTTTGCATGATCAATTTGATGCATTTGGTTGAGATATTTTTCATGTTACTTTCTGCCCAAGCCTATTCTACCATCTTCATCTTGATCATGGTTTCTTCTTTGAGTTTTGGTGTTTACCTTTTGAGAATAGTGATTGATGCATGAATGGTTGTAGGAGTTGCAACTTCTCCCATTTCATCTCACTTTCTCTTTGACTTGTTTAAGTCATTTTATTCTCATCTTTTGTTTGCTTTGCATCTTGCATATCATATTTGCATTTCTTCTTGACTTGTTTAATTCAACTTCATCTCTTTCTTTCATCTCACTTGTGATTGATTTATCTTGTATTTACTTGGTTTTCTTTGCCATGATGCCTTAGGATTCCTAGTCCCATTTGTTTAAGGTGGGAGTAGGAGAGACATTAAGTGTTCAATCTAAGCATGATAACATTAGGATAGTTCTTCCCTCTTAACCTCAATCATAGGATCACATTGCGTGATAACATTAGGTTTGATTAGTTTCCCTTTAGAGTTTGTGTCTTCTCTTCTCATCTCAAAACTTCTTCAAGACATCTAATAAAGGATAATAAGTGTTGCACGCTACGAGCCTTAAGTATTTGAGGAATGATGGTTGGGGGGCTTCCTCTAAACTGTCTTGAGTGTTTAGCATATGCCCTTTGGGAGATATGCGACGCATTCACTCTCAAGTCATAGTCTTTAGTGCAACATGAATTACAAATCAAATTCAATTCACTTCTTCTCTTAAAAAACACCAAACAAAACATCAAATCCTTTTATCCTTCAGGATTAATTGAAAACCATTTTCGGAAAGAGTGTGTTAACTCTTGGTTCAACCGCAAACAGGTAACGCCTAAGTCTCCAATGGTTGAGAAGCAATATACCTAACTACTAGAACGAAGGTTTAACCATACTCAGTTAAAACACTTGAACCAATCTGTGGTCGTGTCAGCCCGAACTACGTTTGCTCTGATTTCTCGTACCAGACGAGGATACATAGGCACAAGACGGTGATGTCTTGGTGAGCAACCTTCCCCATTTTCACCCATAGTTTTCTGAACTACGTTGACTCTGACTTTCCCATTGCACGAGGGAGTACGTAGGCATAGAGCGGAGATGCTTTATCGAGTCTCTTTTTTTTCCTCTTTTCTCCTTGTGAGCCAGCCTGATAGATTAACACCCTTTTAGATAGACAACAAGCGTGGATCTTATTGAGTACAACGGACGTGAGGGATGCTCATACCTTCCCCTTGCGTAACCGACTCCCGAATCCGAGACTTGGTTGCGATGACCTGTCTTTTCCCTTCTTCATAGGTTTTCTCTGATCGTTTCCTTTCCCTCTCCTTGGGATAAATAACGAACGGTGGTGACTCTTCTGCCTTTGCCGGCCCCTCTTCGCAACGATGCAACATTATGTAATAGGGACGATCTCATATTTTTGACTCAAACATAAGCCGCAATGAGAACCTTAATAGGTAATATTAATAACTAATTAGAATTTCATATTACTGATTAAGGATGTTACATAAGAACTATTTAATACAGTGTAACCCTAACAAAGTTTTCTCACTATTGAAACACCAAATGTTTAATTTTGTTTTCCGTTGTTTTACATCTCAAGCATTCAACAATCACTCAATCTTCTAATAAACTAAAGGCTTAAATGCACTTTTAGCCCCCTATTTAGGTGTATTTAACTTTTTGGTCCTCATATTTCAAAATCAAGCTTTTTGGTCCCTCAACTTTACCTTTCTTGAGATTTTTTTGTCCCCCTCCACTGTTGTACATGTGGCGTCTTCATTTAATACATATTTGATGAAGATCTTATTTCTTTACCTAGTCGTATTTGACGAAGAAATTAGCATCGTCCTCGTGCAGGAGCCACATTTTATTTAGAGTTCGGTTTACTTCATCTCCAAGGTCATTCCTGGACCAGATGTACGATATCAAAAAATAGAGAAAGCGACATTAACATTGGTGACCACATCCAGGAAGCTGCAAAAATATTGTATACATAAGCCATCATAGTTTGGATGGATCTACCCTTGAAACAAATTCTCCACCACCCAGCTTGTGCAAATATTAAATGTTTGTTTATTATCTTATGTAATGCTTTGAGATAAATAATACATGTATTTTTTTTGAACTTTATATGATTTCCTCTATAAGAAAGCACACTCAAAGATAAATTTGTCACAAAAAGCCATAATTGGTAACTCCCTTCTTGATAGTTAACCACTCCAGAGCGTAGATGGTGAAACCTAGGATATGTCAACCTTGAACCAGGTCTTCACTTGAAGGTAGGGAAAGGGAAACAAACTTTAATTTGGCATGGTTCCATAGACATCAAAGTACACTTCAATCCCAAACGCATTGCAAATAAAAGATGAAATAAAATTATGAAGGACAAAACGATGAAAGAAAATTGTAGTCAAATAAATGATGAAATAAAATTATGAAGGACAAAACGATGACACAAAATTGTAGGTGAATAAATGATGAAATAAAATGATAAAAGGAAAAGTGATGAAACGAAATCGTGAATGGCTAAGTGATGAAACGAAATCGTATAAGAAAAAATAAAAGCAACATTTGATTGAAGACAAATAATTGTAAAATTATAACTTGATCAATACAAATATAATAAAAATGTCAAAAATGGCAGGAAATTAAAAATATCCATCACAAAAACTACGAAGCTTCCTCCTCAAGGAAAAAGACTGTCTTCTAGTCCACAACTTCTGTCTCATGATCCATCAAGTCTCAGGGAACCTGAATGTATGGGCATAACACTTCCACCTGGTTGACGCTGTTTTGTAAGGCCTCAAAAGCAGGTTGGACGTGTTGTCTATAGAGTCCTTAAATCCTTTTCCACCACCACTAAGCTATTATGACTATCCATTAACTTATTCTCCTCTTCCTCCTCCAACTTCCGCTTCTTCTATTCAAAGGTGCCCTTAACTTCAGCTACATGAGAAGTCAACATTAACTTGATTGTTTTGGAGTTGCTCAACAAAGTCCTCACAATTTCGAGAGTATTATTCTTTTCAACAAGGGAGGCCTTCAAACCATTGGTTTGTGAAGCAAGGTCAGAAGGAACACTATGGATATCCACATCCTTATGGAATCCTTCAAGCTTTTTCAATAGTTGGCTCTAATCGTGGGAAATAAGGTTGTGTTAACCCTTCCAATGCTCATTCTCATTTAAAGGATTTATAAGAGCCATGGCCTCACCACGACCATCCGCCACCAGTGACAATAAGGAAATATCTCATTGCATGTGATAGGTCATTTTTGTGGCCAACTCTAACTTAATAATGTTAATAAGGTTCAAATAATAAGTATAGTCTCCCTCGGCGATGCAAAGTTGTACCTCATGGGAAGTGCGAGGTCATGTGGATAGGAAGACTTATAGAAATATAGAAGAAAGGATAGGAAATCCGCCTCCATTTAGGATAACTCCCCTGAATGTAGGTCTCGATGGTTTGGACTTTTTGGAAATGGGCTCTCCTTGAGATTTTTCTTTGCTTAGATCTTTTTTCACCTTCATGCGAGCATCAATGGGAGATCAGTCATTCAATTTCTTGCTTCGCCTCTCGAAGGAGGAGCATCCTTGTTCAGCTGCATTCACCTACCTGTTTACCGTGAAAATTGGTAAACAGCCGCTAGTCTTTCAAAAATTTGGTTTACTTACAGTATCAACTAGTGAATCCTGAGGACATAGCTATTGTATTAATGTATTTCTGGAAAATTGATTAACACTTCGACAACATTCATTAGTTTGAAAAGATTGTTTTGATTTTTTGTTGAAAAGATTAAACTTTGCACAAGTTTATAAAAGAAATACAGTGAAAAAATAATTTCAAAGTAAAAGAAATGCAGTAAAGAGCAATTGAATAAAATATGGTGTTTCAACATACATTTCTCAACAGTATGTCTTTTCTCACGCTAACTTGGATACTTTGAGTAAAATTTGAGTATAGTACAACAATTGAACACACATAAATCCTAATACTAAGACCCCTATTTATAACACGTCGACATAACTGTCCCCAACGAACATCTCTCCAAAAGTTGACACTTTTTTCCTTGCATGCCTTTGTTTCGCCATAGTTCTCCGCGCGTCTCTCCTGAGAAACGAATAAGGAAAAAAGACAATTATCTACCAGTATTTTGAAATTCAAACTTCTGTCAAAGGAAAGCTCCAAATCATCCCTTCATCGAAGTGACCTTGTATACTTAGAAAATATTTCTAAGTTTTTGTCCAAGCACGTCTCCTTATGAGAACCACTTCGACAAAACTCATATTAACTTCTGTCGAAGTCCACCAAATTTAAGAAACTTTTTATTTTCACTTAGTTTCTCAAATAAGAACATGGCGTCGAAATTCCCAGCCAACAAATTGCCCTCCAAAAATGTCATTTTTCGACTAAGTGGAGAAAAGGGCATTTTTTGAAGTTTTACATATTCGACGCCAGAAAACATTTGGACTGTTATAATGTCTTTGTCATCATGACAACTTTCCCCAAACATCTCCTCAAACCCATGCGTGAAATCTTTTCAATCATCACACGTCTAGTCCCTAGGAGATCATGGATCATACTTTTAACTGCCACCGTCTCATCACACAACCCTCACATGACACGTGTCCCATGATTCTTCTTACTATCAATGTTGCATAGTGATCGTGTACAGTAGCCGTTCCACCTTATTCATCTATAAAATAGTGAAAAAGCACCATTTTTCTCTTTTCACTATCTGAGCTCTCAAGCGTATTTCTTTAAACTTCATCTCTTTCAAATATTTTCTCTACAACTTACTACAATAATGGCTTCCACTTCAAAAATCTCCAAGGAAACCAGCAAGAATGCTAAAGACTCCAAAAAATCCAAAGAACTCGCTCTAGTTCACTGAATGTTGGGTCCAAACATGGTTGGAAATCAACAGTACATCCACGAACCTCCAAATGAAGAGGAGAAATGCATAATTTATCAATCACAAGTATTATTCCCCTTCTTGTTTATGGTAAGACCCATGCTATGTTAGGTCCTCTACCTGATCTCACTGCTGACCCTACTAAGATTAGGGCATTTTTCCCCGCTTACCACCGTTACAAACCCATAGCCAACAATTTGAAACCTAGGACTGATGAGGAAATCAAAATTGATGAGAAAGCGCAGGTAGATGGTCAAGGATCTCCTTCGACCATAGCTTCTAGAGACCCAATCAACTTAGAGTTTATGAACACTAGTTTTAGGGTTTTTATGTCATGTCCTTTTTCTAAAGACCCTTATGATTACTTAGCATGGCTAGGAAAAAATATAGAAAGCGAAGTCCCAAGTTAGGAAAAACATGGGCATTTTCGACCTAATTCAGCTGTCGAAGGTTGGGCCAAGTTACTTCTCATCTATGCTTACTGCTTCCCTCCATTTTTGGGGCAACACACACAATAATTTCCAACACCCTTGTTAGGTGGTTACCACAACTTTGTTCGACATCGCTGCCATTACAGGCCTAAAACCTATTGGAGTGGATTATGATCCCACCCTTTTAGCAGATGACTCAATAGGTTTCGACACCAACAAAGCAGCTTTCACCACCTACATAGCCTACCACTACAAGAAAATTTGCAAATTGCGACGGTTCATATTGATAGATTACGACAGTTTATTTTGATAGATTACAACGGTTTTAACCGTCGCAATTTGTAAGTCACGACGGTTTCAATCCCGTCGCGGGAACGTGCGTCGCGAGGCGTATTGCGACGGTTGTGAAAACTGTCGTACAAACCGTCGTTATTTTCACGACGGGTGGCTAACTGTCATAATCTCCATATTGTGATGGTTTTCAACCGTCTTAACTTGCTTAATGATTTTTGTTTTTATTGTTGATTGTGAAATTATATTGTGGCGGTTTGAATCGCCGCAAGTTGCAAATATTTTTTAAAAAAAACTATGGTATATTGTGGCGGTTTGAACCGCCGCAAGTTGCAAATATTTTTTTTAAAAAAAAATCTGCACTCATTTAGGATTCATAATACAACTATTGTAGGTTACATTAATGGTAGTGACCTCAATAGGTAGATTTGTGAGAATCTTTCGAATCCTTAAAACATATCCAGTGACCTCAATAGGTATATCATCTGCTATATCTCCTTCCAATGTTAACATTTTCTACAATGATGCTGCAGCTATCTGGAGTACATCAATAATTGCTTGTTGTAAGACTTTAACATATACAAAGTAAGCCCAAGCCAAGTTGCCAAGTATCCTCGATATCTCTTGCTCAGCGGTTATTTGAATTTTCTTCCCTTGAGATCTCACTTGTTTTGTTGACCTTCCGACAAATGTCATACCGTCTTCAATTTGCTTCAACTTGTGATGAAGCATTTCAATCTCTTCATCAACTCTTCCTGACCTCTATAACAACATATACAAAATTGAGTTACATATTTCATAGCAAAAATTGAGTTATGACAGAATAATATGAAGAAACTAAGAGACTTGTCTGAATCCTTATACCTTATGCAATTCAACCAAGATGTTGTCAAGAGATTCCTGAGAATCAGAAGGGAAGAGATGGCAGAAAGACTTGATTGCTTCGATTGCCTCGTCGGACCGGTTCAATTTCTTCATAACTAAAGCCATGTCCTTCAAAGCACTCTCAACGCGATCACCCGTATTAATGGCAGCCCAGAAAAGGGAAATAGCTTTACCTAGATCTTTTTCCACTAACTATAATCAAACAATTCAGATTCCTAATCATTTAACAAAATACCTACAAAAACAGATGGAACATCACCATCAGCGTCCTCTTTCCAGAACTTGACTTTTCGGAAAAAATGTTTCAGCGCTTCCCTTTTGTACTTCACCATGATCTGCATTCAAGGGAGTGAAAATTAGTGATGAGTTTTGAGAATAATGAAAAATGGAGAATGGGGAGAAATGAAATTGGGAATGAACAGAGACAGTCGCGGAAGACGATGTTGTTGCCTCTTTGGGAAAGGACGACGAACTGAGAAATCATGTTTTGTTGCTGTGTTTCTTTCTTTGCTTCTTTGATTCTTCTACTCAACGCATTGTCTTCACCCTTGGCAGTTGGACAAGTTGCCAAAGGACAATGCACACCAGCAGTTCCCCACCAATTCAGACTCATATTTTCCAATCCTAATGCAAAGTAAAGCAGTACAGCCATACAAGCCACCCCTGCATCAAGTGCTGCAGAAAAACATAGTTGTATCTCTGCCACCATTTCTACATTAGATAATATATAAGAAAAGCAGTACAGATATACGTTTTTGACAGATTCTAGCAGCCACCATGCTACACAAATGTGGATAGTTCCAGCAAGCATTGTCCTAATGAACTGAATAATTTTTAACACAACAAATACATTAGATAACATATAAGAAAGGTAAATGCTAGTAAAACCTTGCAAACACAATTATAACAGCTGAAAAAATAAATATACCTGCACTAAGAACATTGACCTTGGAGACTGTCAGATGCATGGTGGTTGATAGTGAAGAAAGGTGTGTCGCTGCCACATTGACTGGTGGTTTAATGAACAAAATGAGTGGTCGAATCAGTGATTCACCACTGATAGGTGCTGGCACAATTCAAAGTTGTCACCGGCTTCCTGCGAGAATATGTTTGTGTGTACTCCAACCCTTCACGCCAAACGGTTACCTCTAATACCTGTGGAGTTAGACAACAAAGAGAGTCTTTAGAAAACACTGATAATTAACTGAAACAAGGAACGAAACCTCAGACTGAAAACAAATATAAATGCGATGGCATTAATTTTTACCATCTAAATATATGATATATGATATATGAAGGATTTAAGTATGTGTCAAGATGTCTTATAATGTAAGTCGTGCATCAAATTTGATATTCAAAGCTTCTGATATATGATATATGATATAAAGAAGGTGAGTGTTTACTCTAGATTCCAGATTCAAAACCTGCGCCCACATAATTAAGAGAATGTGTGTACTAATCACTATTCTATTTCATACATGTCATTATTATTATCTCTAAGGTGTATTACTAAGGTGTATTATCATCTATTCAAAACCTACACAACACAAAAATAATAAACGTAAGCAATTTAATCCTAAAACAAAACCTTGAACCCGACTTAAGTTCAACAACCCAAACATTTCTTTCCTTTCTTGTTCTGATTTTGGTTCCATGTACTTTTATCCCAAAGATGCACTTCATAATGACCTGTCCATCTATGCCTAATACATAATTCACAAAATTCAATCAAACAAAGCTAAAAGCCATTAACAATTACGAAAAAAACTTCTATAACAAATTGAAATTAATAGCAACTTTTAAGATATGATTGTTGTGAATCGGATGCCTTTAAACAAAGTATAAACAATTTCTTAATGATCAAGAAACTCACAAGGGTTAAGGTTAACAAAGAAAACAAGGTAAAACAACAAGGAACAACAAGGATTGGTTATTAAACTGCTATTATTTCCTTTCTCTTAGAACAAGATTACAAGTATACAAGAATAACAAAATAACCTCTCTCCCTTGAAATTAGGATTTTATCTTCCTATTTTTCCTTATATCAAGATTGAGAAACTAGCATCCTATTTATAAGAAAGATAGCACACTAACCTAATGGGCTTTTTAACAATTACCCATTACAAGCCAACTTAGGGTACAAGCTAACTTAAACAATTGGGCTTACAAGCAAGGCCCAATTCAACATGCTAACAACCCTAGCAATATTGACTAATGCATGTTAGAACAAACTTCGACTACAACACGCATTACTTGCGAACAGACTTCGACTATACTAGAGTTCGATCCAACATCTCACAAATCTCCACCTTGGATCTAACTCTATAACATCAAGAAACTAGCTTTCTTCGATAGGTGTATTGCACTTTGACTATCACATTTAATAGTGATAACTCGACCTTGAAGTTTTAGCTCCTTTGCAAAACCTTCAAGCCACAATGCTTCCTTCATAGCTTCAGTTAGGGCAATATACCCCGCTTCAGTGGTTGATAAGGCAACGACCTTCTGAAGTGTTGCTTTCTAACTAATTGTTGTCCCAAACATAGTGAACACATATCCAGAAATAGATTTTCTGGAATCCATACAACCTGCATAATCAGAGTCGACATATCCTTCGATTGCTGCTTTACTATCTTCACCCAAGGCTCCACCATAAATTAGGACTCTATTCAGAGACCCATTTATGTACCTTAAAATCCACTTACATCTAACTAACCTAGCTCTAGTAGGTTTCTTGGTCAGTTCCCAGGTGTTGTTATCATGAAGAGATTTCATCTCATCATCCATGGTCTTCAGCCATTCAGTCTTCTTTCGACTCCTCATAACTTCCTTATAGTCTCTAGGTTCTTCATCTAAAACCTCACTAGAAGAGATTAAGGCATAAACTATAAGATCTGCATACCCAAGTCTCTGAGGTGGCTTGATGACTCTCCTCGACCTGTCTCTTGCTAGCAGGTAGTCATTATCAGTCTCCTCATCTTCGACAACATCTTTTGCGTCTTCTTCGACTTCATCTGGGGTACGCAATTCAGCATCAACATGCTCCACCTCAACAAGAATTTCTCCCTGTTCCAGCTCTTCGTCAGCATCATTAGTTTTCTTGAAAGCCATCTCTGCTTCATTGAAAACTACATCTCGACTAGTGATACACCTCCTGTGACCTGGCTCTAGGCACCATAACCTATAAGCTTTGACTCCTTCAGGGTATCCCATGAACATGCATTTCAGAGCTCTAGGTTCGACCTTGTCTTGCCTAATATGAGCATAGGCCACACAGCCAAATACTCTCAGTCTGTCTAGACTAGGTGGATGTCCCGACCAAACTTCTTCAGGTGTCTTCATTCCTAAGGCAGTCGAGGGACATCTATTTATCATGTAAGCTGCTGTCGAAACAACTTCCGCCCAAAACACCTTCTTCAATCCAGCACTAACCAACATGCATCTAACCCTTTCAAGGATTGTTCGATTGAATCTCTCAGCTAAGCCATTTTGTTGAGGAGTACCTGCTACAGTCTTATGCCTTGCAATCCTAGACTCAACACAGTAACTGTTGAACGCTTCGTTGCAGAATTCAAGGCCATTGTTGGTTCTTAACCTCTTAACCTTTCTGCCAGTTTGAGTTTCGACCAAAATCTTCCAACTTTTGAAATTCTCAAAAGTTTCATCCTTCGTCTTCTGAATGAATACCCATAGCTTTCTGGAATAGTCATCAACGATGGATAGAAAATACCTTGTTCCTGAGTGTGAAGGATTCCTTGCAAGCCCCCAATGATCAGCATGAATGTAATCCAGGGATCCATGTGTTCTTTGCTTGCCTTTGTTAAACTTCGCCCTACAGGATTTACCAAATACACAAGATTCACAAAATTCCAACTTTTCGACTTTGTCACCTCCTAGCAGGTTCTGCTTTCCTAATTCAACCAGGCCTCTTTCGCTGACATGGCCCAATCTCATGTGCCATAATTCTGTCTTCGACATAAGTTTTGTGGATGCAACATTTGTCGAACCACTTACAACCTCAGCCTCAAGGGTATACAAGCCTTTTTTCTTCACGCCTCTCAAGACTTCCTTCGACCCCTTCATGACTCTTAGGATACTTTCCTCTCCTTGAAAAATATATCCTTTTCTGTCGAATTCACCAAGAGAAATCAAATTTCTCTTCAAGTCAGGTACGCACCTAACTTCAGTCAATAACCTTATTGACTCATCATGGAGCTTGAATCTCACAGATCTAATACCTGCAATTTTGCAAGATTTGTTGTTTCCCAGCAGCACAGATCCACCATCTTGATCACATAGCTCCTCGAATAAATCTTTGTTTGGAGTCATGTGCCAAGTGCAACCTGAATCCATAATCCACTCTTTCCTCGAGTCGCCACTTGAAACCACAAGAACATCAGATGAGTCGAAGTCATCTTGAACAATGGCTGCATTGCCATTACCTCCATGATCTTTCAGGCGTTCAGGGCACACCTTTCTTATGTGACCCTCCTTCTTACAGTGATAACATCGAATACTAGATGTTTCGCCACTATAAGACTTCTGTTGACTTTTACCTTTCTTCTTGTCGAACTTACCATCCTTTCGCAAGAATTTTCCCTTAACGGCCAAACCTTCGCCCACCGTCGAAGGTTTATGCTCCTTTCGTTTGTTCAAGTCCTTAGAATATAAAGCTGATTGAACTTCTTCAAAGTTCAGTGACTCCCTTCCATACAAGAGAGTTTCTTTGAAGTGAGCATGTGTTCTGGGTAAAGCACACAGCAACAACAGTGCTTGATCTTCATCATCGATCTTCACATCAATATTTTCAAGATCAAGAATCAGCTTGTTGAACATATCCAACTGCTCAGCCAACACTTTGTCTTCACTCATCTTGAATGAATATAAATCTTGCTTCAGGTAGAGTCGATTCACCAGAGATTTGGTCATGTACAAACTTTCAAGTTTCACCCATAATCCCGATGCTGTAGTCTCCTTTGATACCTGTCGAAGAACCTTATCACCAAGGCTCAATAATATTGCGCTATGGGTTTTCTCGATCATGCCCGTCTTTTCTTTTTCCGTTAACGCAGCGTCCATGGCTGCCTCACCCTTCAACGCTTCCAAACAACCCTGTTGAACCAATAGGGCTTTCAACTTTAAGCGCCATAGATCGAAGTCATTCACTCTGGTGAACTTTTCAATCTCATACTTTGTTGAAGGCATCTTCTCCACGCTCACCACACCAATTTGTTGTGAATCGGATGCCCTTAAACAAAGTATAAACGGTTTCTTAATGATCAAGAAACTCACAAGGGTTAAGGTTAACAAAGAAAATAAGGTAAAACAACAAGGAACACCAAGGATTGGTTATTAAACTTCTATTCTTTCCTTTCTCTTAGAACAAGATTACAAGTATACAAGAATAACAAAATAACCTCTCTCCCTTGAAATTAGGATTTTATCTTCCTATTTTTCCTTATATCAAGATTGAGAAACTAGCATCCTATTTATAAGAAAAATAACACACTAACATAATGGGCTTTTTAACAATTACCCATTACAAGCCAACTTAGGGTACAAGCTAACTTAAACAATTGGGCTTACAAGCAAGGCCCAATTCAACATGCTAACAACCCTAAAAATATTGACTAATGCATGTTAGAACAAACTTCGACTACAACACGCATTACTTACGAACATTCTTCGACTATACTAGAGTTCGATCCAACATCTCACAATGATCATTAACAAGGAGCTAGTCTAAACTGAATCTAAATCTAACAAACACTTTAAGCCCAACAAGGAGCTAGAAAATTAGTTTGTTGAAGAGTAGCTAGCTAGCTACCTAGTGACACCATGGTAGATGGAGCTACGTTTACCGGCGGCACACAAAGGCATTTTACCAATTTGTAACAACCACTGTGTGGCTCTTCCCACTTCTAGCTTGAACAATTTAGTATCTTCCAAGTGAAATATCAACAAAATTAAGCATAACAATAAATAACAACCCAGGAGTCTTGTATCATGATTTTTAATGCTTCCAGCCATATTAACCATAGCATGATAACAGTTTGAACTCATAAGGCTATTTATCAAATAAAGATTATATAAATTCTTAGGGTGGGTTGTGAAATATACTTCAAAGATGAGAAGATACTTTTAGATGTTAATACACACCGGAAACTATAAATAAATTTTATAATATTTCAATTGCATCCTAGCATGATATATTATTACCTCAGTAGTTGTGAATGAACACCGAGAAGAAAGTTTCTCCTTCTAAATTGTGTTGTATGATTCCGCCATGATAACACAGCAAGTGATGTCCAACCTGTAAATGGATGTGCACCTTTTCCATTTCTGTTAATCTGATTGTACTGCTCCCACAAAAATCCAGTTTGTTGATACTTTCGCACTATATTTCTGAAGTATCAAACAATACATAATTAAATTTCTTCTCAATTATTTGTACATGGCTTTAGCTCTATCCTGATATGGCGCATTCTCAACAAGATTTAACTTAAACATCTGAAACAACTACTTTGTGGCTCTTCCCACTCCAGCTTGAACAATTTTGTATCTTCCAAGTGAAATATCAACAAAATTAAGCATAACAATAAATAACAACAACAAGAGAAAGAACAAAATGCAAAACATGAAGCACGGACTCTAACAACATTAAGACATAACACAGGCACTCCAACACCCATAATGTCAAAAACATGCATGAACTCCAACACAGACACCGGGATACAACACAGACACTTCGACCTCGATAATGTCAAAAACATATGACAAAACCCCAACTACCGTTCATAGAATTAAAATTAGCATCACAAGTTCTGGAACAACTACATACCTGATCAGCGCGAAAGCAAATCAAAATTCAATAGCATAATCCAAAAATATTCATAGATAATAAAATTTAACAAACATAATTTGGAGGAAACACAATCATGATGTGGAAAAAAGCCAACAAATAGACATCACTCAATTCATTTCAAGTATATAAAAGAAGCACAATCAGTCTCATTGCTAAACACATACCAGAATATGTAGTAAAATGCTAGCCGAAAACATAAAAGCCAACCCAGCAAGGCTACACGTCCAAAAAAAAAAAGGTTAAAGGTTAAATAGCCTTAATCTGCTAGATAATCGCAATCATAAAAGAAAGCTCAAAGTTTAGTTTCCAACTTACAATGTAAAGACGTGAACAACCCCAGAACACCAATTTGCAACATCAGATACAAAACAAAATCAGTAAAATAATTAAAAATGTATATACATTGAAGAAAAAGCTTAAAAGAAAAATTGCAAACTAAAAGCACACATAAATCCTTAGTATAATACATAGATAGTAAATTTGGTCACAACAGTATAATTTTGGATCATACAAATGAAAACCCTAAGTTTATTTTTGGGGAAATTGCTTTGATCCTAAGTTCAGTTCTACAAAACTCTACCAGTTTCCCACCAGAATTTAAAGAAAACCCTATGGATTACAATTTTTTTGAAATAGAAAGTACGAACCGTGCACTGTCATCGCCATGGGAGCTATCGCTCTCTTCGTTTTCCGATTGCAATCGACGGAACTGCGCAGTTGGCAATTGCTCCAATTTCAAAAAATTTATTCCTTTTATTAATTTTATTGGATTAAAAATATATAAGATTATATTTTTTAATTTCACAAAAACAAAAAATAAATATATTAAGTAAAACTAATATTTTATTTAATAAATTTAGATTAATTATTAAATTTTAATTTAAAATTAAAAATTTCACAATTCGCATTAAAAATAATTAATAAAATAGAACAAATAGAGATTAAAAATATCATTCTAATTTTATAACAAGTATAAATATATTAACATTGTTACCAAAATTAATTTTAATAAAAGTTAACTATTTATATAATAAAACAGAAAATATTTTACTATTATTTTAGACAAAAATATTAAGCTACATTGTCATGAAAATTATAATAATTATAATAATTATTTATTAAATTAATTAATAAAATTGAAAAGGTTAGAAAATAAAAATGAAAGAAAAAAAATGAAAAATTAAAGGAATAAAAAAAATAGTGATTATGATTGGCTAAAGTAATTGCGACAGTTCGCCTTAACTGTCGCGAGTGTGGAAAGAGGCGGTTCTTTGGTAACATGCCTAAAACATTTGCGACGGTTGGCTCAAACCATCGTGAGAACTGTCGTAGTTCAAGAATAAGGACAGTTTTTTGATAACTGTCGCAAAAAATCTACGACAGTTGATCCTAACTGTCGTGACAATCGTCATAATCCAAGAATAAGGACGGTTTTGTGATAACTGTCGCAACTCAAGTGTCATAAATCTTCTTTTTTCTTGTAGTGTACTACCATGAAAAAGAAACCAAATAAGTATCTGACCAAGAACACGTTGCCTTCTTGGCCCTTTGGCTTTTACGTTGTGTTTTTTGCTCAAGGTCTCTTCAAGTGACAAAGAGGTACCTGACTATGGTCAACCAACTGCATGTTGGACATGTCATCTGTCTCAGCAAAATATTTCTAGCCAACTTGTATGAATCCTTTGGCGAAGGCGTCACAACCTTGAAGATAATTAAGACGAGAGGAAGCTTGCTCCTTTCTAGACCTTTCTGGCTGCTGCAACTATGGATGAATGCCACTTTCAAAGCATCCCTTCCTGCTCGAAATCCCATTAATGAAGATTCTTCAAGGTGAAGAATAGAAGGGTCGAAGGGACGAGGTTTGCCCTGGTGACTCCTAGTGACAAAGGACTGGATCTTCAGTACACCTTCACTAACTACGTGATGATGTTTACGAAGCATTATAACTTTTCTCTCAACATGGTCCCTTTTGCCAATAGAAAAGTAGGCCCTGAATGGGTCACAAAGAAATTTTCTCCTGAGTCGAAGAAACATGAAGCTAAATCTCTTGAAATTTGGGAATCTTTCCTTACGCCAAGATTGTTGACTTCAAGGCTCAACCCTTCAAAACTTCGAATTTCTCTTGTCAGTTACCAACCAAATCTTGTCTCTCGACGGTTTGGTCTTATTCAAATCAAACCCAAACCCCTTTTTCCCAAAAAAGGCTCACTACTTTATTACAACATGTGGCACAATAAGGAGAAATGCACTAAGTTGTTAGACAAGTTTTCTGACCTCACAAAGTTCAATCTTGTGGCCTTCAAACCATGCTTCCTCTGCACCAGAGAGTTCGACGATTAGTGGAGAGAATATTATGTTAGAACAAGATTTCAATTTTGCATATAATCTCTAATTTGATGATAACAATACATATATTTTAAATATAACAATTTTGTACTCTAATTTTATCTTAAGTGTGCAGAGATACAATTCTTATTAGAGTCAATTATTAGCGCAAAGATTCTAATGAATAATGCTGCTTCTGAAGAAGAAAACACGTGTTCCTCAAGAAAGCGTTTGAAGGTATTCTGAAGACTCTAATTAGCACTAAAGTTCAAATACATGAAAATGATCAAAGATCAAAGTCCAACATAATGCAAAGATCAAGAATCCGTACAAACGGCTCTTTCCTAAAATGTCTAAAGTAGAGAGTTTGATCAAGATTGAACATAAAGCTTTCTAAGCTTTTACTACTTCTGCTCTCCATGAATTCTACCGCTGAAGACAACTAACTAAGCTGAATACCTTCTTATCCCTCAACGTATAATTCTCGAGGTTATAGATCAAAGACTGTGTTTCTTTGTAGAACAACAATTTCATAAGAAAAATGCTGAAGTATACTCTGTCAAAGTATCTAAAACACAAAGAGTTACTACTCATATTTGTGTAGAAAACACTGATCTTAAATTTGTTTCAATCAGCTTACGAAGAAACACTATTGTAAACATTCTTGTAACACGTTGATTGTGAATTTTCCTTGAGTGACTAAGTGTGTTAGTCAATAGACTCGAGAGGGCTAGGTTGTTGTTGAACAACTTAGAGGTTAATTGTGAATTTTCCTTGAGTGACTATATGTGTTAGTCAGTAGACTCGAGAGGGCTAAGTTGTTGATGACTTAGAGGTTGTTGTAATATCATCAAAGATTACTGGATTAAGTCCTTGTGAGAAGGCAAAATCACCTTGGCGGGTGGACTAGATTAACTTAGTTAATAGTGAATCAGGATAAACTAATTGTGTTCCTTCTTTTATTGTCCTTACCTTGTTTGTGTGTGTGTGAAACCAAGACAATTTAAAATTTTATAAAACCCAATTCAAATCCCCTTTCTTGTGTTTTTCTCAACCTTCAATTGGCATCAGAGCTCTGGCTCTTTTATTACTTTACATATCAAACACTTAACCGTGTAGAGATATCCAGTGTGAGAAAAACCCTATGGCCACTTCCAACACAAATGAAAGAGATAGTTACAGCGCCAAGCCTCCTGTGTTTGATGGAGAAAAGTTTGACTACTAGAAAGATAGAATAGAGAGTTTCTTTCTTGGATATGATGTAGATATTTGGGATATAGTAACAAATGGTTACAAAAAACTGTTTTCTACTATTAGAATGCCAATTCTAAGGAGAAAAATGAGTGATGAGCAAAAGCAATATTTCAAAAATCATCACAAAGTAAGAACCATTCTTCTAAATGCTATTTCATACAATGAGTATGAAAAGATCACTAACAAAGATATAGCAAAGGATATTTTTGATTCTTTAAAAATGACATATGAAGGTAATACTCAAGTCAAGGAAACCAAAGCTCTTGCATTTGTCCAGAAATACGAAGACTTCAAGATGGAAGAAGATGAAACTATTTAATCCATGTTCTCAAGATTCCAAACCTTGGTAGCAGGACTCAAAGTTCTGGACAAAAGGTATACTACTGCAGATCATGCTAAGAAGATTGTAACAAGTCTTCCTAAGAAATGGAGACCAATGGTTACTGCACTCAAGCTATCAAAGGATCTGAATAACATAAGTCTTGAAGAATTAGTTAGCTCACTTAGAATTCATGAAATAGAGTTAGAAGAAGATGAACCTCAGAAAAAGGTTAAGTCTATTGCATTAAGGTCAAAACCAGAAAGGAGTAAGGTAATTCAAATTGAAGATGAAAACTCAGATTGTGAAGGCTTTGATGACGAGGATGAACTATCTCTCATAACTAGAAGAGTTAGACAACTTTGGAGAAACAAACAAAAAAACTTCCGAGGATCCAGAAACAGAGGAGTTCATTTAGAAATATCTTCAAAAAGAAAAGCAAGTAATGAGATAACTTGTTATGAATGTAAGGAACCTGGACATATCAGAAAAGATTGTCTAAAGCTCACAAAGGAAATATTTATAAAAAAGAAATATTAAAAAAAGAATGTATTTAAAGGAAAGAAGAAGGGTCTTATGGCAACATGGGATAATTCTGATTCTGAAAGCTTGGAATCTAATTCTGAGGATGAGCACGCCAACATAGCTTTCATGGCTACAACATCTGAAGAGGTTGCAACAGAAACTGAGTTTGACTCAGAAGAGGTATTTTCTGACCTTTCTCATGTTGACTTAGAATTATGTCTTTCTGAATCTCTGAAAAGTTATCAGAAACTTCAACAAAAATTTAAGAATATGAAAAGGCTCTTAAATGTGAAGTTGGAGTAAACATCAAGCTTAAGAAATAGTTTATAAACAAAAAGATGAAAACCTTGTGTCAGATAAAGAAATTGTTACTCTTAACAAAAAATGTTTAAAATGCAAAGAAATTATTTCTAAAGTTACTCACTCATCTGAAACTATATTATATAAATATGATAAGGCTTTTCAGAAATTCTTAAATGACAGTATAAATAGAAGTAGAATGGCTTCTATGATCTATGGCGTTAGTCATAATGGAAAAAAAGGAATAAGATATGATTCTGACAATGATGATCAGAAACCTCTTCATGAAAACAAACCTGTATCTACTTTCTCTTACCATTATACACCAGCACATACACAAAAATTCAATGTTGCAAGAAAACCTAGGTTTATTAGAAACTCTAGGAACACTAATTTAAAAGGACCCAAAAGTTTATGGGTACCAAAGGATAAAATAGTATATGTTGCAGATATCTTATACAGCAGAGTTAAAACACCAATCATGGTACCTAGACTCTGGATTCTCGCGATACATGACGAGAAGAAGGCATATGTTACAAAGCTTGCTACTTAAAGATGCTAGATACATAGGGTTCGGAGGAGATCAGAAAGGAAGAATCAAAGGCTCTAGAACAAAGGGTAATGTATTTCTTCCTTGCATTTCTAATGTACTTTATGTTGAGGGATTAATGCACAATCTGTTATCCATAAGTCAATTAAGTGATAACGGTTATGACATTATTTTCAATCAAAAAATGTGCAAGGCTGTCAGTTAGAAAGATGGCATTGTTCTCTTCACTGAAAAGAGGAAAAATAACATTTATAAGATTAAGCTTTCTGATCTTAAAAATCAAGATGTTAGATGCTTAATGTCTGTTAACGAAGAGCAATTGGTGTGCCATAGACGCTTGGGTCATATTAGAATAAGGAGAATTTCTCAGCTAAACAAACTTGAGTTAGTCAGAGGCCTGCCTAAGCTGAAGTTTACTTCAGATGCACTCTGTGAAGCATTTCAGAAAGACAAGTTTTCGAAAACATCTTTCAAATAAAAAATGTTGTTTCCACCTCTAGACCATTGGAGCTTCTGCACATTGACTTGTTTGGTGTAACACCCCATTTCTACCCAAGGCATATTTAAAATAAATCAAAATCAGAGTGCACGAAATTTGTACGCATGACGGTCGTCATGGACTTGTGACGGTCGTCACACAGACAAAAACCTGGGCGTCACATTTTTCAGCTAGCAGAAGCATGCATTTTACCATTTAATTTAACTAGGCAACATGCATTCAGTAATGATACATAGCACATGAACTTGGATGAACATACGACAGCTTGCTTAACATATCGAGTTCTCAACATTTTATTAATTTGCAGCGGAACATAAAACACTTCCAACATTCTTAATGATTAAAGTAAAATCATAAAACTTGCAACCAACTCGATTAAAATTCAGCAAGCAATCATCTTGCATAGATTCAACAAAACAATTAGTTCAGTCATAAATTTCAGCACTACCGACCCACCGGTCCAGTGCGTACAACCAGCATTCGGTGCATTAACAGAAAAACAACCAATTCAACTAAAATACTTAGTAAAATTCAGCAACAAGAAAACATCAAATGAACAACATAAACAATCGTTCATCCCCCCCAAGAGTGCTACGTATCAGAGCGACCAACGACCACTTAATCGACAAAGCGGAACTTCATTCCGAACTACCTGCAAATTACCACCAGAGGAGGTAACATACAACGTAAAGGGTGAGATATCATTAATATAACATAGAGCATGATATAAAACATGCCAGAAACTCATCACAACACTATAAGTTTCGAAATCATAAACATCATCGACAACAACTGCAACAATCCATACCTCACGTAAAACAACATTAATATACAACTAACATAATTATGCAACTTCATGTGACTCAACAATGCGACTCAACTGTGCATATGCATGTGGTACCAATTTAAGAGACAACTCTCCACAACTCGGGACAGGGCCAACACCCCAAACCCATCTAGGAGCCAACACTCCAAAACTCGGGACAGGGCCAACACCCCAAACCCATCTAGGAGCCAACACTCCAAATAACGCCAATACAGGCACAACCGTCGCCAATCCAGGCCAAATGCTATGCCATGAAATGCATCTATTATGGACTACAACACAACCATAGCAACCATATAACAAGGCATTATGCCTACAACCAGAATGTCCATAACAGAGCATCATAACATCATACCACTCATACAACCATCACTTTTTACCCGTTCACATACGGGAACAATAACAATATAATTTCAACATTTACGACTGTTCATGTAAAGGAACATTGCAACATCGTATCAACAAATAGGAACTCAAAGTGTTCATACAAAACGGCTATTCCTATACAGGTATAACATCAACCTCAGTTCAACAATTAATCTTTAACATCTTATCGTAATAACAACATTACGACATTTTCTCACATAATTAATTACAAATCAATCACAACCAGGTAACTGTCCTTTTTGGACCAGTACCTGAAAACTGGCGCCTTAGACCAACTCGGCCATCTTGACGCCCATTAGGGAAAACCATTAGAGCGTTGTACGAATAACCGTATAGCATATTCGTTCTACGTATTTTCCCATAAGGAAAACCTTAGAGCATCGCACTAATAACCACATAACACATTCATTCCTACATAGAAATCTGGTCCCATTAGGGAAACCTTTCCCTTAACATTTATCGATTAACGAAAACTATACCTATGACTCGATCCCCACATGAATTCGATCATACTCCCAGTTATAGAATTGAACCCCACTCTTACCTTAGAATTGAGGCCAATTCCACGCTTTCCGATTCCGCTTCTGCTCTACGGTGATTTTTCTGCAGAAATCTCCCGAATTCGCCGATGGATGATTCTTCGCTCTCCACTTCTCTCAATGCGTAACTTCTCTTTTCCGTCTTTCCTTTCCCAAAAAAAATGATGTAATTGAGGGTAAAAGAGTCTACGGGAATATATTTTTTTGCTACAAAGTCTCATTCCACCAGAACACGTTCAAATTCTGCATAACTGCAGTTTTTACTCCTGTGACGGTCGTCACACCCTGTGACGGTCGTCACACCCTGTGACGGTCGTCATAGCAGAAAAATTAAATTTTTTCAATTTTTTTCTAGATAGAACATCTCTTTAGCTTTCCAACACTTTGAACGGGGGTCAAATCCGACTTACGGATCAAGAGATATGAATTTTCAAATACGACTACGACGCAACGAGACATGGCAAAGTCATAATTGGATTTAATCGAAATAAGACGGGCGTTACATTTGGCCCCGTCAAAAATAACGTCAGTTAGTGGGAAGAACTACGAACTTGTCATCGTTGATTATTACAGTCGCTGGATATGGGTAAGATTTCTTAGACACAAGAATGAGTTGCGTTCTGTGTTTACTAGTTTCTATTATCAAGTGCAAAATGAGTTGCATTCTTTGATGAAGGCCTGAGTTATCGGGTGCATCTGAGACAGGGCTATTCAGAGATGCTTTTGCACCCCCTCCTCGAAGTTACTGAAAGGTAGCTTGAACTTCATTATGGAAAATAAGCATTCTTAGAATGGAATCGATCACCCATCGAATGAGCTGCATATTCTCTTAAAACCGTCAACTTGGGAAACCGACTAGTTAAAGGACGACCCAACATCTGTGTATGTACCCTATATACATGCGACAATGTTCAAATAATAATCTAATACCAATGACTTCTCATCCACCTAATGGTACTAAACAATTCCCTCAAGTGGCACCAAACCCTGACGTTCCTTCCGAACCATATCTTTCTATTTTTCATTAAAAAGATAATATTGGTTCTGAATCTAGTAATGGATTTGAAAGATAATATGATCTCTAAACTCTCCCTCCATATCACTAAGATCCCGACCATTCTCCACCTTAAATTTTTTAATGAAACAACGAGTCAATTATTCATTTCGAGAAACCTCAACAGGTCCTAAATCTACAAGAGACAATATGTGGGAGGGGGTTGTCATCCACACCCCTAACAATGGGATTATCACGATCCATCCCTTTATCTCTTTAGAGAAATCATATGAACCTCCATTAGAATGAAAACTAGATGGTTCACTACCATCTTCAATGAAACCCCCTCAAGACCCAGAGCTATTACTAAGCGCGATAAGGTTCACAATAAGTTAGTTCACTTTTAAATAGTCAACAATTGGACTTCCCGGGTTCACCATCGCAATTGCGAAAGAGGAATAATTGCTAATGGGTATATTTATTACATTTGCAGATACATTTCTATGCGGTCCATAACTAAAAAAAATGAAAGAGAGCAATGAACTAAAAAATACGAAAGAGGAAGGTGGTACCTAAGAGAGTCAAAAATTGAGATAATAGTTATAAAAGATAACTCAGAAGATGCATTAGATTAGGGAATGGATAACCCAAAGAAGGATGAAGATTGATGAAATGGGTGTTGCCAAAGTCCAGAGAAGAAACTTAAAGTGTATAGATGAAAGAGAACTTGCAGTTTGTGTAAAGGGAAAAAAGTGTTTTGAAATCCCAAGTGATCCTTATATAGAGAAGCAAGGCAGATCAATCAAAGGCTTAGAATGAAAGAACATGGAAAGGAAAAAAAGCAATGGATGGGTTTCGCCACGGGAATACAACGACATCTAATTGCAGTTGAGTATCCTAGGACAAGGCTCATTTTCTAAAGGACAAAGTTGTGAGGGTTCTCACACTTAATGCGAACAATACCTTTTAGCCACAGTGGCGTGAACTTAAGAGGAAGCTCACATCTAATCCATATATAAAATGCCCCAACAAATTCTCGTAAATAAAGGACCGAAGATAATGGGAAAAACATGATTCAAACCCCCACCCACATATTACTCGTTATTCTTTTATTAACTTGGGTGTTAGAGTGATAACTTTACAGGTCATCCCCTTTTCCGCTATGCCAGAAACATGAGTCTATTATAGCGAAATGCTACTTTTTCTTCTCACCAATCATCTATGGTTTTGATCAGAATAATGATTCTGTCTGAGGGAACTCGAAGTTTGCACTGTGCTCCTTAACCTCAACTGGGGGAGCAACTGTTTCGAGCTAGCCAAAATACTCCCACATTGTTTAAGAATCGAGTTTAAGAATAGTTTATATACAATATTCATACACTTAAACTCAACGAAACTCATATTCTAAAGGACAAAAATGTGAGGGTTCTCACATCCAAACGAACAACCCCTCGTAGTTGTAGTTGCACATGTTTGAGGTGGACCGAAACAATATTCACGTCCCTTCCATATCTGATGGAAATGAATAAACTTTTGCACTCAATATGGTGGTTACATTTAATTCCTAGTCTTTTTAATTTACTAAATACCTTAATGAATGGTAGGCTCGTTTTCATTGTCAAAAACTATCATGTAACCGATCTATAATGACCAATATTACAAGTGACTCTAAATCAGATATCATGTCTTTTCTTTTCTTATCATTTATCCAGGACAATGTTCCTTCTCCATTTTTTTAGTTTATTTTTCAACAAATTGCTAGCAAAATACCAATGTTAATAAAACTTTACTCGAAATCAAATACCACTGTTGCAAGAGATAACAGTGGGGCATGCGCCTTCTGTGAGTGTCATGTCGAAACATTTAACCATTTATTCTTGGGATGTTCTTTTTCTATTAAAGTTTGGGAAAGCATTGAGAAGTGGATTGCTATTGAAATGGGAAGTAGAATTGAGTGCGCCAATTCGTTTGCAGAGTTTAGAAGAAGTTGTTGGTGAAACCTTGTTCTTTTTATGACTGGTTTCATTCTCCTCTTAACTATATCAGGAAGTAATTTGTTGTTGATGCTTGGTGTAAGGGTTGGAATACCCCTGTACTCTATTTTTATTAATTCCATTGCCTATTAAAAACACCATAAACTATGAAGGAATAGATGGATACTTTGGTTGGTAAATTCAATTATTTTGATTTTGAATCCAACGAACAATAGTCTTATTTTTCTCTTTCTTGACAATATCATTTTCACGATAATATATCTTAAAATTATTTGTGAATACAAACTTGTGTTTTTCTTTTTTTGTGTGTGAAGAAACTATCAAATTTTTAATTTTAGACGAACATTAAAGCTTCATCCGACATATGGGGTATACAAAAACGTAGTTGCACCACAAATATCTTATCTCTTCAGTTTGTTCTACACATTCATCTTATTGAGACAAGGACATGAAATCTTTGGTTACCAATTTTTTTTAAAAAAATAATTAGTTAGCATATATTGGCAATGCATGAAAATTAGTTCATAACAACGTTGAAAAATTAATTTAAACCGAACAGGTCGAGACTAGAATCGTGAATGAAATCACTTTCCTTAAAATTATTTTAAGCACTCTCTTGTGTGTCTTAGAGTCGGAATGTAGGAATACTCAGAATAATTCAGGCTTATATCGAATTTGTGTAAGATCGACGAAAACTCGATTATGTAGCGAAGAGTGTCTGGAATTTTGTACAAGAGAATATTTTGTTTTTGATGATTTTCTGAATTCCCAAATGAAGTATTTATAGGCCATTCATGTGTTGTTTCACAAGGTTGCGACCCTTGATGAAACAAAACCTTTTAACCAAATGTTGTCATGTTTCAAACCATTGTCTATATTCATTCTGCAGCAACTCTTCACGAAATATTGCTTCTTTTCAAGTTCAAAATTTAATATTCACTTGAATATTTTCTTGTCACTTTGGAACACGCTTAATCTTATTAATTATTAATAATTTACAACAATCTCCCACTTGTTCCAATAATGACAAGACCAACTCCAAAAAAGGAGAAACAAAGAATGTTAATATAGCTAAGTATCTTTCGAATTAAAACTTATCCTTAGTAAAGACAACGCAAAGTCTAACCGGAATGTTAGGTAGCAATGCTTTTAAACCATTAATCCATGTGAATAGACCGGCGTTATCTCACACACATTGTTTAAGGTTCTTCGCCTACATTTCTCGCCTAACACTTATTTATGGCCTTATGCTTTTTTGTTTTATGAATTTTTCATGAGAGAAACTCCAACTCTCACTTTGAGACAACACCATCTCGAAATTCACATAGGCGAAGTTCATATTGTATCCTTTTCCATAAGACACATACCCTCGGTATTGAACTTCATTAAGAGTTTAAATAAAACTCAACCCTCATTTTAAAGGTCAACATTATCACGAAATGTTCGACAAACATCCAAATCAATAACTTGTTCTTACCCATTAAATCTTTAGGTTAATGTTCTACTAACATAAGATTGAGTTGCCATCATTGTCGGAACTCTTACTCAAGGAGTTTCAACCCCATAGCTCTCGAGGTTGTTTTTACTAAGTTTCTGGCCAGTGGCTTTGTAAATGGATCAAGAAAATTATAGCTCTATCATATATGTGTGAATGATTACATCCTTAATCTATTTTTCTCATGAAAGAATGTCTAAGATCTACTTGCCTAGACTTTCTATTATACAATTTTTGTATACTCTAATTAAAGTGGGTTGACTACTGAAATGTATTAACATTTTTGGAACATTATCTTTAGTCAATGGAACTTACAACAGAAGGTCCCTCAACCATTCAACATCTTCACAAGTGAAAGCAAGAGCCTCAAACTCCAATTCTATGGTTGAGAGAGTGGTCCACATTTGTTTCTTGCTCTTCCAAGAAATTGCACCCTACTCTAGTGTAAATATCCCACCCAACTGCATATTTTTGATATTCAATACTTAATATCCAACTCGCATCGGTATATCTTTCTATATCGCAGGAAACCTACCATAATGGAAACTAATATTTTTGGTTTTCATAAGATATCCAAAATTTTCTAATGATGGTCTTCTAGTGCTTACCATTTGGATTACTATTAAAATCTACACATTTTACTAATTGACGAATGCTATGTCGGGTCTAGTACATTGCATGCACTTGCATATTCCAATTGAGACACAACTCATCCATCATCCTTTTGAAGTTTGACATTAGAAGTGGTCACTTTCTTAAAGCGTAAGTGTTTGTAGTTATCAAGCACTTTCTAAACATAGTGTGTTTGACTAAGTTCATAACTCCCACTATTTCGCTTTCCTTTGATCCCCAAAAGTGTGTCAACTAGTCCAAGATCATTCATCTTGAATGTGAAAGTTAGAAACCTCTTTGTTTCTAAAATTTTGTTCATCTCATTACTAATGATCAATTATATAATTGACATGGAGACAAATGAATATCACAATATTCTTACACAACTTTGTGTACAAACACTTGTAACAAGAATCAAATGAAGAATGTTTTTAGATAATCATGCATGATTATGCAAGAAGGTTTTAGATGAAGTGAAGTGAGCGATGAAATTATGAGCAATTTAAAGTAGTATATTATAAATTACAATGAACACCTTATTTATGTTCACTTGTGTCAAATCTTCTCTTGAATTTATATGTTAAACCTTCTTGGTCAACTTCACCATTGATGTGCATGACACTTTTGAACCTTTTCTTCTTTGATAATCTTTTTCTTCATCAAAATTGAACTAAATATAAGATGTATTCATCACAATCTCCCTATTTTGATGATGACACACTCTTTTAGTTTGATAACGATTGAAAAATCTCCTCTAAGTTGTGTGTCTCTCCTTAATTGGTGAATCTTGTAATGACAGACAAAATTTTGATGTCATTGTTTCGGTGTTTATTTTAATTCATACTAGGATTTGAAAAGTTTGCACGCCTTTTGTTCATTACCAAGAAACACATAACCTTCTAGTTTCTCCTCTCCATTTAGTAATATCATTTTGACATCCATTTGATGAACTATAAGGTCATGCAAAGAAGTAAATGCAAACGATACTCTAATTTTTTGTCATGCTTGCTTCTAATGCACATGTGTCGAAATAATCAACACTTTTATTTTGTAAAAAACCCCTGGTCATTAATCTAAACGTGTAGGTGTTCATTGTATCATCACTATGATACTTCCTTGTAAATACTCACTTGCATCCAATAGGTCTTGATCCTTTAGGTAGATTGACAAGTTCTCAAGTATGGTTTGACATTGTTAAATCCATTTCATCTTGGATAGCATCCTTCCATAAACGGAGTCTTTGAAGCTACTACATCCTTAATTTCACAAATACACCAACAACTATGGAGGACTTTGAATCAAACCAATTCAAATGACCTCTCTCCAATAACCACCAACACTATGATGATCACATACACTTAGAAAGCACACTACTTTCTATTTACAAATAATTGTCACCACACACTTTGTGATCAATTTACAACAAAAATGTTATTTTTTTGAATAAAAGATATTTTTGGACAATTTACAAAAATAAATAATTCTTCTTTCCTTGACTTAAAAAGTGCTGACAAATTTTTAAAATAAGCTTTTTATGCCTCTTGTTCTTCTTCCTCTTGAATTTATTCTTCTTTTTGAAGTGTAGGGCATTCATTTTTAACATGTCCTATTTTTCCGCATTCAAAGCAAATAATATTTTTTCTTGGTGTTTCTTTTTACTTGTTTCTTGATTAGAGCATCATATCTAAAAACACGGTTTGCAGTTTCAAACAATCAATGAAGAATCTTCCTCACGAGATTCTTCAATAGTGACAGACTTTCGGTTTGTATTTTAATAATCCGTGGAAAACCATCCTCACGAGGCTCTTCTTTTGTGAAAATATCTAATTTCTTATCCTGGATTCATATAGATTTTTATTGTGTTAGAATGTGTTTACGATTAAACAATTCATCCTTTGTTGTTTGAAATAGAGGTCTCGGTTGCCATTGTACAAAATACTTTTAAGATTGTTGGAAAATTAATTTAAACCGAATGGATCGAGTCTAGAATCGTGAACGAAATCACTTTACTTAAAAGTATTTCAAGCATTCTCTTGTATGTCTTAGAGTCGGAACGCAGAAATATCTAGGATAATTCAACCTTATATCGAATTTGCGTAAGACCGACGAAAACTCGATTATGTAATGAAGGGTGTCTGAAATTTTGTACAAAAGAATATTTGGTTTGTGATAATTTTTTGAATTCTCAAATGAGGTATTTATATGTCATACATGTGTTGTTACACAAGATTGCGACCCTTGATGAAACGACACCTTTTAATCAAATGTTGTCATGTTTCCAACCATTGTCTATGTTCATTCTGCAGCACCCCTTCACGAAATGTTACTTATTTTCGAATTCAAAAATTAATATTCACTTGAATATTTTCTTGTCATTTTAAAACACACCTACTATTATTAATTATTAATAATTTACAACCAACAATATATACTCTTCCAAATAAGACATTGCAAAATATTTATTTTATGTGGTTAAATTAGATGTGTTTTTTTAGTATGTGTGTGTTTGGACCATTTAAAAAATAAGAAATAATGTGGTTTTCATACCAAATCAATGACAAAATGAATTTATTATTAATCGTGTAATTTTGATTAAAATGTTTGGTGAATTCAATCTCTTGTTTCGTTAGGGGTGATAATTTGAAACTTCGTTTTGATGTTGTTGGTTATATTAAGTGTTTTTATTTTCTTCTCATGGTTAATGTGTTAGTATTTTTTATTTATTATAAAGGTGACAACTATATAAATTAATCTCTCTAGTAAGAACTATAATAAACCGCAATTTAATATTATTCTATGTTGAGTACTTTTGAACTTAGGGATATTAATGATTGATTATTACTATTGTTTTTTTTTCTTTTTCTATCTTATTCCATAAATTAATTTTTTCTCTCTCTTTTACTCATTAAATCTCTATCGATATTATTGGAGAATGAGATGAAAAAGAAAGACGTTACAATAATAGAAATTGATAAGATAAGATAAATAAATCAACCCCATGGTAAGAAATTCATTAACAAGATTAAAAAAAGCTATAATTCAAAAGCTCAATAAGGGGAAAAAAACCATTCATCATTCTCACAAAAGAGAAAAACACAATTCATTTTAAATTTGTCCAAAAGAGTTTGTAAAATAGTTATAGTAAGAGTTTTCATAAAATAAGTTGATATTGAATTACATTATATTTTTCTAAAATACGTGCAAGAAATCAAACATAAACTTATTTTAAATTAAAACTAAACAAAAGTAATACAAAGCAAATTAAAATAAAACATTTAATTATATTGGTCATGTTGTTGATTGATCCTTATCATTGTTTTATCCTTATTATTTGTCCTTTTTATTGAGTTTGTGTTAAACCCGACCTAAAATTTAGAGATTGAGTTGGGATCTAATGATTGAGATGCTTAGATGAAAATTGGATAACGTTGAACAGGAAATTTATAATACCATTGGGGATCATGCACATCTCAAATTCTTAAAAAGATTGTTTGTGAAACATCTTGCAGATGCAAGGACCAATGATAAGGTTGTGAAAATGTTGAAAGACACATGTACATGTAATAGTCTCTCATGATGAATTTCTTATATTTGGTGGGCTCAATCATTTTCACATACCATAACATTACATATATGTTGAAAATGTAATTTTTTGTGTCAAAGCAGTAGATGTATAGAAATAACGATATATAGAAATAAGGATGTATCGAAATTAGCCTAGTGTAGTGTGTGTTGAGTTGTGTTAGAGGGAGTAATTTTTGGCTTTACCTTAAGGAGTAAGGTAACTCAATTATAAATAAAGAGAGTAACTCCTATTTTGAGTAAGAATGGAGAATATTGTAACACACAACAGAAAGTGCAGTTGCACAGTTTAATAATATTTTCTCAGTTTTAGAGCAGAGAGTTACTCTGCAAAAATCATTATCCTCTTTCCCTATTTTGTCAAACCCTAATCTTCTTCCTTATTCATTTTTCTTTCTTCTTCCATTAACAATTGCTGCATAGAATCATTCTTTCAATCAAGGTGTGATTGATTCACTTGAGTGAAGAGTAAAGAACAAGAGATTTCGATCGGTTGATTGAATCTTGTTCATCAAGATTGGTTCAGAATTACTCAAAGTTTTGGATTAATTTCAACATCTAGTATCTAGAGCACTGAATGAGAGATTCGTGGGAAGAAAATCACGATGGTGATGAATCATCCGAACGAACTTTTCCCAGCGAGTCTCCTAATTCTGAAGGGTCAGAATTATGAGAATTGGTGCAAGCAGCTGAAAGTGGTTTTCTGTTATCAAGATCTATGGGATCTTGTGAAGGAAGGAGTAACACCACTTGCATAAAACGCGACGGATCAAGAAAAGGCTGCATACAAAGAATTAAAGAAGAAAGATTATAAAACTCTCTTTATAATTCATCAATGTGTTGATCCAGACAATTTTGAAAAGGTTAGTGATGTAGAATCAACAAAAGAAGCATGAGAAATCTTGGAGAAATCGTTTGTAGGCACAGAGAAGGTGAAAGAGGTGAGGTTACAAACTCACAAAAGGACGTATGAATTGCTTCAGATAGAAGAAAGTGAAAGCATAACTGATTTTTTCACTAGGTTTACAAAGCTGGTGAATCAAATCAAGGTATGTGGAGAAGTGTTGACATTAAGATCAGTTGCTGCAAATATCTTGAGGTCATTGTCTCCAAAGTTCGACCATGTGGTAATAACCATAGAAGAGCCGAAATATTTGTCAACATTGACAAAGAAAGAGCTTCAAAGGACACATGAATCTCATGAACAAAGAATGACTGAAAGAGTTGCAAGAAAGTCGAAGAGTGATATAGATTTGCAAATATAATCAGCAAAAGCAAAGAAAGGAAAAGGAAGTTGAAATGGAAACAAAGGAAGATGAGGCTACAATAATTTGAATGGTCGAAATCAGCAAGAAGGAAACTGGTCGAATTAGAGAAAATCTTGGAACCAAGGCAACCAAAGAGGTGGTGTTGTAGGTAGAGGAAGAGGTGGTGGTCAAAACCTGAAAAAAGTCACATTCAGTGTTACAATTGTTAGAAGTATGGTCATTATTTTAGTGATTGTCCTAAAAAGAAGAAGAATCAAGAAACTGATGCAAAGTTGGTGAAACATGAAGAAGAAGAGATGTTGCTGATGGTTACAGCAAGAGATGAACAAAGATTTTAGGACCAATGGTACTTATACTCAGGATGCTCATCACACATGACTGGTATGAAAGATTAGTTTGTCAACATATAGCCATCAATGAACAATATGGTGAAATTTGCGAATGACAATACTCTAGCAGCTGAAGGTATTGATGATGTTCTAATTATGAGGAAAGATGGCAAGAGGTAAGTAATTTCCAATGTATTGTACATACCAGGCATGAAGAGTAATTTGATCAACATAGGGCAGCTGTTCGAAAAGAACTATAAAGTGTCGATTGAAGACAAGATGATGAGAGTACTCGATTCAAATGGAAGGTTGATCTTGAAGGCTTCAATGTCTCAGAATAGAACCTTCAAGATTGAGCTTAATGTGATGGAGCATAAGTGCCTTGCAACTACATCCAGTAGAGATGAATGGATATGGTATTGTAGACTTGGTCATCTTAACTTCAAAGACATCAAAGATTTGAAAAGAAGAAATATGGTTTTAGGATTACCAGAAATTGACATTCCAAGTGAAGTGCGTGAAGAATGTGTTCAGGCGAAACAACACAAGAATAGCTTCAGTAAGGATGCAGGAAGTAAGTCACAGGAAATTCTTGAAGTCATATACTCTGATGTATATGGTCCTATCCAGGTGGATTTGATTGGAGGTAACAGATACTTTGTCGTGTTCATAAAAGAAAAATATGGACTTACCTGATCAAGAAGAAAAGTGAAGTTATCGAGGTATTTGCCAAATTTAAATCTATGGCCGAAAAACAAAGTGGCCGAAAGCTAAAGATTCTGAGGACTGATGGTGGTGGAGAGTATGTATCGAAATATTTAGATGAATTATGTGAGAAAGAAGGGATTGTGCATGAGGTGGTGCCACCCTACATTCCACAGTAGAATAGAACTGCAGAAGGAAGAATAGAACCATCATGAATATGGTGAGAAGTATGTCGAAAGGCAAGCATCTATCCAAACAATTATGGGGAGAAGTTGTATCGACAACAACATACATCTTAAATAGATGTCTAAAGAAGAAGTTAGCAGGAATCACGCCAGAAGAATATTAGTCTGGTGTAAAGCCTAGCTTAAGTCATTTAAAGGTGTTTGGATTTATATCACATAAACATGTGCCAAATTAGTTGAGAAAAAAACTTGATGATAAGTCAAGTCAAGTGATTCTAATAGGATATCATCGACTGAAGGATACAAGTTGTTCGACCCAATGAACAAGCAAGTTGTGATCAGCAGGGACGTGATCGTAGACGAGCTTAAGGAATGAGATTGGACTGAGAATGTTAAAAATGATTCAGTGAGAATCTTATGGGAAGAACCATCTAGTGAAGTTGAAAGAGAAGTTCGATAAGAAGAAGTCAAATGTGAAGTAAGCCCAAAAAGACCTCAACGAATAAGACACATGCATGCAAAGTTGCAATAATGTGTGATTACATCAGATGATGTGGTTAATGAAGAAGGTGAACTAGTACATTATTCTTTCTATGCAGATGTCGGATCAGTCAATATAGCTGAGGTATTGAAAGATTCAAAGTGGGTGAAAGCAATGAATGAAGAACTATAGTCCATCAAAGTCAAGAACACTTGGTCAATTGTCGAATTGCTTCAAGGAAAGAAGGCAATCAATGTGAAGTGGGTATACAAGGTAAATCTGATTCCTAAAAGAGAAGTAACTCGACACAAGGTAAGACTTGTGGCGAAAGGATTTCTTCATAAAGAAGTAATCGACTTTGACGAAGTTTTTGCATCCATTTCTAGGATCAAAACAATCAGGTTGATTGTTGGTCTAGCAAACATGAACAACTGGCAGGTATGTCGAATGGATGTGAAATATGCATTCTTAAATGGCCCCTTAGAGGAAGAATTTATGTCACACAACCAGTTGTATTTGTGAAATAAGGTGAAGAAAGAAAGGTGTACAAGATGCATAAAGCCCTGTATGGACTTAAGCAAGCTCCAAGAGCTTGGAATAAGAAGATAGATAACTTTCTAAAGTAGAAGTATATGTAAGAATAAGCAAGAGTGAATTGCTTATACTATGTCTCTATGTCGATGACCTGCTGATAACAGGAAGTTGTAAGAAGGAGATCAAAAATTTCAAACATGACCTAAGTGAGGAGTTTGAAATGTCAGACTTGAGAAATCTCTCATATTTCCTTGGTATCAAATTCTATAAGAGTGGTAGAGGTTTGATGATGTATCAAAGAAGATATGTAGGCGAAGTACTCAAGAGATTTGAGATGCAAGATTGCAACCTAACTTCGACTCCATCTAAGCCCAGATTACAACTGTCAAAAGAATCAAATGAGGATGATGTCAACCAAACTCAGTACAGAAGACTTATTGGTTCATTAAGACATCTTTGTCACACAAGGCCTGACCTAGCAGAAAATGTAGGTATAGTGAGTAGATTCATGCAAAAGTCAAAGGTATCACACCTAGCAGTGACGAAGGGGATGTTAAGGTATCTGAAAGGAACTCTCGACTATGAAATTATATTTCTTGCATCCGATGAAGGAAAAGAATGCAAGTTAGTGGGATACACTGACTCAAGTTGGTGCAATGATGTTGAGGATATAAAATCCATAACTGGCTATGTGTTTATGCTAGGTGGTGCACCAGTTGCTTGGAGTTCGAGAAAAGAGCCAGTAGTGACATTGTCGTCGTGCGAAGCAGAATACATAGTTGATTCTTTCTGTGCATGTCAAGAAGCATGGATGGTAAACTTGGCCGAAGAGATTACAACGAATAGTCATTGAGAAATTACCGTGAAGATCGACAGCATGTCAGCTATCAACCTAGAGAAAAATTCGATAGCACATGGAAGAAGCAAGCACATCGAAATGAGGTTCCACTATCTTTGAGAGCAGGTAGCGGAAAGGAAGATGAACTTGGAACGTTGCAGAACTGAGAATCAGATTGCAGATATCATGACAAAAAGAGTGTCAGTTGAAGTGTTTCAGAAGCTAAGGTCTATGATGAATATAGAAAACTTAGACACAATGAATTAAGTGGTGTGTTGAAAATGTAATTCCTTGTGTCGAATTAGGTGTAGCTCGACAGAAACAAGGAGGTGTCAAAATTAGCCTAGTGTAGTGTGTGTCGAGTTGTGTTAAATTTTGAAGTGTCGAAGTAGGTTGCTTGAAACAAAATTTTGACTTAGACCAAAATAGAAATTTTGGGCTTTTGTAATTTTGGGTTTTACCTTAGGGAGCAAGGTAACTAACACTATGCCAGAATTGACTTTTAGCAGCGCATACAAAGACAGGGCTTTATGAAAAAGCGCTGCTAAAGAGTCATTAAAAAAAAAGAAAATAAATAGCATACCTTAGACAACGCTTTTTGAAAAGCGCTGCTAAAGGGGGTCCTAAGAAAGCGCTTTATTAAAAGCGCTGCTAAATGTATGCCCTAAGAAAGCGCTTTTGTAAAGCGCTGCTAAAGAGGGGCCATAAGAAAGCGCTTTTTTAAAGCGCTGCCGTAGGTCTAACGTACGAGAATGCTTTTTCACAATATATTAGTTTCCCAAACATTTCTGACCGTCTAAACTTCTTCCATTTTCAACCTTCAAACTTCCATCAAACCCTCACCATATCTTCAATCCTCACCATCCTTTCAACCTCCATGAACGAACCTCCAACAAGCTCTTCCTCTCCAAAAAAACCTTTTCCACGAAACCCACCAAACACCAACCAAAATCCATCTGAATCCCCGCCGTAAACCCACTCCAATCCACCGCGAATCAAAACCCCCAAATCAATCTATCATAATAGAAAAGAAAGTTGAAAAACAAACGATTGAAGTAGAGAAGCAAAAACGGATTCACTCTGTTTTGTTTCCCAAGCGTTATCACTCAACGACGAAGCTCATGTCGGTTGTTGCACACTCTCGCACGTGCCACCGCCCTTGGCCTCACTCACCCCGCCATCATCGAAACCCCTAAGGTCAATTTCCACTCCCTCGTTAATATGTTCATTTCATGTTTTCAATTTTTATTTCTATTGCTGTTTTGAAGTTGATTATTGTGTCTGATTGAACTTAGAATGATTTTATATGAGTGTGTTTTTTTGTGTGTGATACTGAGAATGCCTTTTTTGTGTTTGTGAAAATGCCTGAAAGATCTCTTTTTCTGCCACGGATGTTGATGTGACGGAATGGAAAGGAGATATACTGGCAGTGGGTGTTACTGAGAAAGATCTAACAAGGGATTCAAAATCACTTACATAATCCCTCAGATTTACTCCACCCTTCTCCCTCTAAAAATCACTTACATAATCCCTCAGATTTACTCCATACATGTTGTCAAAAATACCGTAATCGGTGACCACCATGACAACTCTTGTTGCTACCCACATAAACCTCACTCTCCTCTCCCACCTTAAATCCTCTTCATCATCTGCCGTTTCAACTTCATGTTTTCCTCTCTAATTCTTCACCCTGCTTCAGACCAAACTCGACCCGAATTAAATCCGTTTCCTCAACAATTCGACAACAGTTGTCGACATCGCCGACCTTTGTTTGCGAAGTACAATACCACAAGCACCATCGTGGCCAAACGAAGACAACCAATTCGAATCCTATATTGCTCTTTTGGCTCAGTGACACTACATCTCTTAGAATCATGGTTATGACGTCAACAAACTATTCAATAACAACAACATCGCGACCGGAGTTTATGCTTCGACACTGACAAAGTTCTGCTTTCGGTAACGTTCTCAAGCTGGCAATACCTTTTGCAAAACTGAGTTTGTTTTCCTAATCTTATTTTTCTATTGTCACGCTTCGATGTTGTTATGGTTCCTAGTCGGTTTACATAAATAATTTATGAATTTGTGTTTAAATTACCCTTGCTGAAGCATTGATTCTTGTTTGTTGCAATATCATGTTTTTGATACTTGTGAGTGGATGTCAGTTTGTTTTAATATAGAAGTCTATGGTATTGTTAGCTCAAGGCGTATGAATGTGCTCTAGGTATTAATATGGTGTTTTGTTTTCTGCAGAATGTGATGATAAAACTTGAATACACCTTTGAATGAGTATGGTTAAGTCTTTAATATAATGTTGTTGATCTGGAGAAAATAATACTTAAACCAATGCATTTTTTGAAGGAGGGGATGTTTTGATTTTTAATATAAGGTTTTTTTTAACCCGCAGAATATTGGTGATGTCACTTAATTTAATGCACCCCTTTAACAAGTTTGTTTTAGTTATTGTTATGGTGTCTTTGCACTGCTATAGATGTATTGCTATGTGCATTAGGTAATTTTGGTAGCGGTATATCTCATAGACCGATTGAAGATTTGGCATACTCGGTTGCTAGATTTATACAAAATCGCGGCTCCTTTGTTAACTACTATATGGTATATGTTACTTCTAAGTTTATGTTATAGAAACTTTGGTTTTTGTCTGATATATTATCTTTGAATGCAGTATCATGGAGGAACTAATTTTGGTCGAACATCGAGTGGTCTTTTCATAGCAACAAGCTATGATTATGATGCTCCTATTGACGAATACGGTACGTGTTATGGTTTGAATTGTTTGCATGCATGTTTTGAATTATAACAGTTAGAAGCATTTTAAAGTGTTTCAAAATGTTAGGACTTGTGAATGAACCAAAATGGGGACATTTGAGAGACCTACATAAAGCGATAAAACAATGTAACCAGCTTTGATTGCTGTGGATCCTACGGTTACATATTTCGGGAAAAACCTCGAGGTAAATTCTATTATCTAGTTCATGATAAAATTAAGGGTTAAAATTGTTACTGTGTTAAAGATTTGTTTTGTCAATTTGATCTTAGGCACATGTGTACTACATAAGTAGGAACTGATATATTTCATGTTCTATATGATAAATTTCATTTTTATATGATAATGATATATTTTATTGTTACTGGGTTAAAATATGTTATATGATAAATTTCATTTTTATATGAATGTAGGAACTGATATATTTCATGTTCTACTTGTTTTTGTTAATGAACAATATTTTAACTTTTTTCTGCATTCAAATTAAAACCTGAATGTTGACTTGCACTTTGAAACATGGAATGTTGGAGTGTTAGGACTTGTATAATATTAGAACTCAATTATTTGTTATATAACCTTTTAGTAGATGAAAAATATTAGAACTCGATTATTTGTTATATAACCTTTTAGTACATCTGTTATAAAAATATTAGTAGATTGATTGGATCTAATCCATCTATTTAAAGTTAAAGATAAATATAACTCATTCAACATATTTTAAAAATTTAATAAATTAGTTTAATTATGATGGATAAGTTTTTTTTTTCTTGAGTGCTTTTAAGGTTTTGATATTTAATTATTTTAAGTATATAACCTTTTAGTAACTGATATTGGACCTGAATTGGAGAAAAAGCTCAAGTATGCTGAAGATGTTTCTTCTGGAATAATTTTAGGATGGGAGCTTGTAAACTCTCCTGCTAATGTTCTCACTCCAGGTTCATATGCCACTTAAAATTGTATTTTACACGTGTAAATAATACATATATGTACATATGTGTCTGTGCTTCTCTAAAACTTGATCTGAACTTGGTGATGTTTTTTTTTCCAGCTGTGTTGGCAGAAGAAGCATCTAAGGTTGCTTCCACCTACAGTGACGTTTTCAAGACCAATATATGGAAGAAATATTTCGGGAAGTTGTATCTATTTGTAAAGTTATGAATTACAATGTATACTTTAGTTGTTGTGTATTTGTGATGTTGTAATTAAGGAAACGATAAGTTATGTTGTAATTAAGGAAACGATCAGCTATTTGTAAAGTTATTAATTTTGACTGTATTTGTGATGTTGTAATTCGGAGGATCGAATTGTGTTGTAATATATTTAAGCAGGTTTATGTGTATTAAAATGATTATGAGCAAAGTGATGCATGCACATAAATAAGGCCAAAGTAATTGTTATATATAAGGCCAAAGTGTTGAATTAAAGGCCTGAATTATAAGCAGGGAATTTAATTGTTATAAGCAGGTTTGTCGAAAAATATATAAAAAATGTGATTTTTTAAAAAAAAAATTCAAAAACGTGAAGTATAGACAACGCTTTTACAAGAAAGCGCTGCTAAAGGGGAAAAAATAGGCATAAAAAAGCGCTGCTATAGGTTGGGAAAGGAGGGGTCTAAGAAAGCGCTTTAAAAAAGCGCTGCTAAAGGGGGGTCTACAAAAGCGCTTTTAAAAAGTGGTGCTAAAGGGGGGGTTTACGAAAGCGCTGCTAAAGGGGGGGGGGGGGGGGGTCTACGAAAGCGCTTTCAAAAGCGCTGCTAAATGTGCTGCTAAAGGGAGCCTTTAGCAGCGCTTTTTTCATAAAAAAAGTGCTGCATTTACCTTTAGCAGCGCCACTTTAGGCCGCGCTTTTAAGCGTTGATAAAGGTCTTTTTTGGCATAGTGTAAATTATAAATAGAGGGACTAACCTATATTTTGAGTAAGAAGAATAGAGAATAATATTGTAACACATAATAGAAAGTGCAGTTGCACAGTTGAATAATATTTTCTCAGTTTTAGAGGAGAGAGTTACTCTACAGAAATCATTCTCCTCTTCCCCTATTTTGTCAAACCCTAATCTTCTTCCTTATTCAATTTTTTTTCTTCTTCCATTAACAATTGATGCGTAAAATCATTCTTGCAATCAAGGTGTGACTGTTTTATTTGAGTGAAGAGTGAAGAAAAAGGAATTCTGATCGGCTGATTGAATCTTGTTCATCAAGATTGGTTTAGAATTACTCAAAGTTTTGGATTAATTCCAACAATATACTCAAATGGTGTATTTTGAGAAATTTAAGGATCTATACATGGTCGATGAATATTCTTATAGAATTAATGTATTGGATTACTTGTATGTGGAACATAATGTTGTGACAAAGTTTAAGACAAAGAAGTTATTCTAAGACTATTCTAAGACATATTTTGGTTTATGTTGTACCCATGATCACTCAAGGGAAAGTTGATTAGAGGTATGTTGAGTAAATGAATAATATATTGTCAACAGAGGACCTAGTAGACAATATCTTGATTATTCGGGACATTGCAACATGTTACATGAGGTGGTATATTAAAATATCACATTCCTACCTAATTTTCACACCCAAGAAATAACAGACAATACTAGCTAAGACTAAAATTGTGACATAAGAGGCACAAGAAAAGAAATGTGAGGTAGTTTAGTGATCTAAGACATGAAATTTTTCTACTATCTTGTGGGAGTGTAGAGCATGATATTGGAGATCACAATGTAGTTCACAAAATTTTAATAGATGTTAAGAATTCCATGTGTTAGAAGAAGTATAGGATGAAAAGGAGTAGGTCATGTTATGCATATTAAGATATATTTTCTTATGAATTTTCCTATACTATATTTTTGTACACAAAATCATATATTATGTATTCAGGTTATAATACTATTTTTTTAATGCTATATTATGGTTATTATTTAATTTTGTATAATTTGAAGAATCAAATGTCAACTTTAAATGCATTTTGTTATAAAATGCAGGTTTAAATTCTAGAATTTGAACCTATGATAAAGGGTGTTTTGCACGTTTCAACTATAGTTTGAAAGCAAATTTAGGGGATATTTTGAATGTTTTGGATTCTAAAATCTTAAAAGCAATAAGCCATTTATTTTTATTATCTGCTCTAGATTGCACAGAAACATGTATAAAAGGATTTGTTTTGTTAAATTGTAGTTCACAGAAGAAAACCAATGAACGCTTCTTAAATATATACTATCAGAATAAATCTTTACCTAATTGAATTTTACCACACAAAAAAGAATTTCTCCCCATTTGTTTAGGATGAATGGTGATGTTACACTATTTGATTTGAATGATCAAATGAATTGTTATTTCAACAACCACGACACAATAAGGGTGGTCAATATTTAAGTTTCATATCAATAGACGATGATAGGCATATTCAGTTACCAGCATAGAATTTCAAAACGACCGTGATGTTAGAGTCATGTTCTCGATATCTGGTCAATATCGTACTAAGATACCGATCGAGTTAAATGTTACTTTGAGTAGATATATTTGTGTTATATATTCAAACTTGATTTTTTTTAAATTTGTTAATTTATAAATATCAACAACTTATTTACATTAATACGTAAGTATAAATAAATGCTGACATCAATGATCGAACTTTTGAATAACAATTTACACTCATTTAATTTAACTATCATATACTAGCTAAGCTACTTCACTCACGCCCTCTATTCAAACTTGATTTATTCTAAAACATATGATAAAATCAAGATGTGTCTAGTTAAGCCTGATGAATAAGTAATCATTTTATTCTATATATAATCTTATTTGTGTTTAGTTGATATTTTTTTTATTAATGTTGATGTATTGTTGGTGTTGTTTGTACATTATTGTTGAATTTGATTTGATTTACACAACTATTTATTTTGTAAAGGTTTTTTTAGTTTTATAAATTTTAGATTCTAAAACTCAATTACCTAAAAAAACACAATGCAACACACTCTCTAGAATCAAAAAGGTAGTTTTGGTTTTTTGAATTACTTCTAGAAGGTTTTTGGGGGAAAACTCAATCACAAGATAAAATGAGGAATAATTGAGAGATGGAGAAAATGAGAGAATTAGAGAGAATAAGGGTGAAAATATGGTTCTTATTTTATTAATGACCCAACGTTGGTATTTATACAACAATACACATAAATGTATTTAACCAACTAAAAGAGAGAGAAAAAACTTTGCAACTCTATAACCAGTTACACCAAATCTATAACCGAATACAAGAAGCTATTAACTTCAAAATATATATAAAAAAACCAGAGGATGATAACCGGTTACAGTAAACCTGTAACCAGTTATATGATGATTCTGTTTGATTCTGAAAGTTGTTGTAGGGGTGACACTACTACGATAAACATATACAACAATGGTTGGAAAGTAGATACCATCACGCGTGACCCACTGTTGTGAAGTAGCGTGTGGTTGTATATGTGTTACTTACAATCACGATCGTATAACTGTTGTAGAAAACTTGAAAGCGTGCGACATGTTACCACGATTGTTTTAACTAACAGTTGTAATATACTAAAGGTCCCATGTTCGATTCTCAATAGAGCCTTCATATATATATATATATATATATATATATATATATATATATATATATATATATATATATATATATATATATATATATATATATATATATATATATATATATATATATATATATATATATATATATATATATATATATATATATATATATATATATATATATATATATATATATATATATATATATATATATATATATATATATATATATATATATATATATATATATATATATATATATATTATTCTGGACATCGTTCACTCTACAACCACGATCATATTTAACAATTGTCGTTAAATTATCTGCTTTAAAAAAATATATTTCTACTTTTTAAAAAATTTCCATTTTTAATCTGTATTTTTGTGAACCGTATCAGAACAGAAATAACAATTGTATCATAACAATAATTGTATTGTATTACATCAAATCCATATATTGGATTAAGAAACACACATTGTATATATATTACATCAAAAGAAAAATGACACAAAAAAACCTAAAACACATTATATAACATCACATAATTGTATCTTAATGTTTGGTTTCTTGTCTCTTGGTGTCTTGACCTTAAACATACTTGTTAGTAAATATACTTAAAAATAATAACTTACATTAAATTATGAATAAAGAATAAAATAATTACTTGTTAATTTTCTCATATGCCTTCATTATTATCGATATGAATAGTATGCACACCATCTCTATCAACATCATCATATGTGGTAGGCACTTGCGTTGTGTAAGAAGGAGTAGAAGAAATATCCAAACTTTCATCACTAATAGGAATGTATTTTCCTCTAAGAACGATTGACCATTTCCCGGATGTGTCTGAAGGGTCGGTCACATGGAAAATTTATTTTGCTTGTAAAGCCATGATGAACGGTTCGGTCATATAATTTGCCTTGCCAAGGTCAACCCGGATGAATCCTAAGTCATCATATTGTACACCACTAATATTATTGGGAATCCACTTGTATTTAAATAAAGGCACTTTGAAGATATCATAATCAACCTCCCAAATCTCCTCAATGACCCTATAGAATGCACTAAATGCCAATATTGGATTCTTATCTTTCGAACAAGAGAAATACATGGATTCGACCTGAACCATAACCCCGCTATTTTACTATCATCTTTTGATTTTGTATAAAAGGTATAATGACCAATGTCATATGCAGTTCAAGTTATCACATTAAATTTTGGCATGTACGACAACCATTTAATTGTCTCGGATGCATTATGATCATTTGGTATCCTTTTATAAAACTCGTCTAGGAATTTATTATTATGCTTGATCAACAACAACTTGTCACTCATTCGTGGATATCTTTTCTTCAAAAGTCTTTTGTGAGTAGCCATGTAAGGTTGAACTTATTCAAGATTATTCAATATATAGAAATGTGTCTGAATAACTACATCCTGAGCTATTGACTTAACATTTAAACCTTGAATTAATACTTCTACCTTCAGTGTCAGCATGATGGGACTTTAGAATTCCTATTGACTCTGCTTTCGACAAATAGTTTGTACAAAAATCAACAGCTTCTTCTGTCATGTACCTTTCAACAATTGAAGCTTCCGATCGGTGATGATTCTTCATATATCCATTAAATATCTTCATGTATAGCTCTATTGGATACATCCACCTTAAATAAACTGGACCACAAAATCTGATTTCTCTGACTAGATGAACAAGTGGACCGTAATGTCAAAAAATGATGAAGAAAAATACTTCTCCAATTAACACAAGATTATGGCATCTTTATCTTCTAATTCATCTAATTTTTTTAAGTCAAGAACTTTATTACATATGACATTGAAGAACAAACACAATCTAGTTATAGTTACTCTTTTTTTTTTGTAGGATGCCGCGGATAGCCACTAGTAGAAGTTGTTGCATCAAGACATGACAACCATGATATTTCAAACCAATTAACTTGAGATTTTTCATTGATAAAAGTTTCTTGATGTTTTATGAGTAACCTTGGAAAACTTTGGTACCATACAAACACTCATAAAAAAATTTATTTTCCTTTTTACATAGAATGTGACAAGCCGGAGGTAGATAAGTTCTTTTCCATTTTTCTATTGGAGCCAATTGTTTTCGCATACCCATCGCCTCCATATCGAGACGAGATTGATTACTATCTTTAATCTTGCTGGGAATTTTTAAAATTGTTTCAATTAAACTATCACACACATTTTTGTCCACATGCATCACATCAAGGCAATGTCTTACATCGAGAATTGACCAATATGAAAGATCAAAGAACATAGACTTCTTTTTCCATATATTTTTCTCAAGTGACCCTTTTTATTTTTCTCTCTTTCCAAAGACAACATTAATGTGTTTCTATAGTTGATAAACTTCATCCTTGGTTAAAGGTTTTGGAGCGATATTAAACACATGCTCTCCATTAAAAGCCTTCCGCAATCTACGAAAAGAATGACCATGTTTTATAAATTTTTGATGCCCAAGGCCAACGATCTTTTTTCCAAAATAAAGTTGGTGATAAATGGTATTAGATTCACAAATAGGACACACTTTGTGTCCTTTGACACTATATCCATCCAAATTACCATATGTAGGAAAGTCGTTGATTGTGCAAAATAATATTGCACGCATCTTAAACTATTCACCAGAATATGCATCATCAACTTCAACGCCTTCCTCCCACAAAATTATTAAATCTTCAATTAATGTACTTAGATAAACATCTATGTTGTTTGCAGGTTGTCGTTATCCAGAAATCATCATACTAAAACATATACTTATGCCTCATGCACAACCAAGGATAGATAGGTTGTAAATCGTGAGAAGAGCAGACCACGAAGAATCGTTAGTACTTAGATTACCAAAGGGGTTCATTCCATCAATGACAAGCCCAAGCCTAAGGTTTCTTGGTTCACTTCCAAAATCCAGAAACAACGAATAAATTTTCTTCCATTGCAAAGAATCAGCTACATGGAGTATGTTTCCATCATATTTTCTTTCATATGTATATCATCTAATATTCTTTGCATCACTAAATTAGCAAAAGGTCTCTTGAATCTTGAAATTATTGGCAAGTACCATAACACTTTTGCAGGAGGACTCTTCCTACTAACATTTTCATTGTCATCACCATTATTATCCTTTAGCTTGTAACGTGACACCACATATTCCGGACATTGATCTAAATTTTCATACTTTTTCCTATATAATATGCAGTCATTAGGGCATGCATGTATTTTGATATAATCCAAACCCATTAGACACAATATCTTCTTGGCATTATAACAACGATTAGGCAAATTTTTATCTTTTGGTAGCATTTTGTTTTAGCAAATAAATCAATTTCATGAAACTTTTAGTCAACCACCCATTTTTTGCTTTCAGATTAAACAATTTTAACACCGCAGACAATCGTGTAAAATTTGTGCACCCCTTATATAAAGGGGTGTCCTTATAACTACATAAAGTATCATAAATATGGGCTTTCTTAAAAGAAGATTATCCAATATCACGAAACATATCTTCTAGTCAGTCATCCATATATTCATCTTCATAAACTTTGTGACTCTGTGAAACCCTGTTTTACTTTTCTTACACCTCACCATGCCTCATCCGTATTGTATAATTTTGACATATACCATCACAATATAAGTGATGCAATATCTCATCCTTTGTACCTTTATTTATATTCCTGCAATTAACACAAGGACAATAAAAGATACCATTATTGTCGGGAAGATTTTGATCAGCATATTCAAGGAATTCAAGAACTTCTTTCTCATATACCAGACCTAATCTATCAGCTTTCATCCGACTATGATCCATAATAAATTCTGAAATTTATATCAAAACAATATTGTGAATGGCACAACAAAATCTAAACCAAAAGCATATAGAAAAACTAAAGCATATTCATAACAATAATACAACTCTAAATCTTAAGCATATGGATATTCATTGTAGCAAAGTTATAATATTTTTGTTCACTTCTAAATCCAACAACAAAATATAAAGCATATGAGCTTTGCACGAAACAGACCACAAAATCAAAAAAGAATGAAGATAGTGAATAATATCAAGAATTAGGAAGATGAGAAAGAGAGTGAAGTTTGTACCAAACATACCGTACTTCGAAGAGGAAGAGACCAAGAATGAAGATAGTAAAGATTATCAAGAATGAAGATTCAAATGAATGAAGATTGTGAAGATAAAGATTTTGATATTGTTGTCGTCTCTGGTTCGCTGGTTCGCTAGTTCACTTAGGGCATGTTATAAAGAAGATAATGAATCTGTTTTGTTTTAAATTTAACAGGAAAACCTTTAACCGTAGTTGTTATATCCAACCACAATAAAATGTAGATCTTATTACAACAGTTGAATAGTAAAACCATGGTTAAATAGTTTTAAAATTTTTATTTATTTATGAACTTAAGTGACACGCGCTTTTTGTAATAGGAAAAATGAAAAAAATGTAGTCGCTAGAATTCGAAGCTTGTAACACTTACTTTATGACCATAGTTATTTATCTCAGCAGTGATTAAATAGCTTCCAAAAAAATAAAAAATATATCAGGCGCATCCAGTTTGCGATATTACAACGGTGAAAAACATCAGTAGTAATATTATGTTACCAAAGGTGTATTTTATAGTAGTGTGATAACTGGTTACACTCTTGTTGTAATCGGTTACACTAACTTAAATTAAACTATTTTCACAATACACCATCTTAATTCAAATCCTCTAAGTCTTCCATACTCATGTGTTACTTCAACCTTTTGAACACCTCAATGGTTACTCTTTTGGTTAGCAAATAGATCTCTTGATCTTCACCTTTGTAATACCCCGACTTCAATTTTTCTTTGTTCATAAGCTCTCTCAATTAGTGAAATCTCATTTATATATGCTTTCTTCTCCTATGTGAAATGAGATTAATTTCAAGGTTTATAGCAGAAATGTTGTGTATCATCAAAGTCATTGCTTCATACTCTTTGTTCCACAAATGCTTCATCAAATACATCAACCATAAACCTTGACACACGTACATAGATGCTACAATGCTCCATTTTTAATTTATTCAATATCTCAAGAGCATGCCTCCTTTGATGCATGAGCAATCCTTTTTCAGACTTGTGAAACTCAATGCCAAGGAAATATATCATGAGACCAACGAAGGTCATCTTAAACTCCTTCACTGCACATATCCACTTTGAATGACTCAAGGCCTCCTCTATTTTCACTGGTTCAGATTCAACCAAGAGTGTAAAATAGACGAGGTCACCATTGTCGTTTACTTCATTATCCGGGAAAGTCTAATATTTTTTTAGTCTTGTGGACATGCCTCTTTTCCTCATTGATATTCTTAAATTTTCTTAAACTTGAACTTCGCCGACTTCATTTTATGCATTTCCAAACATTGCATAAACAATTCTAGCATTGTTGTAATTAAATTTAGCATGTTGAAAGTCCATTAATTCATCAAACATCATGTCCCTGTTGATTATGATTATTTTGTTGACTACATCATAGAGTTTGTAGCCACGCGTAGAATGATATTCGACAAGTATCATTTAGTCTCCCTTGTCATCTAGCTTCTTTCTAAGCTGATCCAGAACATGTCTATACGCAATCGAACCAAATACCTTCAAGTGACTCATATTTGGCTTGATTCCGGACCAAATTATATTTTTATCTTCTTAGTTGAACATCTATTAAACAAATATGCAATTTTTGACACCACTTCTCCCCATAATTCTTTTGGAAAGTTCTTCCTTTTTAATATGCTTTTCACCATGTTCATAATCGATCGATTCTTCCTCTTGGCGACTCCATTTTGTTGAGGCGTATATGGTGGTACTACCTCACGTGAAATGCCTTCTTGATCATAAAATTTCCTTAAAATAATTTGAGACATAGTCACACCCACCATTTGTTTTTAGAGTTTTGATTTTGTGATCATTTGGTCTTTCTACCACGGATTTGAATTTTTTTGAATACTTCAAGCATCTTATCTTTTCTTTCGATCAAGTAACTCCATAATTTTCTACTAAAATAATCAATGAAAGTAACAAAGTACCTTTTTCCTCTGATTGAGTCAACTTGCATCGATCCACTAACGTCTGAATACACCACCTCAAGATGACACTTGGTTCCGCATCCTGTAGAAGCATGCTTCAGTCTCAAGTTTTGATGATGTCAATACTACTCAAAGTTAATATCTCTTGATTGCAAAAAGACAAGCCGTTCAAAGTCATCAAGATAAAGTCATCAAGCTATCTTTCAAGTCAAGCTACATATGGAACTGATTCTTCCAGACTTGCCTGCATTACTGGTATATCAAATCCACCTTTTTAATTTTGATATACAAGTGTTCAAAAACATCAATCTTTTGTGCATAATACATACGCATGTTTTTGAAACTTTAAAAAATGGTATAACATTAATTTTAAAAAGCATTTTTCTGAAAATTAGCAGTGTTAACCGATTAACCATATGGGTTAACCGGTTAACCATTTTGAATTTTGAATTTTCTGGGCTAACGTACCAGTGTTAACCGATTAACCATATGGGTTAACCGATTAACACTGAACGTGCAGTGAAAAATTGCTTTGTTTTGAGTTCAAAAATTATTTTAAAAATCATACCTTTTCATGGTTTGAATCTTTTAAAATCATACCTTTTGTGAAAGGTTATTTTACTCATATAAATTCTGAGTTTTTCATTTTGAAAAACACACCAACAAAAACCAATACTCATTTTTAAAATTGTCTTAGAATCAAATTCATTTTTCAAAAGTGTTCATACTTGCATTAAAAGTTTCACATTCATTGAACACTTGTATTGAAAAATTACAAAGAGTGAATTTTGATTCATTGGAGAAGATCACTTTGACAATTATACTCAATCCAAATTCATTACAATTATTTTGTATTTGACTTGTGATCCAGGATTGTTGGACACAAGGGTGAGTGTTTACAAGAGGATTGTTCTTGTACACTTGAGTTTTTTATTGTTTGATAGTAGGCCTCAACCGGTTGATGGTGTGATAGGTTGTACTGTTTTAAACAATAGTGAAAATTCTCTTTCATGTTGAAAGGGGAGTGGAGTACTCTCGAATTGTGAGGGGAACCACTATAAATCCTGTGTCTTTCTTTCTTTCTGTTGATTTACTGCTTTCCATAACCAAGAACACCATCCAGTATATTTCCAAGAACCATATAAAAACCGGAAAAATTTCAAAAGTCCTAATTCACCCCCCCTCTTAGGCATACTCTGTTCTTACAATTGGCATCAGAGCAGGTTAAGGTAACCTGTTCCTAACAATTCAGTATGGCTTCCGCAAGTACCAACCCGGTTTTCAAAGATGGTGGAAGTAGTAACAAACCACCACTCTTTTTTGGAGAATACTTCGATTTTTGGAAAATCCGTATGAAGGCACATCTTGAGGCTCAAGGAGATGGTATATGGGAAACCGTTGAAACTGGTCCACATGTTCCTACAAGTGTGGTAAATGGTGTTGGAACCCCAAAGATCAAATCCTCATATGATGAAGATGACAAGAAGAGAATCTTGAATGAGAAGAAAGCAATCAACATACTTCAAAGCGCTCTCAGTATGGATGAATTCTTTCGCATATCACAATGTCAATCGGCAAAACAGATTTGGGATACCTTGGTAGAAACGCATGAAGGAATAGCAGAAGTAAAAAGATCAAGACTTAACACGTTAAGTCAAGAATATGAGATGTTCCGTATGCAGCCCGGTGAATCTATTGTTGCCTTGCAAAAGAGGTTCATTCATCTAACAAATCACCTGATTTCTCTTGGGAAGACCTTCACCAACGATGATCTCAACTTAAAAGTCCTAAGATCCTTGGCAAGAGAATGGCAACCAAAAGTGACTGCCATTTCGGAAAAGAAAAGTCTTTCAACGATGACATCCGCTTCATTATTCGGGAAACTTCAAGAGCATGAACTAGAACTTGGAAGGCTTGAGAAACATGAAAGTCAAGACAAGAAGTCCAAAGGAATTGCCTTGAAGACTGACACAAAGGATGACAAAATTGACGAATCTTCCGAAGACGAAAATTTCATGCTTCTAGTGAAGAAGCTTGGTAAGTTTTTCAATAATAATAAAACTTCTTCTTTTTCTAAAAAGAATAGACATTTCAGGAAAAAGGAGGCATCCACATCAAACCAAGAAATTACATGTTATGAATGTGGAAAACAAGGTCACATAAAGCCAGACTGCCCAAAACTCGCAAATAAAGGAAAATTCAAGGGCAAGAAGGATTTCAAAACAAAGAAGGCTTATGTCGCATGGGACGACAACGAAGTGAGTTCATCATCGGAATCAGATAGCGATGAATGTGCAAATATTGCCTTAATGGCCTCTCACCATTCCGATGACGAAAATGAGGTTAGTAGTAATTTTTCTGTCTATGATAATGATGCACAAGAAGTTATAGATGAACTTCTAAAAGAGTGCAAGACTTTGTATAAAGACATCTCATCACAAAAGAAAAAAATTTTACTCTTAGAAAAACAAAATTCTGATTTCTTGAAAAATATTGAAGATGAAAAACAAAAAGTGATGGATGAAAAACAAAGTCTTGTATGTAAGAATTGTGAGTCTTTGTCTTTTCAAATTGTTCAACTTAAAAGAGTTTTAGAAAGATACGAAAAGGGTCAAATTGGCTTGAAAGAGATTCTTAAACATCAAAGGTATCCTAATGATAAAAGTGGATTGGGATATTCTAAATTTTCAAAACCAAGCACCAATAAGACCATTTTTGTAAGAGAAAGTGAACAAATTGTGAAGAAAGAGACAAGCACTTCTAAGACTCAGCATCAAAATCATAACAAGAAAAGAATTAATAAGAAAAAGAATTATATTCCTAGATATAGAAGTCATTTTCAACCTACATGTTTTTATTGTGGTATTAAAGGGCACACACCTAATGCTTGCTATGTACGTAATATTGGTGTTGCAAAGGGGCATTATGTGTGGGTGGAAAAAGGTACTAACTATCAAGGACCCAAAGCAACTTGGGTACCTAACACTACCTAATTTTGTTTTGTAGGTATGCTTGAAGACAACCACAAATGAATGGTATCTTGATAGTGGTTGCTCGAAGCATATGACGGGAGATATAAACAAATTTTCAAGTCTATCATTAAAGGCCAAAGGATACGTCACTTACGGTGATGATAATAAAGGAAAAATTCTTGGAGTTGGAACCATTGGTGCACCTCCATGTACAGTCATCGAAGACGTTCTTTTTGTTGAAGGCCTTAAGCATAACCTGCTTAGCATCAGTCAATTGTGTGACAAAGGGTTCAAAATCAACTTCACAAAGGAGGAATGCTTGATCGAACACGAAGTCACTCATGAGATTCTGCTAAAAGGTAAAAGATATAATAATATTTTTATGATCTCTTTTGATGATTCTTCCTTGAAGGTAAAGTGTCTTATGGCGAACAACAACGAGGCATGGCTTTGGCATAAAAGATTTGCTCACATTCACATGGAGCATTTAAACAAATTAATCAAGCATGATCTGGTTGTTGGGCTTCCAAAGATAAAATTCATCAAGGATAAATTATGCGATGCATGTCAAAAGGGAAAACAGACCAAGACAACTTTCAAATCCAAGCAAGTGGTTTCTACATCAAGACCACTTCAATTGTTGCACATGGATCTTTTTGGTCCATCAAGAACGAAGAGCTTTGGAGGTAGTATTTATGCTTTAGTTATTGTTGATGATTTTTCTCGATATACCTGGACAATGTTTTTAGTGCAGAAAAATGATGCGTTTAAAGCATTCAAAAAGTATGCAAAACAAATTCAAAACGAGAAGTCACTCACTATAGCCTCCATAAGAAGCGACCACAGTGGAGAATTTCAAAATTCAGACTTTGAAGAATTTTGCGAAGAACATGGAATTTCTCATAATTTTTCGGCACCAAGAACTCCTCAGCAAAACGGCGTCGTAGAACGGAAGAATCGTTCACTAGTTGAACTTGCTAGAACAATGCTCAGCGACACAAATCTTCCAAAATATTTCTGGGCAGAAGCAGTAAGCACGGCATGCTTTGTAAGCAACCGCGTGAATATTCGTCCGCTTCTCAAAAAGACTCCGTATGAGTTGTTCAAGGGAAGGAAACCGAATATATCATTCTTCCACATATTTGGCTGCAAATGCTTCGTTCTCAACAACAATAAGGACAATCTCGGTAAGTTTGATGAGAAGTCCGACGAAGGTATATTTCTTGGTTACTCTCTTTATAGTAAAGCTTTTAGAATTTTTTAATAAAAGAACTCTTACCATTGAAGAGTCCATTCATGTTTCGTTTGATGAGACTAACCCCTCGAAAGAGGATAATATTGTTTTGGATGATGATGATGATTTTGTAGATGCTTCACCAAATGAAGAAATTGCTTCAAAAGATCAAACAACTTTACAAGAAGATGTTACTCAAGAAAATCAAGATCTTCCGAAAGAATGGAGAACACACAGAGATCACCCAATTGATAAAGTTATTGGTGATATTAGTCAAGGCGTGGCAACTCGACTTAACTTAAAGGATGCGTGCCTCAACATGGCATTTGTATCTCAAATTGAACCATCAAAGATCGATGAAGCTTTAGGCGACAACCAATGGATTATAGCAATGCAAGAAGAACTTAATCAGTTCGAAAGAAATTAAGTTTGGACCCTTGTACCAAGACCGGACAATAAGCATATTATAGGAACCAGATGGGTGTTCAAGAACAAACTTGACGAGAACGGGATTATAGTTCGTAACAAGGCAAGATTGGTCGCACAAGGCTACAACCAGGAGGAAGGAATTGATTTTGATGAAACATTCGCTCCGGTAGCAAGGTTAGAAGCAATTAGATTACTTCTTGCTTACGCATGTTCTATGAATTTTCAGTTATTCCAGATGGATGTCAAAAGCGCTTTCCTGAATGGATACATTAATGAGGAAGTCTACGTCAAACAACCTCCGGGTTTTGAAGACTTCAAAAATCCCTCACATGTTTTCAAACTGAAGAAGGCTCTCTACGGTTTAAAACAAGCACCACGAGCATGGTATGATCGCCTTAGCAACTTCTTATGTGAGAAAGGATTTACAAAAGGAAAGGTTGACAAGACGCTGTTTATAAAGAAGATCAAGGGTAACACCTTGTTAGTACAAGTCTACATCGACGACATCATATTTGGATCAACAAACAAAGAACTCTGCGAAGAATTCTCACTCATGATGCGAGAAGAATTCGAGATGTCCATGATGGGAAAGCTAAATTATTTTCTTGGACTACAAATCAAGCAAACCAAGGATGGAATCTTCCTCAACCAATCCAAGTACTGTAAGGAATTAATAAAGAAATTCGATATGGATAGTTGCAAGATGATGTCTACTCCTATGGGAACCGGAACGTATGTTGATCAAGATGAATCTGGTACTCCAGTTGATATTACTAAATATCGAGGTATGATTGGTTCATTACTATATTTGACGGCAAGCCGTCCTGACATTATGTTTAGTGTTTGTTTGTGTGCGCGCTTCCAAGCAAATCCGAAGGAATCGCATCTCACTGCTGTGAAGAGAATTATCAAGTATCTCAAAGGAACGACCAACGTCGGATTATGGTATCCTAAAGGTAGTATTTGTTCTTTAGTTGGTTATTCTGACGTTGACTATGCAGGATGCAAAACCGATAGAAAAAGTACAAGTGGTACATGTCATATTCTTGGAAATGCTCTAGTATCATGGGCCTGCAAGAAGCAACCGTGTGTAGCACTCAGCACCGCCGAAGCAGAATACATCGCCGCAGGAAGTTGCTGTGCACAGATTTTATGGCTGAAACAACAACTTCTGGATTATGGTGTTGACCTCGGATGCATTCCTCTACGATGTGACAATACTAGTGCCATAAATATCACAAAGAATCCGGTTATGCATTCCAGAACAAAGCACATTGATATCCGGCATCATTTCCTTCGAGATCACGTATTAAACAGAGATGTTGATGTTACTTTCGTCGACACACACAACCAACTCGCCAACATCTTCACCAAGCCTTTGGCAAAAGAATCATTCTACAAAATTCGGAGAGAACTTGGGATTCTTGATGAAGGTGACATCTGATCCTTGTCTCTATTATATGTATGCATTAATTGTGATATGTTTTCATGTATATGCATTCTGTTTTTATGTTTTTTTCAAAAATTCGAGCATGTTAATCGATTAACCATATGGGTTAACCGATTAACACTGTTGAATTTTCAATTCTGATTAAATTTTTTTAATGTGTTAACCGATTAACCTATATGGTTAACCGATTAACACTGTTAATTTTTTCAAAAAATCAGAAACGAAAATTAATTAAAATTTTTGAAAATTTTATATTTTTAATATATTTTTTTTTGTGTGGTCCATATTCTCTTAAGGATTTTTAGAGAATATGTTGCTGCTGTTGATTTTATTGCTTTGCTTTCTAGTTATAAGTTTTTATGCTTTCATTCGAACTATGTTTTATTGTAACAAGTACAATTTCCATTCGCTGCATTTTATATGTACTACTATTTGTGCTTTGTGTTTACTTGGCTTTGCATGTGCTTATTACTATATTTGTTGCTATCTTGTGATTTCTTTGAAAGCTCTTCCTTTTTGCTGATGTCAAAGGGGGAGAAGAGCTTGGTTCTGTTAATGTCTCTCTGTGTGCAGATATTTTTTCCTCCGTTAAGATAGGGGGAGTTGCTAGACATAGGGGGAGAACCAGATCAAGAACCAAGAGATATCGCACAACATTTTTTTGATTGCCATCATCAAAAAGGGGGAGAATGTAGAAGCATGCTTCAGTCTCAAGTTTTGATGATGTCAATACTACTCAAAGTTAATATCTCTTGATTGCAAAAAGACAAGCCGTTCAAAGTCATCAAGATAAAGTCATCAAGCTATCTTTCAAGTCAAGCTACATATGGAACTGATTCTTCCAGACTTGCCTGCATTACTGGTATATCAAATCCACCTTTTTAATTTTGATATACAAGTGTTCAAAAAAATCAATCTTTTGTGCATAATGCATACGCATGTTTTTGAAACTTTAAAAAATGGTATAACATTAATTTTAAAAAGCATTTTTCTGAAAATTAGCAGTGTTAACCGATTAACCATATGGGTTAACCGGTTAACCATTTTGAATTTTGAATTTTCTGGGCTAACGTACCAGTGTTAACCGATTAACCATATGGGTTAACCGATTAACACTGAACGTGCAGTGAAAAATTGCTTTGTTTTGAGTTCAAAAATTATTTTAAAAATCATACCTTTTCATGGTTTGAATCTTTTAAAATCATACCTTTTGTGAAAGGTTATTTTACTCATATAAATTCTGAGTTTTTCATTTTGAAAAACACACCAACAAAAACCAATACTCATTTTTAAAATTGTCTTAGAATCAAATTCATTTTTCAAAAGTGTTCATACTTGCATTAAAAGTTTCACATTTATTGAACACTTGTATTGAAAAATTACAAAGAGTGAATTTTGATTCATTGGAGAAGATCACTTTGACAATTATACTCAATCCAAATTCATTACAATTATTTTGTATTTGACTTGTGATCCAGGATTGTTGGACACAAGGGTGAGTGTTTACAAGAGGGTTGTTCTTGTACACTTGAGTTTTTTATTGTTTGATAGTAGGCCTCACCGGTTGATGGTGTGATAGGTTGTACTGTTTTAAACAATAGTGAAAATTCTCTTTCATGTTGAAAGGGGAGTGGAGTACTCTCGGATTGTGAGGGGAACCACTATAAATCCTGTGTCTTTCTTTCTTTCTGTTGATTTACTGCTTTCCATAACCAAGAACACCATCCAGTATATTTCCAAGAACCATATAAAAACCGGAAAAATTTCAAAAGTCCTAATTCACCCCCCCTCTTAGGCATACTCTGTTCTTACACATCCTACATTTTTGCTAAAGTTGCCTCAGTATTGCTTGGCTTGCACACACTTTTCACATACTTCAATTGGCATGTTGATCAATGGCATCCCCATAACCATGCTGATCATATCCATTCTTCCCTAATAGCAGTCGATGCAAGAGACATATGCTTCATTACTTTTAATTTAACTTTGAAAGTTCTATTTTGAGCCATGGAGGCCTTTAGGATCAAAATCCCATTTACATCCATAACTTTCAGCACTTTGTTTTCCATGTGAATCTTATAATTTCTTTCAAGCTATTGACACATTTTAAAAAGATTAGGCTTGATTCCTGGAAAATACAACATATCTTTAATCAAGGAATACTCACTATTCTTACTCTTCATTGTTACGTCGCCACTACCCTTGGTTGCAAGTGTGCCATCATCCACAAATTCCACCTTGTTTTTTTAGCACTTTGTTGATTTTAACAAGCCAATCTTTCCTTCCCATCACATGTATTGAAAACCCAGAGTCAAGGAACCATTGGTCGATGAATTCTGCATCTTCTTACATAGTCACCATCACGTTTTCAAATGATTGTACCCAGTTTTGGTTGCATTTTGTATGTTGGTTTCTACTTCAGCGATCACCGTTAATAATTTGCTCTCATTATATTCTTGCCTTGCAAACTTTGCTTCAAATTCTTGTGGATCATTCTTGTTGGAATGACATTTGTGAGAAATCTTTTGACAAATGTAGCATTGGACGTTGCTCTTGTCATTTTTCAGTCCTCCTCGTCTTCCTCTATTTTTGTTGTTAACTTTGTAATTTCTTGATCCACTACCTCTGTTGGAGTTGCTTTCACCCTTTTGGAATGTTGAATTGTTGGAATTTTGGGAGTCTTTCCTATCATTGTTGTGGTATTTTCCTCTAGCTCTACTAATGGAAAACTTTCCCTCCACCTTCTTGTCCTTTCTAACGAAATAAGCTTGCAAAGCAACTTCAGCCTTTGCTTTGTCAACATTTCTCTCCCCCAATCTCGACACACGAAGCCTCAAGAGAACTTAGCAATTCTTCTTTCCTCGTGGTTGAAAGGTCATTTGACTCTTCAATAACAACCACTATATTATCAAATCTTGACTTTAACAATATCAAGATCATATGGAACCTTGTTTTACAGGTAATATGCTTTTAACAAGGACAATAGCTTTTGACGATGACAACTAATGTCTAATGTCTTATGTCAAGGCAAGTATAAGTTGTTAAGTGGACAAAGATGCAAACTTAAGAATTAGGGTTCGATGGATTTGACTATCCGATGATGACAATCAAATAGAATACAAACTCAAGCCTCATCTCAAGTGAACTCAAGCAAGTGTCTACAAGAAATAAAGCCTCTAACAAAGTCTTAAAGTACAAGAAAGTCCTACCTTGATTAGTTTGAGTGAATAGTTTATAAAGCATAAGGGCGTTCTCGTAAAAGATCAAGGATAAATGACACACACGAAAAAAATTTAAGATGATTTTTTTCAAGAAAATATTTTCAAAAATGCTTTGAAGTCGTTGCATGTGAGTTAGAAGTTGTCTGAAAAGCTCTAGGAGAGTTCAAAAATGTACCATAAATGATTAGGACATCATATTAATGATGTGCAATGGATAAATATCATTTATTTTCCTTTTTGAACTTAATAATCAATTATTTGAGGGTATCTAATCGATTGGAAATATGTGTTAATCTATTAACAAGTCTTAAAATGCATTAAAAATAATTTCCTTTTTTAGTCAACCTCTAGCATATAAATATAGGTCCCTTCCCTCATTTCTAATCATCTAAAACTGATTTTTATTTCACACTTCTTCTTATCTCTAAAATTTTCTTTTACTTTCTCTCAATAAGTTTTTAGTCGAAGTGTTTTTTGAGAAAGTCCTTTTTACATGTGAGAATATGTAATTCTAGATGGGTAGATTTGTAAGTTCACCAAGGAAGTTTATTTTACATCTTGGTTGAACATTTTATCATATTAAGGGTTTTTTGTTTGGGTTAGAATCTAAATCCATAAAAAAGCTTTGGTTTGGGAGTTGTGTTATCAAACCATTATTTAGGTTTGAAAGATCAGCCTATGATAAAATATTTCATAGGTTCTTGGTTAGCCTATGGTAAAACAAAGTTTATGTTAAATCTTAGCCCAATATTAAGGCTAGCGGGATTATACCTCAGTGAATCTCACACTAAAAGATACAACCGAGTCGCCACCGAACTTTATTATCCCAAAGGACAGGGAAAATATCGATAAAACTCAAAGGAAAGAGAAACTGGTAAGGGGGTCAGTTATGCGAAAGGAAGGTACTTGCACCTTACGCATCTGTCATACTCGACGAGAACCATTTTTATTGCTTTTAGGCTTGTATGGGTTATCTATCTAAAGGCTTCTAGCTAAAAATAAAGAGAGAAGAGAAAAAAGAGGGAAAGAAGGAAGAAAGAAGAAAAGTGCTCGCGGAGGATTGGGGACCTCGTGCCTATGTACCCTCATAGTGCAATAAGAAAATAAGAGCTCCGTAGTTCATGGAACTAGGAAAGAAAAAGAGAAGATTTGGGCGGACCAGAGGGAAAGAAGTATGGAAGAAGGTGGCCTAACAGGATTCCGCAATCTTATGCCTACGTACCCTCATAGTGTAATGAGGAAATTAGAGCCTATGTAGTTCAGGGAACTAGGACAGAGAAAGAAAAGTAATAGGAAGTGGTGTCAAAACCAAGAGCAAAAGAAAGAAGCAAGACCCAACTGGGGATGCAAGAGAAGCGGTGTCAAAACCAAGAAAGAAAGACAAAGGAAAACTCCGTTGAGGAACTCAAAAGAGAAGTGATAACTCCCCTGGGGAAGAAACAAAAGAAATGGTTTCGGAACCAATAGAATAAAGGGACAAGAATTGAAGTAAAGGTAAGATCCACAGGGGACTTGGTGCATTAACTGGAAGGCAGTGATTGATCGAAGAAAGATAAGGGTAAAACTCTATGGGGAGAGCAAAGGGTTGGTGTCAACAGAAGGACTGTGATGAACCAGAATGAGATTATTCAAACAAAAAAAGGTGTTCGACTTTCTGGGAGATTCAGTGTGTTAACTGATAAACCGTGGTTAACCGAAAAGAGAAAGGAGTTGGTTTTAACCAATAGACGATGACCAACTAAAAGGACGGGTGTGAAACCAAGAAAAGGTTGTGACCCAAAGGACGAGTTCACTAACTGAACAAACAATACTTGACCTAAGAAAAGGGTATTTAAACGAAACAAAGGTTACTAACCCAAAGGTGTGAGTGTTTGAACCAAAGAAAGGTCACTAACTGCAGGGGATTCAGTGTTTAACAGACAGACAGTCACTAACTGCAAGAGAAGGTGATTAACTCAAGAGATATTGGTTTTAACAGGCAGACTGCGATTAACTAAAGGACGAGTGATTAACCGGAAGCAGGTGATTAACCCAAAGGAAACTCAGTATGTTAACAGACAGGCTGTGATTAACTGAGGATAAGAGCAAATTGGTGATTTAACTGACAGGCAGTGATTAACCAAACAAGAAGGGAGAGAACCAAGAAAATGTTGCAAACTCCACTAGGGATTCAGTATTGAAAGCCAGACTATATTTTAAACAAAGAAAGTATTGACTTTACTAGAAAGAAGAGGATTTGGATTTCCAATGAATGGTAGGCTATCCAAAGAAAAGACTAGTTATAAATCTTCTAGGGAATCAAAGAATAGTGATTGGATAAAAGATAAAGGAGTTGAATTGAAAGGAGGAAGCTAATCCAAGAGACAAATGATTATGGTACAAGTGATCAAGGATCGACTCGGCTGGGAAGAAGAAGACGCTACATTAAAGAGATAGATATGTCTATTCCAAGCACAGGGTCATTGGTCCCCTACTCAAAATAATCAGAATGAGTGTAGGAATTCTCCAGTCGCATTCCTTCTCTAGCACCAAAGTGTAGTACGACAAACAAAACTGACAAAGCAAAAGTGTAAACTTAAACAGTGCTCCAATGCGTTGCAAATCTTCGACTCCTTGGGGGAAAGAAAGAACAAGGATCTAAAAGATCGAAAATAGAAGAAAGAGGAAAGATCAACTAATCGTAACAAAGTTTCGATTAGTTAATCAAAGGGCAATGATATGCTAACAATTTTCCGCAGGAGATGAAAAATCATTAAAGCAAAAGGGTGAATTATTGATTATACAAGATTAAGCTTATTCCTTGAAGAACAAACTTAATTTAAACATGAATAGAAGTGCAAAACAATACCAAATGTCATTTAGTATGCATCACAAATCATGTAGCATGTGATCAAAGAATGCAAGAATTAACATGAACATACAATGCCAAAAACGTGAACAAATATGTAATCGATAAAATCGAGCATCGAGAAGTTTACAAGCATGATTCAAATAGAGGTTAAATAACTCATAAAACATCCATAAAATTCAATCATATCAATCCATGAGAGTTGAATGTGAAAAGAATGTCAAACACACTTGAAAAAGCACAAAAATGGCATTCTGGAGCAGGGTTAATCGATTAACCATTTTCCAGTGCAAAGTGGTTAATTGATTAACCTTTGAAAAAAGGCATATTTTTGCTAAAAACACAGTGTTAATCGATTAACACTTTTGCACTGGCAAAGTGTTAATTTATTAACACTAAAGTAGTGGCTGGAAATTGATTTTTCAAAAGCACTTTTGGCCACTTATGATTTGTGCAATAACTCACGTGCTAAGGCAAACATTTATGCATGAAAATCAAGTCCAAAAATAGAAAATAATCATCAATTGAATCAATTAACTTATTAAGATCAAGAATCAAGCAATGACATAATCTATTTGCACACAAAAATTATCGAAACTACATCGCAAATGACACGAAAACTATCGAAACAGTAAAATGAGTGAGAAATTCCAACCTACAAGGCAGAGGATTTCCTTGGTGATTGTTGCTATGGATATGTGATGAAGATAATCAAAGAAACCAAAGAAATCTTCATTTATAGTCGGACCGTATCGAAACCAAGCAAAATGCGACGAAAGCTCCAAAATCAAATTTGCACCGAAGGAACTTGAGGTAATCATCTGTGATGAAGCAAAAGCCAATCAAGTAGAATTGCAAGATGATGATGGTTAAGCTCAAGAGAAAAGTGCTTATAATGTAGAAGTTGCTACTCTTTAATGGTGAATTTGAGCTCTAGTGTGGTTTGGGAAGAAAGTGGAGATGAATGTGAAAAAAAATTGCAGAAAATTCAGAGAGAACGTGAGAAAACTAAGAGTGAAGAAAGAAGAAATTGAGAAAATTATTAAGGGTCTTTTGTGACACGGTGGAGCTTTGTTTATATAGATTTTTGCTTTGGAGTTGCTAGGTTTGGAGTGTGCTTTAGAACTAGCTTTGGAACTAGCCTTGGAGTTAGTTGGACTCAACTCACTGAGTTGGAAGTTAACTCAGTAAGTTAGGTAGTTGACTCGATAACAATCCCAATGCAAGTTCAAATCAAAGGGTTCTCATGCTTGCAAATGAAGTTACATGGTAGTCTTAATTTGAAATGATGTATTGGAATAAATGCATTGAAGTGTTTAGAAAGGTCTTGAAATGTCTAGAGATGTTTAGAATGTTCCACACAATGCTAGAATCAATTACACCCCAAAATAGTAGAGGAAAAGTTGTTGTCATGAAAATGCAGCAGAATCTGCCTTTTTTACAAGGGTTAATCGATTAACCCATTTGCACGCAAATGGTTAATCGATTAACCATATCAAAATTTTCCCAATTTGCTTAAAAAAAGGTGTTATGGCCATAGCTCCAATTTTCGACCTCTTGCTTTGATGAATAAGCATATAAACCTTTGTTTTTTACTTGTGATGATGATGTGATGTCTTTGTGAAGATGTGGTTAATCGAACTTCAAAAACATGAACATTACTGCAACAAAAATCACAGAGAAAACGTTTTAGTGCGTATGTCAGTGATGCAACGCACATGCTTATGCAAAAGGCAAAAGGGGAGGTCAAATTTTGGGCTACGACAAATATTAAGAGCTTGATTAGGTTCGAGATTAGCCCATTATTAAAATCTCACAAGTTATTGGTTAGCTTGGTCTAAAACCAATGTTTAAGGTTCGCGAGTTCAACCCGATATTAAAAGCTTGCAAAGTTGTTTTAGAAGCTTGAAGACTTTTGGTTGGTATCCGGTGCTTTAATTTCATCTTTTGGTTGATTAGGTGTTGTTCACTTTAGATCGTTATCCTCATCGTGTTGCATCCTAACTTTTGGTTAGTATTCATTGGTTTTGTATCCCCACAGGTTGCAAATTTCTGGGTTCTTTTGGTATTCAACCATCTTTTACCTTGAACGTTTAAAAGAGATTGCTTTTCATCCCTTCAGGTCCAAGTTGTTTGAATAGGGGCAGCTGTAGCACCCCAAAATTTTCTCATATTTTCTTGTGTTATTGGCTTATGTTTCTTTGCATTAGCATATTCATGTTTGCATAGCATTTGTTCTTGGCAGGGGATCAAGGTAGCATGGTTTGTTTCTTAAAGAAGAAGGTTGTGTTTCTTCAGGTTCAAGCAATGTGTTCCTTATGACTTTGTGGTATTATCAACCCTAGAAGTACCGCATCATCAAATGTGGTTCAAGGCAACATCATTCCAACATCATAGTTGTTTCATCATGGCTTATTGTGCAAGAAATCATCAAGAGATTCAAGTTTGGTGCAAGGTGTTTGACCTAATATAGCAATTTGTGGGTGTTATGATCAAATGAGCATATCTCCTTCAATTTTGAACATATTTAGATGGTTCTTTTCCTAATTAACTCTTCTCATCATTCCTAACAAGTTCTCTTTACAAGGAAAGATCAAATTATGCTTGGAGGGTCATCAAAAGTTTGAAGACATTATAGGTCATTTTGAGTTTTGGAAGGTTTTCTTAGTCAACTTCAAAAGAGCATAACTTGGTCAATTTTCATCATTTGGAGCCCATTATTTTTCTAGAATAAACTTGAAGATGTCTTCTACAACTTTGATTCAACATGGAAGAGATAGAAACCCATGAAAGGTATTGGTTTTCATCAAAACATTATAGGTCTATTTTTAGTCCCTAAAAGACTTGAAAATTTTCTAAGTCTCTCATAGAGGCTACTTTGAAAGACCATATCTCTCAACTCAAGCTGCCAAATCAATACTTTATTTTCACATTGTAAAGATTGCATCTCCCTCTATTCAATGCAAGAAGAATCATCCCAAAACGCCTCCTACATTTTGAGAACCATGGCTGCAAAAATTGGATTTTAAAGATAGATTTTCACTACAAGTCAGATTTGAATTTGATTGAATTGGCTCCTAATAACCAAGTTAATGCATGAATTGCACTTAAACATGTTTAACCAACTTGGCTGGAGTGATTAACACCTTGAAACGCATGATTTGAGTGAGTTTTGGCAGATTGCAAGTCACACTTTGCTCATGCTGCAGGTGTGCACGATTTTCCATCCAAATTGCCTCATTCACCCTCCATTTTGATTCAGATAGCTTGTCCTATAAATAGAGAGTCATTTCCACCCATTTCCACGAGCTTTTGATAGCCCAAATCATTCTGCTAAGATCCCATTTGAACTCTTAAACTTGAACTTCGAATTTCCATTTCCACACCTTAAACACTCAAATTCTCCACTCAGTTAGCTTCACAAATATTTAGTGAAGCTAACTAGATCAAGAACTTGAAGAATCGTGGCCTGAATCAAGCTAGGGAACTCCATTTTTAGAGCTTCAAGGTTGAGCTTCAACAGGTATAATTCTCAACCATTTTAATTCAAATTTGTTGTTAAGATGTAGCCCTTGACATGTTGATGTTGTTTGTATAGTTAGTTTTTAGTTGTAGTTGAGTTTTGTTGCTGAATTTTCAAGTTCGTGTTTGAATCTTGTTCTGTTTTTTTTTTTAAATGGAGTAAGCTGTGATTTAAAGAAATTTGGCGCGATGATATGGTTGAGATCGTCTTGAAAAGACGCATCAGATGAAACCACTATGAGCTTCATTGGTTATGGTTTGAGAGATGCACAATTTTCTGCAAATCTCTGGGATTTTTCAGTGGCTGGAGGTTGAAGACGATGATCTCATCGTCCATCATGGCACTTGTTTTAATCCTGCGTGTTTTGACCTTTTTGCTTGGAAATGACGAGGTTGACTCAGATCCACCGTGGATGCGCGTTTTCTGGCCTTTGGATCTGACACGTCATTTAATGAATCAGATCCAACGCATCTTGTTTTTTCTGTTTTATTTTCTTTTTCTAATTTGTTTTTAAATTCTTGTTATTTTCAGAAATTCATAATAAATTCATTTTTTATCAGAAAAATACCAAAATATTTTCTAAAATTCTCTTTTATTTTTCTCTTTTTGATTTATATTTTTGTGCATTTTTTGTTACATTTTTGTATTTTTCATGATTTTTATTTGTTTTGATTGATTTTAATTAATTTAAAAATACTTTTGAGCCATTTAAAATTATGAAATTATTTTTACATGATCCTATGATGGTTTTGAACCTATGGTGATTTTCTTGGATTTTTGTTTTTTGTTTTAGGTATTTTCATATATTTTTTATTTATTTGCTTATTTTTAATTAGTTTAAAATTATTTTTGAGCATTTAAAATGTTGAGGAAATTTTCATGTGATCTTATGATGGTCCTAGACCTATGGTGATGTCCTTGGGCTCTCATTCATGCTTTGTCCTCCTCTTTTATTTCAGGGTTTTTCAATCTTTTTTTTATTTGTTTTTATTTGGATTTAATTTGTCTTTGGATGAACAAATGATTTTGATCCATTATGAGATGATTCTATTGACTTCTTCTCATTCCATTTGGGGTTTTTGATGTTTGCTTTATTGATCCCTCATTTGTGGTTGTTGATGATGGTTGATTCACTTTGAAGTTTGACTTTGATTATCAAACTTAAGTGATCTCTCATATGCACTCATGATTGGATGTATACCTTTTGACCTTGTTATGTTACTGCCCTCACCTTGCCTCTTGATTCATTTGATTGCTTATTTCTTTACTTCTTGGTTTGCTTCTTGCTTGGTTCATTTGATTGGGCATCGTGTGGTTTGCCTTACCTTTGATATTTATCCATATCTTGGATGTGGTTTGGATTTGGGATGCACATATGATATGTTGAATTGAGGTGTTTGTCTATCTTGTATGAGTTTGACATGGTTATGTTTGAGGCTTTGGTCTTGGTTGTTTGTTCTTTTGTTTGAATATGCATCTTGATGTTCCTTATGCATCTTTCTTCTTCATCTTTTATCCTTGCTCACATGATCCCTTAGGATTCCTAGTCCCTCTGTTTAAGATGGGAGTATGAGAGACATTAGGCTTTCAATCCTTTACATGACAACAATTAGGATAGTCCCTCTTTGATCCAAACTTTAGGTTCATCATATGTATGATAACATTAGGTAGACTTCCCTTTCATCTTAACCTTAGGACTATTTTGTATGATAACATTAGGGTTTTCAGTTTCCCTTTAGCGTTCTCTTGTGTCTTCTCTTCTCATCTCAACTTCTTTAAGACATTTAATAAATAATGACAAATGTTGTACACTACAAGCCTTATGTACATGGGAAATGATGAGTGGGGGGTTTCTCCTCACTTGTCTAGAGTGTTTAGTGTATGCCCTTTGGGCGATATGCGACGCATTCGGTCTTATATCATAGTCTTTAGTGCAATGTGAGTCTCAAGCTAACTCAATCCACTTCACTAAAACTAACAAACCAAATTCAAACTTTTTTATCCTTCAGGATTGTTCTTCAAATCATTTTCAGAAAAGAGTATGTTACTTTCCCGTTCTACCGCAAACATGCATCGTCCATAACTACTGGAATGGAAACTTAATGCCGCTCATAAAAAACACTTAACCAACCTGTGGTTTCGTAACCTGAACTACGTTTGCTCTTAAATTCTCATACCAGATGATAATACGTAGGAACAAGACGACGATGTCTTGACGAGCAACCTTCCCCCCATCACCCGTAGTTTCCCAAACTATGGTGACTCTAACTTTCCCATTGCACTAGGAAATACGTAGGCATAGGGAGGCAATGTCCTATCGAGTCTTTTCTTTTCCTTTTCCCTAGTTTAGCAGTAGTTTTAGATAACTCACTCCCCTTTGATAGACAACAAGCGTGGATTCTATTGAGTACAACGGACGTGAGGGGTGCTCATACCTTCCCCTTGCATAACCGACTCCCGAACCCAAGATTTGGTTGCGATGACCTTGTCTTCTCCCGTTCCTTTAGGTTTTATTCGATCGTTTCCTTTCCCTCTCTTTGGGGATAAATAATGTTCGGTGGTGACTCTTATGTTTGTTTCCGCCAGCTCCTTTTCGCAGTTGCGACACCATATTTTTGTGAACCACCCAATTCACTCCCCTCTTGTGTGCGGAGTCACATGTTCAACAAGTGGCATTAGAGTTTAACTCCTATTTAAGGACTAATCGTCTTAGGAGGAAGATGACTTTCGACAAGAGATATTTTCTAAACACACCACCACTTTTCAATAATAGTATATTTGATATTTGGCAATATAGGTTTATAATTTTTCTTCAAAGTATGAATCACGAATTGTGGAAAAACAATAACCAATGGTTTGTTTATCCCTACCCATCAAGTAAATGATTAAATTGTAGATAAACTCGATTCCCGTTGGACTAAAGAGGAAAAAATAAATTTTGAAATAGAATTGAAAACCAAGAGATTTATAAAAAATGCATGTAAATGATATTAAATTTTACTATGTTCATCAATGCAATATCACAAAGGAAATGTGAGATACTCTTGAAATGATATATGAATTTTCTCTGAGTATCGAGCAAGCGAAGATGAACCCACGTGGCGAAGAAGATGAATATACTACTTTTAAATATTTTTCAAATGTTAGAAATTATATTGGAATATTTGTCTCTAACCAATGTCTAAGAGTTAAGAATTGGAAGTCTAATCCAATCCTTAAATTGAAAGATGGGAGCCTTCATGAATTTCAGGAAAAATAAAAAAAGAAGGAAGTTATAGAGAAATTGAATGAACTAGTTCAATTACTCAAAGATGAAGAAGTAAAAACCAAAGATTCATCAACTTCATCATACTCCTATCATACAACTTCTGTAGAATCATTCGAAAGAAAATACTCAGTAGTTGAATAATCATCAGAAGATTCAACATCAAACGAAGGTGCCTCTTATTCAAGAAAAGGAAAAGAAGAAGAAGATGTTTCTTCAATATTCTAACAAAAAAAAAAGAATAGGAGAGACATCAACCTCGAGAAGAACTATGGAAGAATATTATTCTAACAAATGAAGTTTACTTAAAGGCATCCTACGAAGCAGATACCATTCTGGGTGCTAAACCATCATATGCACAACTATTTAGAATGAGAATTCAATTAGTGGAAGAACATGATAAATTGAGAGAACACATCTTAGGTGTTAAGTAATAATTAAGATATCTTAAGGAAACCAACAAATCATTCAAGATAAAACTAACAAAGATTATAAACTCAAGAGAAGAATGTAAGTGTTGTGTCTCCCTTATAAAGGAAGTAACTGATTTACGTGAAACTCTAAGAAAATTTACCCAAGGGAAAGGAAATCTTTACTTGATCCTATCAAGTCAAAGATATTCCTTAAAAAAATTGGACTAGGATTTAAAAATGATACTAAACCTAGTAAAGGTGTAGATCACAAAGAAAATAAGCGTCCAAATTATAAGTGCACACACTATAAGAGAGTAGGTCATTTAGAACCTTTTTTTGTTGTGATAAACTAAAAATATCTAAAGGTAAAAACCTTAGATCTTCTGAAACTAATGCACTTGGGCCCAAGAAGATGGGGCCACCAAAGGTGAAACCTTAGTGTTATGCAAGTATGTTTTGCACCTCAGAGCCTTGACAGTTATTAATGAAGTTGTGAAAATCACTAATATACTTCTGAAGTATATAAAATTTACGGAGTCTCTGTTCCAATAATGGATGATATCAACCATTTTTATCGAAGTAAGTTTCCCTGAGAATATCACAAGGTTTATGATCCTTAGTGATCAATTGAAAGGACATGTTTGTAATGGACTTGTTCATTTTATTGTTTGTGTCAAATCTGGCTTTCAACAATGTGTAGAGAAAGATACACCACAATATGATTGTTGTTTCCCTTTAAGGGAAGTATTTATCAAGATTTATAGATAAATGAGGTATATATTATTTTAAGATTGAAATAATTGAACTCTGATTAAAACCCTTAAAATAATGAATTTAATTTTTACTCATTTCAATTTTTTTTCGAACCCAAAAGATTATTTCCTAAGTGTCTTATAGAAAAGGGGTGCAAATAATTATAAATGGGGGTGCAGAAAAGTGACATATCCAGCACAAGGCCCAACATGCACCAAGGAGGCTGAACTACATATGCCCAATCGATTGACACATTATAGAAATTGATTGGAAGAGCTTGGTGATTAGTACATATTCATACACATTCTTCCATTGTTATACTTAGGAATTCCTATAGTTTATTTGAGTATTTTTATTATTTTAATGTGTTTTCATATTTAAGTTTGTTTTTACCTTTATTCTATTTTCGCAACTTATTTTCAGCATTAACAGTTATTTGATATCTGTCCATTGTTCGGATCATAACTAGAGTTTCGAGAACCAGGTTGACGTGTTCTAATAGGCTTTCGAAATCTAAGACATAGAGCTACAATTTTTATGTTTTAGGCAGAAGATGATTCAGAGTGTAGAAGGCTAGAAAAATTCGTTGAAGTCAGGACCCGTTCTGCCATAAGGAATATTTAGTTTTTGGCCGGGTTTTTTTATGTTTTTTGACCCAGTTGGGTTAGAACCGGATTTTGTGATGCTTCACTATACCTAGCAGCCGTGCTACTGTTATTTATAACCTTCTTTTTACGAATTTTATATTGCTTTGTACGAATTTCATGGCGAACTAATCGCAAGGGAAAATCTGCCGGATTCGAATTCCGTAATTCTTTGAGGTTATTATAAATTTTGATTTAATTCAGTTCCTTTACAATTTGTTCTATAATTTTCATTTTCTTAATTCATTTCTTATAGAATAGATTGGATTTAATTTGGTTAATCTATGTTTCTTACTTTAATTGCGTTTAACTTAGTTTTTTCGTTAATTCGCGCCATCTTTAACTGTTTGTTTAATTCGGTGAACCGTTTGCTTAATTCGGTGATTAGGAATATAACTCGTGTAGTATTTTCGACGCTTGTTTGTTCAATATTGCAATCGAATAGGGATTGGAACCGCTTAGGTAATTGGAATTATAATGACCGATGATAAGTTGGTAGTCGAATTGGTAGATTAACCTATTTTAATCACTTATTTCAATAACCACTTATTTACTCTGTTTATTTTCTTAATCGAATTCTAAAATAAAACAACCCCCCCCCCCCTCATAATTATTTTAAATTGGTTAATTCATCATCAAGAATCCTTGTGAATCAAGATCTGAGTCATTGTCGCTTTACTATATTTTTTCAAATACTCGTTTTTGATCCGTACACGACAACGAATCAGATTGGCACCATTGCCGGGGATTCTTGTTGGTTTTAGCCAATTTTAGAATTTTAGTTTAGAGTTTTGTTAGTTTTTTTTTGTGTGTTTGCTTGTTGATTTTTCAGGGTTGTGGTAAGTGTTTCAGTCTATCAGTTAAGTTGAAAGCTATTGTTTTATTTTGCTCTGAATTTTTTTCAGAAAATCCGAAAAAAATCGACGAACAAGACTCCTTTAGGATAGAATTCTAAATGAGTTTGATCCTGAAATTTGCAAATTCCTTATTTTTCTATTTTATTTGATTTATTTTCTATTTTCATATTTTCAAAAAAATCTGAAATTTTTTGTAGAGACTTATTTTGATTTGATTTAATTTTAATTATATTTTTATAATTTTTAGATTTTATTTTATTTTCTTTTCTATTTTTCCTTTCTTTTTCTTATTAGGGACATTGTTGGTATTTTTCAAATTGTTGTTGCAGTGCTGAATTAGTTTTGTGATTTCTAATTCTTTATTAATTTTTTTCCCTTTTCATAACATGGCTGAACAAAGAACATTAATAGAGCTTGTTGCTCCTGATTTTCATTATAATGGTTTAAGTATAGAATATATTGATGTTGATGTTCCTTTCGAATTGAAATATAATTTAATATACTTGTTGCCAAGGTTTAATGAACTTGCAGGTGAGGATCCGAATAAGCATATGAAGAAATTCCAAATTGTGTGCTCTATACCTTCCGAATCTTCACTAGAGGACCTTGTTAAGCAAATGGCTATAAATGATCTTCAGTTTCAGCTAGGGCTGGAAATGAGTCGAGTCGAGTCGAACTTACCTCAGCTCGGCTCGACTCATTAAGAATTGGTTCGAGTTCGAGTTTGACACGAACTTTTTTTAAGCTCAAACTCAACTCGTTATAAGTTCACGAACAGTTCGGTTCAACTCGTTAGGTTCATCTCATTAGGTTCAACTCACATGATTCACGGACTTAAAAACTATTTTTTAAAAAATATATATTTGTTAGTATATTTGACATTTTAAATAAATATATTTTTTTAAAATAAAATATTAAAATAAAATAAAAGTTATCATATTGAAATTTAACTTTATCTTCGAAATCTACTAATTCAAAACCTACACAACTTTCAAGAGATACATTTGAGAGTCTAATTCAAAAACTACTAAATTAAAGATTAAATTTGTCTAAGATTTGGAGTAAATATTTAAACCTAATCTTAAAGACATTATAATTCTTCTCATATGTAATCGAGTTGACTCAAGAACCTAACGAGTCGAACTATCTATAGTTCAAGTTCAGCTCATTTAGTTAACGAACTTAATTTTTCGCTCATACTCAACTCATTTGGTTCATGAACCTAGTTCAACAATTTAATTGTCGAATCGAATTTCGAACTATTTTCGAGTTGGTTCGGTTCATTGTCAGCCCTAGTTTCAGCAACGAACAGATTCTAATATTCAGGCTTTGCAGACACATATTGAACAACTTGCCACTGTAGTGAATGCCATGCAGCAAGCTCAAGAATCAAACCAACTACCCGCCCAAACAGTAGTAAATCCAAAAGAGTTATTGTCTGATTTAGTTGATGATACTTATTGTAACAGCCCAAATTTCATTAAATAATTAATTGTAGTAATTAATTGATTTAGTGGGATTTTATTAATGTTGGAATTAATTTTATTAATTGGTATGGATAGAAAATTAAGAAGGAATTGGAGAGGAAGGAAAATGAAGGAAATATATAAGAGAGAAGGAAAAGAAAAGAAAGAAAGAAAACATTTGGAAAGAAAGAGGAAAGAAGAAGAAAGGAGAGAAAGAGAAGAGAAGAAGAGGAAAAGTGGAAATCATCAAGAACCAACATCAAAGCTCCGATTAATCGAGGTAAGGGTGAGAAATGTTTCTATTTGATCATTGTATGATGTTATGTATGTTGGGTTGGGGTTTTGGGAGAGTTTCCATCACTTTCCATTTAGGGCAAAATGTTGGATAATCGGTAGATTGATGATTTAATCGGTTGAAACTGAGTAATAATGCCGTAGAATAGTCGGGTAACATGTATTGATGCTATTTGTACTGGTTTTGGGTGTTCAAGGAGTTGAATGATGGTGGATTGTGGAGGAGGAACAGAATAGGGTTTTGTTCTGCGCAGATTCGCTGGCTCTCCCCAGGCGAGCGCAGGCGAAGCTTCGCCAGGCGAAGCCTAGCGAATGTTGGCGAATAATTATATTTAAGTCCCAGTGGACTTCGCTGGTGGGTTCGCCAGGCGAAGTTGGATAGCGAAGGTTCGCCCAGCGAAGGGGCGGGCGAATGGTGGCGAATGAAGACAGTAGCTACTGACTTGGGCTCGCTGGGAAGTCTCGCCAGGCGAAGCCTAGCGAGTGTTCACTGAGAGAGTTCGCCAGGCAAAGGCCAGGCGAAGGTTCGCTGCGAGGGTTTGCCAGGCGAATGAAGGCGAATGTGACAGCATTTTTCTTTTGCTGTGTTGTTCATGTGGAGATGGTTTGGTTGCTTCTCATAGGTTAATACCTCTATGATATGATATAGATATGATCTATTGTGATGATGTGTGCTGTGGGTAGCCTACGGGCGTGAATCCTAGTTGATGTGCGATGCGTATTAATTGTGATAAATAGAAATACATGTGAATACAATGATGAATGTATGTGTATTGTCTAATGAACTTGCGAATGCTTGATGTGTATACAATTATGTGATGAGTATGCATGAGAACATGGTGGATATGTGTGCATAACTTATAATTGTATGATTGGTATTGTGATGTGTATACCTTGTATGAGATGGCATGAGATAAGGAATAAATATACTATGAAAAATGTGTTGTGGATGCATATTGTTTATATGCGATTGTATGTTAAAATACATGAAGAATGCATGAGAGCATAATGATGGATATGCGTGCATTGCTTGCTAAATATGATGTTGTATTGAATTGTGAATATATGTGGATAATGCATGAGAACATATCGCGGATATGTGTGCATTGTGTGTTAATGTGGTGATATTATTGAATTGCGAATACATTGGTGATCATTGTGATATGTTGTATGTGCAATCATTGTGTAATTCTTGAAGAGATGAATTATGTAAATGCATGAGATTAAGATGTCGGTCTTAAGTGCATTTGTTGTGGTTGATTGTACATGCATCATTTAGTCAAGAGGCAATGTCTGTTAGTTTCGTGGAAACTAGTGGCTTGTCCCAAACCTAGAAGAGTGGGTTTGAAGGCTTAGAGGACGGGCCTTTGTGGTTATCAGTCTAGAAGAGTGGACCCGGTTTAATGTAAAAACCGAAAAAAGATAACGGGTTATCGGTCTAGAAGAGTGGACCCGGTTTAATGTAAAAACCGAAAAAAGATAACGAGAGTCGGTACCGCATTGCATGAGTTGCATTAAGTTGTTGAGTCACATTGATATATGACATATGCATGAAGATATGCTTATGTGTGAATGATGAGATCGTGGAAATTGTAAGTGTGTGCATAATGTGGGAATGCTTTGTGAATATCCATGTTTGTCTATATATGTGTGGTAAATATATATGACTAAGAGAATGAAGTGTGGTGAGAAATGTGAATATGTGTTATATGACTACCTATATATATATAATCTTATGCTTTGATTATTATGGTTATATTTCTCACCCTTCTGCTGTTTTATAATGCTCTATGAGGCATTGCAGATTAGGATGCTGGAGTCCTTTGTGAAGTTAGTCTTCATTCTTTTGAGTCTGCTGCTCTGATATGTAACACCGGGTAGTTAGACTAGTATAGTCATTCTTTTGTGATACATTGCGATGTATCAGCTGATGTGGTTGTGTAATCTAACTGATATGATGTATTAATTTGGATTAACTTGTGTGTACGTGAATTAATATTTTGAGAACGATTAAATGATTTTATCTTCCGCTTAAATTTAAATATTGGAATGTGATTTCTAAAACTACGAAAACGTTACATATTTTATGGAGCAAAAATGTTAAAGTGTTTTATTGGTGAAGTTGTGACATTCTTCTTTTATACCTTATTCTAAAACTTTTACTCTGATAATTTGTATACGCTTAATTGTTTTATATGCATTTATTTGGGGTATAGAAGGGGGTGTTACACTTATCTTGAGTTGTTATCTGATTTTCCATCTTTATTAGATTATAATGATACTTACTCTTGCGATTTATATATTGACACTAACATTTGCTCTATTTTTGCTGAGATCAGTGCTGCTTTGCAGAGTGATGCTTTTCATGATGTCATTTAAGCATCTAAAGCTCTTGATATCCCTGATGCCTCGATCATATCATCCATTGAACAATCTTCTCCCTTAGAGATTAAACCACTTTCTGATAATCTGAAATATGCTTATTAAGAAAGGGATGAAAAGCTTCCAATTATAATTTCTTCTAACCTTGATTTTGATCAAGAAAATAAGCTTTTGCATATTTTGAAAACACATAAGAAGGGAATTGGATGGACCTCGATGGAAGATGGAAGAAAATTAGTGAGGCAGCGTCTTAATTCTTTGATTCTTGATGTTGTGAAAAAAGAGATCACGTTCACGTGCCCATTCGACACATTTATTTATCGAAGATTCTTTTTTGATCCTGGAATAAAAGATGAAGACACTAATAAATATTTCAAGATCAATGAATGCTATCCAAAGTTACTTTATGACATCCCCACTTTGGAAGAGGAGCCTGCAGAAGATCTCTCTTTAGAAAAGGCTGCTTATGTGATCACCTACCCACCTTGAATACTCGAGTGTGTTCTTTCCTTTCTCTCACTCTTATTTATATTTGTGATCTTTCATTAAGGATAATGTATGTTTTAAGTGTGGGGGAGGAAACCATTTCTTTATTTTATTTTCTTTCATTTTTCTTTGTTTTGTTCTGTTTTCTTTAAGTGAAAAAGAATTAAAAAAAATTAGACTTAGAAACGCAATGCATCTTTTGAAATCATTAGGCTATAGATTAATTTTAGGTTAGATTATGGAGACTTGGGAAAAATTCATAAGACCGATACCATTTTAACACCTTAAGTCTCCCGAATATGGAAATCGATTTAAATACTTGTTATGACATAACCTTGAGTTCTCATCCTTTAATAGCTCTTGAGTAGTTTATCTAGCAGTCAACACCATTTAGAAATCACACACTGAGTAATTAAGTTGATGCAAATAAGTGAATGATCTCATGCTTAATAAGAAGTCTAAATAGGAATCTGCCTTTTAAGTTAGGTGACCCTCACCCGGTCACTTAGGCTAACGATTGTGAAACCTTAAAAAAAAAAAAGAAAAATATATATTGTTGTTGCTATTTAATTGGTTAATTTTGAATTGTTGACAAAATATGGATCATAGTCACTAACAGGCTTATTTACCATGTGTGTGAATAGATAACAGGCTTAATGTGATTGCATTAGAATGAAAGACAGCAAAAAGGAGGATGAGTAAGTTAGGCTTAAGCATAATAACATGATTCAGATTGGTTTGTATAGGAGAGAGGTTTATGACCGTACAATTGCGGATTTGTGCTCTTACGATATCCTTGGTGTGAAAAATTAGTACCTATCGATGAAATCTTGACCGGAGAAGAGTTTACCGCCTATAATGAGTATCTAAATGCTATTGTTTTTCATGAGTCTTGATAATATTTTGCTCGGAGTGCAAAAGTTTAAGTGTGGGAGAATTTGATCAGTACATCTTTATACACATTATTCCATTGTTATACTTAGGCATTCCTACAGTTTATTTGAGTATTTTCATTATTTTAATGTGTTTTCATATTTAAGTTTGTTTTTACCTTTATTCTATTTTCGCAGCTTATTTTCAGCATTAACAGTTATTTGATATATGTCCAATATTCGAATCATAACTAGAGCTTCGAGAATTGGATTGACGCATTCTAATAGGATTTGGAAAGCTAAGATATAGAACTACAACATTTATGTTTTAGGCAGAAGTTGATTCAGAGTGTAGAAGGCTAGAAAAATTCTTTGAAGTCAGGACCCGAATTCTGCTATAAGGAATATTTAGTTTTGGGTCGGGTTTTTTATGTTTTTTTACCCAGTTGGGTTAGAACCGGATTTTGTGATGCTTCACTATACCTAGAAGCCGTGCTATTTTTATTTTTAACCTTCTTTTTACGAATTTTATATTGCTTTGTACGAATTTCATGGCGAACTAATCCCAAGGAGGAATCTGCCAAATTCGAATTCCATAATTCTTTGAGGTTATTATAAATTTCGATTTAAGTCAGTTCCTTTCCAATTTGTTCTATAATGTTCGTTTGCTTAATCCATTTATTATATAATAGATTGGATTTCATTCGGTTGATCTATGTTCCTTACTTTAATCACGTTTAACTTAGCTTTTTCGTTAATTCGCGCCATCCTTAACCGTTTGCTTAATTCAGTGAATTGTTTGCTTAATTCGGTGATTACGAATATAACTCGTGTAGTATTGTCGAAGCTTGTTTGTTCAATATTGCAATCTAATAGGGATTGAAACCGCTTAGGGAATTGGAATTATAATGACCGATGATAAGTTGGTAGTCGAACCGGTAGATTAACCTGTTTTAATCACTTATTTCAATAACCACTTATTTACTCTCTTTATTTTCTTAATCGAATTCTAAAACAAAACAACCCCCCCCCCTCATAATTATTTTCAACTGGTTAATTCATCATCAATAATCCTTGTGAATCGACATCTGAGTCATTGTCGCTTTAATACATTTTTTCAAATACTCGTTTCTGATCCGTGCGTGGCAGCGGATCACTTGGTGTAACGCCCCAATTCTGAATTTCCCATTTTGTTGAGTCTTTTAATTTATTTTGATTGATTATTCTTTTAATTGTGGAATTTGAACATTAACATGTTATGTGTGCTTATTATGTTATTTTATTATTCGGAGAGTTTTGGGGGATTAATTAGAGGGTGTTTTAGATAATCCTTAATTAGTAGATATTTGAGAGAAATAGAATAGAAAGAGTATAAGTGGAAATAGAGAGAAAAGAAAAGAGATAGAAATAAATAGAAAGGAAAGAAGAGAAAAGAGAAGAGAAAGGAGGAGGAAGTGGAGAAAAGCCTAGAACCATCAAGAATCAAGCTTCTAAGCTTCAATTAATCGGGTAAGAGTGTGAAACTTTATTATTCTTTCGATGTGTATGATTATGTATGTTTCTATTGGTTTGCTTTTGGATTGGGGAGATTTTTGCTCATTTTTCGTTTTAGGTTGAATTTGATTTAATCAGTAGAACCCGAGTTTTAACGGTTAAAAATGAGAATAATTGGTAGAGTTTAGTAGAGGGATATTGAACTAAGGCTACTGAGACGAGTTGGGATTGAATCGGTTGGATTTCGAGGAGTTTCGGAGTTTTGGACAGTGGGGATTCTGAGTTCGCAGACCCTCGCTAGCATGTTTTCTAGGCGAGCGGGTCGCAAGCATTCGCTGTGGCGAGCCAGTAGCGAACGGTCCCAGACTTGGACAGAATGGTTTTGGTGTTCTTCGCTGTAAGCGAAGGGGGTGGAGAGCATTCGCTAGGCCTTCGCTGAGCGAGTGAGGTAGCGAATCCAGTCAGTGGCTTCTGTTTTCCTTCGCGAGTATGTTTGCTAGGCGAACAGGTAGCGAGCACTCGCTAGGAACTCGCTAGGCGAGCAGGGTAGCGAGCGTAGCAGGATGTTATTTTCTTGTGTTCTCACTTCCATGTCAATTCTTCAATTCAAGTATGATTGATCCTTTCTTATTATGCATAATTGTATGTTGTGATATGAAATGTTGTGGGTAGCCGTATGGCGTGAATCGTAGATTATGAATCGTGAAGTGTGAAATGTGGCAGTTTGGCAATTTTGTGCATTTTTTTGAATTGAGTGATAATTTATATTGATTCCATGGAGAATCTGCAGAAACCTCGTGTGCCCTTGTGAGGTGTGAGTGATGGTTTATCTTTGATCCCTAGAAGGATCTGCAGAAACGATCGTGTGCCCTTGTGGGGTGTGAGCGATAGTTTATATTGATTCCATGGAGAATCTACAGAATGATTATGTGCCCTTGTGGGGTGTGAGCAATCCTGAAACATCGTGTGCCCATGTGGGGTGTGAGCGATGGGTGAACATCCTAGGCCCGGCGGGGAGTTACTTCGGTAACGAGCGATGGTTCCATTTGGTTCTTCAATTGAACCTGCTGAATGAGTCGGTACCGCATTTGCATCTGCATAGGGTCGTGAGTCGGTCTCTATGGGTGCATTATTATCTTCATATGATATATTGGTGTAATGAACATAATTGTGTATGTTTATGTGAAGTGTTGCGATGTATATATGATTGAATTGTGATGAGTTGCAGTGAGAAATATGTTATGTGTGTTATGTGTTGGTGTATATAGATATATATATATTATATGCATTGTTTGTTATGATAATGTTTCTCACCCTTCTGCTATTTTATGATGCTCTATGAGGCATTGCAGAGTAGGTTGCTGGAGGTCTTTAGTGAAGCGTGGCTTCGTTCTTTTTGGTCGGTTGGCTCTAATGTGTAGCACCGGGTAGTTAGAAATTCTTTTGGTTCTTTTGTGATACATCTGTGTATGTATCTGCCGGAATGTTTTGTAAACATGACTTATGACTTGAATTGAACTGTTGATATATACAATGTTTATATGAATGAAGTGATTCAATGTTTATATGTTTCCGCTTTCATTCTAAATATTGATGTATGGGTTTTAAGGACTAAGTTCCTTGGTAGTGATTTACCCTTTATTGCATATCTTTATGAGCAGGTGTTGTATGTTTTTTTATTATTTTCCTGGATAATGTGACATGCCTCTTTTATACCATGTGTTAATTATACTCTGATGAAATTTTTTATTAAATGCGTAAATGATTTAATTGTTTATTTGGGGGTATAGAAAGGGGGTGTTACATTAAGTGGTATCAGAGCCAGTGTTGAGTCAGTTGTGTCTGTCTTGTTGTTGTGTTGGTTGAACGGTTGTTTAACCTTGTTGTTATTTTTGGGAATCATTAGAATATTGCTGGTTGTAATGACACCGCTATGGCTGCGGCGTTGGAGGCTATGGCTCGGGCGGTGCAAGGTGCACCGAATTCGAACGCTAATGATGAGTTTAGAAATAATCAGCCGTCGGTATTCAAGGGGAGGTTTGATCCGGACGGTGCTCAGATCTGGTTGAAGGAGGTTGAGAGAATCTTTAGAGTTATGGTGTGTGCTGAAGGAAACAAGGTGAGACTTGGAACTCACATGTTGAGAGAAGAGGCCGATGACTGGTGGGTCGGTATGAGATAAGTTCTTGAGGTAGATGACGAAGAAATAACCTGGGATCTATTTCGCACATAATTCTTGAGAAAGTATTATCCTGAGAGTGTAAAGGGGAAAAAGGAAATGGAATTTTTTGAGCTGAAGCAAGGCAATATGTCATTGGTGGACTACACGGCTAAGTTTGTCGAATTAGTTCAGTTTCATCCACATTATGCGGCGGTTACGGCGGAGTTCTCTAAGTGCATTAAGTATGAGAATGGCTTGCGTCCTGAGATAAAGCAAGCGGTAGGATACCAAAGAATATGAAGATTTTCGGACTTGACTGAATGTTGTAGGATTTTTGAAGAGGACAGTAGGGCTCGATCTACTCATTATAAGAGTTTGAGTGAGAAGAAAGGTAAGCAGCAAGTAAGGAGTGGACCTTATATGACGCCTGTTGATAAGGACAAGTATAAGGGAAACTTTGATAGGAGACTCGGAGGAGGAAGTTCTGGTGCGGTCAAATGTTACAAGTGTGGCGTGATGGGCCACAAATCTTTTGAATGTGGGAAGTCTGTGGAGAAGTGTTCTAATTATGGAAGTCTTGGACATGCCACTTCTGGTTGTAGAAGGAATGTGGTAAAGTGTTTTAATTGTGGGGAAGTTGGTCATATTAGCACCAAGTGTACCAAATCAAAGCAAGCTCAGTCGGATGGAAAAGATTTGCATTAGCAGGTTCAGACACTACTAATGCGGATCGCTTGATTAAAGGTACATGCTTTATTAATAATATGCCTTTAGTTGCTATTATTGATACTGGAGCGACTCATTCGTTCATTTCTCTTGAGTGTGCTAAGCGTTTGGGTTTGTGCATGGTTTCTTTAAGTGGAGACGTGGTTATTGAGACTCCCGCTTCGGGGTCGGTAACTACTTCTTTGGTGTGTGTAAGTTGTTCTTTGACCATGTATGGTAAAGACTTCATTATGGATTTAGTGTGTTTGCCGTTGGAAGGTTTGGACGTGATCTTGGGTATGAACTGGTTGCAATTTAATAGAGTTCATTTAGATTGCTATCACAAGTTAGTAAGGTTTCCTTCCTTGGAAGATGATGAAGGTGAGAGTTTTCTATCCACTAAAGAGTTGAAGAAGCTTTTAGCGGATGAAGCTCAGTTGTTCGGCTTGTTTGCATCATTGTCTGTGGAGAGCGAAGTCGAGCTTGATGTGTTTCCAGTGGTGTGTGATTTTCCAGAAGTATTTCCGGAGGAGATTACGGATGTACCGCCGGAAAGAGAAGTTGAGTTTTCTATTTATCTAGTTCCCGGTACTAGACCGATTTCGATGGCATCGTATCGTATGTCAGCATCAGAGTTGATAAAACTGAAGGAGCAGTTGAATGATTTTTTGGATAAGAGATTTGTAAGACCAAGTGTTTCTCCTTGGGGTGCGTAGGTATTGTTGGTAAAGAAGAAGGATGGAAGTATGCGGTTATGCATTGATTATCAGCAATTGAATAAGGTGACAATTAAGAATAAGTATCCACTTCCAAGAATCGATGATTTGATGGACCAATTGGTTGGAGCGCGTGTTTTTAGCAAAATTGATTTGAGATCGGGTTATCACCAGATTCGGGTTAAGGAGGAGGATATTCCAAAGAAGGATTTTAGGACACGGTATGGTCATTAAGAATATTCTGTGATGCCATTCGGAGTTTCTAATGCGTCGGGTGTGTTTATGGAATACATGAATCGTATTTTTCATGAGCAGTTGGGTCGTTTTGTGGTTGTGTTCATCGATGACATTTTGATTTACTCTAAGTCTCAAGAGGAGCATGAAGAACATTTAAGGATTGTGTTACAGATTTTGAAGGAGAAGAAAGTGTATGTTAAGTTGTCAAAGTGTGAATTTTGGTTGTCGGAAGTGAGTTTTCTCGGACATATTATTTTCGGTAGTGGTATTAGTGTTGATCCATCCAAGATTGATGCGGTAATGCAATGGGAAACTCCTAAATCGATTACGGAGATTCGAAGCTTTTTGGGCTTGGCAGGCTATTATCAGAGGTTTATTGAAGGATTTTCGAAGTTGGCACTTCCGTTAACGTAGTTGACTTGTAAGGGAAAGGCTTTCATTTGGGATGCTGGTTGTGAGGAAAGTTTCATTGAGTTAAAGAGAAGATTGACAACAGCGCCAGTCTTGATTTTGCCGAATCCTACGGAACCTTTTGTGGCTTATTGTGATGCTTCTTTGTCAGGTTTGGGCGGTGTGTTGATGCAAGAGGGAAAAGTTGTGCCTTATGCTTCGAGACAGTTGAGAGTGCATGAGAAGAATTACTCTACGCATGATTTGGAATTAGCGGCCGTGGTGTTTGTTTTGAAAATTTGGAGGCATTATCTTTATGATGCAAGATTTGAAGTTTTTAGTGATCACAAGAGTTTGAGGTATTTATTTGATCAAAAGGAATTGAATATGAGGCAAAGGAGGTGGTTAGAGCTTTTCAAAGACTATGACTTTGGTTTGAATTACCATCCAGGTAAGGCAAATGTGGTGGCCGATGCCTTAATTCGGAAGTCGTTGCACATGTCTACATTGATGATGAAAGAATGGGAACTTTTGGAGAACTTTAGAGATTTGAGTTTGGTTTGTGAAATGACGCCGAGAAGTGTGAGGCTTGGTATGCTCCGTATTATGAATGATTTTCTTGCTACCGTATGTGAAAGGCAAAAGTTGGACTTGAAGTTCGTTGACTTGATGACGAGTGAGAATGAGGATTTCAAGGTTGATGATTTTGGAGTTTTAAGATTTCGTGGTCGTATTTGTATTCCCGATGATGTGGAGTTGAAAAGGATGATATTGGAGGAGGGACACCGGAGTAACTTGAGTATTCATCCGGGAGCGAATAAGATGTATCAAGATTTGAAGAAAATCTTTTGGTGGTCCGGATTAAAGAGAGATGTAGCTCAGTTTGTGTATGCGTGTTTGACTTGTCAAAAGTCTAAAGTAGAACATCAGAAGCCTAGTGGATTGATGCAACCATTGGACATTCCAGAGTGGAAATGAGATAGTATATCCATGGATTTTATTACGGGGTTGCCGAATACGCAAAGAGGTCATAATTCCATTTGGGTGATTGTTGATAGGCTTACTAAATCTGCTCATTTCATTCCGATTGATATTAGTTATTGTCGCTAATGCGAAAATCGGCGCTGGCTATGACAGAAGAATCGCCACCTTTCGTTATTTATCCCTCAGAACGGGAAAGGAAACGATCGGGAAAAACCTGACGAAAGGGTATAAGACAAGGTCATCGCAACAATTGTCTGGATTCGGGAGTCGGTTACGCAAGGGGAAGGTATTAGCACCCCTCACGTCCGTCGTACTCGACGGGATCCACGCTTTCTGGTTTGTCTACAGGATGCAAAAATAATCTATCTACGGCTGCTAAAGCTAAACAGAAAGAAATTGACTCGGTAGAGCGTCGCACCCTATGCCTACGTATTCTCAAGAGAGAAAGTCAGAGTCAACGTAGTTCGGGAAACTACACGGAATGGGCTCGCCGAGATATCGCATCTCGTGCCTACGTACTTCCACACAGCGTGAAAGATCAGAGCTTACGTAGTTCAGGCTAACTACGGCTAGACAGGGTGTTCTCGATCACACAGGAGTGAGAGACTAAGTTGTTTTTGTAGGTACGGGAACCTACGGGAACTAGAACTACGGTCTGGTCTCAAATGCGCAAGGGCAAGAGAAAGGGAAACATCAGTCGTCAGCGGGAAAGTCTCGATCGAACGGCAGCGAGAGAACAGAGAGGTTAGTTGTTAGTGTGCTCGCTAGGATATCGCATCCTATGCCTACATATTCTCATTCGGTATGAGAAATCAGAGCAGCTGTAGTTCAGCCAACCACAGCAAACAGGGAAAAAGGGAAAAAGGAACTCGCTAGGATATCGCATCCTATGCCTACGTACTCTCGTCTGGTACGAGAGATCAGAGCAAACATAGTTCGACGAGAAAACGGGTCTCGATTGCACGGGGGCAAGAGAAGGGGTCTCGATCGCCTGAACGCTAGAGAAAAGGGGTTTCGATCGCACGGGGGCGAGAACAAAGAAGAAGCAGGCCTACGCCTAAAGGGGAAGGAACTCGGGACACACACGCAAGAACCTAAGGCGTAGGAGCGAATGCGTCGCATGTCACCCTAAAGGTACCATACTAGACACCCTAGACGATTGAGAAGTAACTCCTCAACTATCATTTCCTACGTATCTAACGATACAGCTCACAACACTCGACGGTTGCCTGAAGACTTGAATAAGATGATGATGTTGAACGAAGCGGCTCCGTTGGCTCTCGACATGCGCGCAAGCTCCATTCCAATCTTCTCCTCTCTGGATCCTTGATGAGGACGCTCGAATCAAGAACAATGTAACGCTTAGACCGTCATGGTTCGACTTATACGAGAAATCGAACTCTCAGAGGTAGCGTATTGATATCCGTGTCAAAGACAAGATAGAGAAATGATATCGAAAATCATTCTCCAATTGAATCGTGTCACATGGCCAGCCAACAATAAAATCGAGATAAAATCAGATAGAAATGAAAATAGGAGAGAAATCCAACACAAAATGGAGATAATAGTCTACTCCTAAAATTAACAATTAAATTCTACTAGAAAAATATTCTAATAAAAAAAAATGCGTATGAAAATAACATAGAAAATTTCTATCTAAAATACTATGAAGAAAATAGAAAAATCTATATTAAATCTATATTAAAAAATATGCATGATACTATAATCCCTAAAAATTAATCTCTTAAAAGAAAAATAGGAAAAATGAATCTAAACTATTACAAGCATACCATCCAGTACAAGTGGAAAAATTAAATTGCAAGGGAGGGGGGTACAATCTGCAAAATGGTGTAAAACAGAAAAAACAGCCATTCTGGGCCCAGCCCACAATACAATAAAGTCAGAAAAAACAAAATAAAGAAAAGGTCCCGGGGGGGGGGGGTGCTGCACAGGAATTGGAGTATGCTAGCAATAACACAAAGAGAGTTGGGCCCAACCCAACAACTAGCAACAAAAACGGGGAGGGGGCGTGTAACAAAACGGAGGGATGCACCAAAAAAACAATGGGCTTGGAGGCCCAAACCCAACTCTCAGCCACATGTCTCTCCCTTCTCACGACTCAGAAAGACCAAACCCTAATCCTTTCTCTCTTCTCCTTAGCTCACTGTTCACCTGCGCCGTAACCTCTCCTTCTTTCAGTCTCAGATCTCTCTCTCGTTTCATCTTTCTCCCTCACCATTCAATTCATTCACCATGTTCCTATTAACACAACCATAAACCAACTTATGAACAAACACACCTGCAAAAAAACGAGATGGATAACGAAAATCCGGAGATCTGTTTGGATGAAGATTCGTAGACGAGTTGTTTGAAGTTTCTTTGAAGTTCGTTGGTGGATTTTGCTTAAGAAAATGTGAAGAAGATTGGCGAAGGTTCTTGAAGAATTTCGAAGTTAGCATTGATGATAGTTGAAGGTTTTGACATGAAGATCCATGGAGAATCTAGTAAAACTGATGAACTATGAACGGATGTTGAAGATCTGGTGAAGTTTGTGGACGATCTGGAGCTTCTTGTTGAATGTTGATTGCGAAATCTGAAAAATGTTGGAGTTTGAGTTGGTCTAAGTTTGAATCGAAAGAATCTGGAAAATCTGGAACGAACTGATGAAGATGCATTGGATGAACTTCATGACGAACATATCAAGATATTGAAGATCTGGAAACGGCGTTGCATGTTGATGAAGATCTTGAAGAAGTGGACGAAGTTCTTTGAGGATCTTAATCAATTTCTGGAGATGACGATGAACGATGTTGAAGATTCTATGAAGATCTGGAAGATCATATGAATGTTGATGAGGATCTGTGGTGAAAGCGAGTTGAGGATCATCGATGATCTCAAGAACACGATGAACAAATCTGGAAAACGGTTGAGTTTCAGACGAAATCTGGAAAACGGTCATGAAGTTCCGGTGACAAAAACATGAACAGAGATGAAGGTGGACGAAAAGATCTGAGGAAACTGATGAATTTTCTGGCGTATTGGCAGTTTTCCGGCGAAAGTTAGGGTGGTCTGGTGGTGTCTGCATGGCCGGCGGCAGGAGGGAGATAGTGGAGTGTGTGCTGGCGAGCATGCAGAGGGTGAGAGAGGGAAACGGGACACGTGGAGAGGGAGACTGAGTGGAGGGTGAGGTGGCAAGCATGCAGAGATGGAAAGGTGGCAGAGAGAGAAAAGTAGTGGAGCGAAACGTGGCAGGGAGAGAGAATGGTGGAAAGTGAGGTGGCGGATCTTATATACTGCCAAGTGGCGCAAATGCTGGACTTGGGCCCCCACAAACGAACACCTGGCCCACGATTACTAATGACTCTGATTTAATGAACTAATACCTAATTAATTGAAATGAATTAATGACTAATGGCTCTATTAAAGCTAAACGAAAATTAAATGACTAATGACTCAATTAATTACAACTAAACTCAATTAACTCCTAATTTAACCACAACTAATTAATGTCCCTAATTAAAAAAGTGATTAAAATCTAATTAACCTCTATTATTTCTAAAATAAAATAAACTCTAATCAACTCTATTAATTCCTAACTCTATTAAAAAATAGAAAAAGATCTATTAAATCTATTAAAAAACATTTAATCTACTTAATATCTAGAAAAAGAAATATCTATTAAAACTATTTAAAAAAGAAATATCTAATTAAATTTCTAAAAAAACTATTAAATTCTATAAGAAAATATTCAATTAACCTATTTAATATCTAAAAAATTCAATTAAATCTATTAAAAACTATTAAAATCTATTAAAAATCTAGAAAATAAAAGGGAAAATTCTAAAAATGCCAGGAAGTCAATTAAATCGATTAGAGAACAATTGCGCAACTATAGCGAAATAAGCGGTAAAAACCGGACACCGAAATGTCCTCAAAAATAACAGCGGGAGCTGAAAGCACCGGGATGAGCACAAATTCTCAAAATAAAACCTCGTATTCGAACTGGCCTGGAATGCCTGAAATGTGGCAACAGGGCTGTAATCCCGATAAAATCAATATGGCTGAAAAAAATGCAATGTATGCGGTATGTAAATGCGAATGCAAAATGCGTCGAAACATAAACCAAATGTGGGAACCGGTTGGTCAAATTTTGGGGTGCAACAGTTATCCTTTGGAGAAACTAGCCGAGATTTATGTTCGTGTGGCTGTGAAGTTGCATGGAGTTCCTAAGAGTATTGTGTCGGACAGAGATCCTAGATTTACTTCAAGGTTTTGGGAGATTTTGCAAAAGGCTTTGGGTTCTAAGCTGAGATTGAGTTCGGCTTACCATCCGCAAACAGATGGTCAAATCGAGAGAACAATTTAGTCGTTGGAAGATTTGTTACGTGCTTGTGTATTAGAGCAAGGTGGTGCTTGGGATAGTTATTTAGTGTTGATTGAGTTCACCTACAATAACAGTTTTCACTCAAGTATTGGTATGGCACCATTTGAGGCTTTGTATGGTCGGAGATGTCGAACACCTTTGTGTTGGCATGAAACTGGTGAGAAGTCGGTTGTTGGGCCGGAGATGGTGCAACAAACGACGGAGAAGGTGAAGTTTATTCGAGAAAAGATGAAAGCTTCTCAGAGTAGGCAGAAGAGTTATCATGACAAGAGAAGGAAAGATCTTGATTTTCAAGAGGGCGACCATGTGTTTTTGAGAGTTACACCAGTTACGGGTGTGGGTTGTGCCTTGAAGTCGAAGAAGTTGACTTCTCGTTTTATTGGTCTGTATCAGATTACTGCACGAGTAGGTGTTGTGGCGTATCGTGTGGCGTTGCCTCCGAATCTTTCGAATTTGCATGACGTGTTCCATGTTTCGCAACTTCGGAAGTATGTTCCGGATCCGTCACATGTTATTCCTATGGACGAGGTTGAAGTAAGAGATAATCTTACGGTTGAAGTTTTGCCGATTAGGATTTTGGGTCGTGAAATGAAGAGGCTAAGAGGCAAGGATATTGCGCTTGTGAAAGTAGCATGGGGAGGTGCTGCGGAAGGCAACATGATTTGGGAATTGGAGAGTAAGATGCGGAAGTCGCATCCGGAATTGTTTGGATCAGGTAATATTTTCGAGGACGAAAATTTCTAAAATGGGGGAGAGTTGTAACGCCCCGATTCTGAATTTCTCATTTTGTTGAGTCTTTTAATTTATTTTGATTGATTATTCTTTTAATTGTGGAATTTGAACATTAACATGTTATGTGTGCTTATTATGTTATTTTATTATTCAGAGAGTTTTGGGGGATTAATTAGAGGGTGTTTTAGATAATCCTTAATTAGTAGATATTTGAGAGAAATAGAATAGAAAGAGTATAAGGGGAAATAGAGAGAAAAGAAAAGAGATAGAAAGAAATAGAAAGGAAAGAAGAGAAAAGAGAAGAGAAAGGAGGAGGAAGAGGAGAAAAACCTAGAACCATCAAGAATCAAACTTCTAAGCTTCGATTAATCGGGTAAGGGTGTGAAACTTTATTATTCTTTCGATGTGTATGATTATGTATGTTTCTATTGGTTTGCTTTTGGATTGGGGAGAGTTTTTCTCATTTTCTGTTTAGGTTGAATTTGATTTAATCAGTAGAACCCAAGTTTTAACGGTTAAAAATGAGAATAAGTGGTAGAGTTTAGTCGAGGGATGTTGGACTAAGGCTACTGAGACGAGTTGGGATTCAATCGGTTGGATTTCGAGGAGTTTCGGACAGTGGGGATTCTGAGTTCGCAGACCCTCGCTAGGCGAGCGGATCACGAGCATTCGTTGTGGCGAGCCAGTAACGAACGTTCCCAGACTTGGGCAAAATGGTTTTGGTGTTCTTCGTTGGAAGCGAAGGGGTGGCGAGCATTCGTTAGGCCTTCGCTGAGCGAGTGAGGTAGCGAATCCAGTCATTGGCTTCTGTTTGCCTTCGCGAGTATGTTCGCTAGGTGAACAGGTAGCGAGCACTCGCTAGGAGCTCGCTAGGCGAGTAGGGCAGCGAGCGTAGCAAGATGTTATTTTCTTGTGTTCTCACTTTCATGTCGATTCTTCGATTCAAGTATGATTGATCCTTTCTTATTATGCATAATTGTATGTTGTGATATGAAATGTTGTGGGTAGCCGTATGGCGTGAATCCTAGATTGTGAATCGTGAAGTGTGAAATGTGGTCGTTTGGCAATTTTGTGCATTTGTTTGAATTGAGTGAAAATGCATGATGAGATTGATGTGAATGTGCATAATTGTATGTACTTGTATGATGTGATGAATGCATGAGTATATTTGTGATATGTATGCATTTCGAGAATGTATGGAGTCGTTTTGCATATGAAGCATCATAATTGCATTCTTGTGTGTCTGATCCCGCGTAGGATCTGCAGAAACCTCGTGTGCCCTTGTGGGGAGTGAGTGATGGTTTGTCTTTGATCCCTAGGAGGATTTGCAGAAACGATCGTTTGCCCTTGTAGGGTGTGAGCGATAGTTTATATTGATTCTGTGGAGAATCTGCAGAATGATTGTGTTCCCTTGTGGGGTGTGAGCAATCCTGAAACATCGTGTGCCCATGTGGGGTGTGAGCGATGGGTGAACATCGTAGGCCCGACAGGGAGTTACTTCGGTAACGAGCGATGGTTCCATTTGGTTCTTCAATTGAACCTGCTGAATGAGTCGGTACCGCATTTGCATCTGCATAGGGTCGTGAGTCGGTCTCTATGGGTGCATTATTATCTTCATATGATATATTGGTGTAATGAACATAATTGTGTATGTTTATGTGAAGTGTTGCGATGTATATATGATTGAATTGTGATGAGTTACGGTGAGAAATATGTTATGTGTTGGTGTATATAGATATATATATTATATGCATTGTTTGTTATGATAATGTTTCTCACCCTTCTGCTGTTTTATGATGCTCTATGAAGCATTGCAGAGTAGGTTGCTGGAGGTCTTTAGTGAAGCGTGGCTTCATTCTTTTTGGTCAGTTGGCTCTGATATGTAGCACCGGGTAGTTAGGAATTCTTTTGGTTCTTTTGTGATACATCTGTGTATGTATCTGCCGGAATATTTTGTAAACATGACTTATGACTTGAATTGAACTGTTGATGTATACAATGTTTATATGAATGAAGTGATTCAATGTTTAGATGTTTCTGCTTTCATTCTAAATATTGATGTGTGGGTTTTAAGGACTAAGTTCTATAAGTTCAGAGTATGCCTAAGAGGGGGTGAATTAGGCTTTAGAAACTTTTTCCGGTTTTATAGTGGTTCCCTTCACAATCCGAAGGTACTCCACTCCCCTTTGCACATGAATGAGAGTTTTCACTATAGTTTTAGAATGTACAACCTATCACACCATCAACCAGTGAGGCCTACTATCTAACAACTATTTCAACAACTTAGTGTGCAAGAACAATCCTCTTGCAAGCACTAACCCTTGTGTCCAACAATCCTGGATCACAAGTCACAAAGAAATAATTCTTGTAATTTGTAATTTGAGAGTGATACAATAGTAATATCAATACAAAGACTGATCTTCTCCTTTTGATCAAAATTCACTTTTCAATATCAATACAAGTGTTCAAAAATTCTGGATATGAAATGTTATGAACAATATGAACACTCTTTGAAAATATTTGAAAATATTTGAAAAGTAGTGAATTTGATCAATGATTATTTTGAAAATTATTGGAGGTGTTTTTCAATTTGAAATTTTCAGAATTTATATGAGCAAAACACCATTTCAAAAAGGTATAATTGAGTATGAATCAAATAATGAAAAGGTATAACATTCAAACAAAATTTGAATTTAAAAGAAACAATTTTTTAAAATTCGTTCAGTGTTAATAGGTTAACCATATAGGTTAATCGGTTAACACTTGAACGTTAGCACTGAGAATTCAAAATTTAAGGTCGTTAACCGATTAACCTATATGGTTAATCGGTTAACACTGTTAAAACTCAGAAAAATACTAAGTTAAAAAGTTTTATACCAATCCAAATGATTTTTTAAAACATGCAAATGTAAAATGTTGATATGTTAAATTATTTTAACACTTGTATATCAATTAAAGGAGTGAATATTGATATACTGAAGCTTTAGTCCAAATCTTGACAGTTGAATGATCATTTGCACAAGATGCTTGATTTGCTTGACAATATTCCATAGTCTTGATCTTGATCAATTTTGAAAGCTTTGACTTTTTGCAATCATGGAATGAGCTTAGGTCTTTGTTGACATCATCAAAACCTTGAGATTGAAGTGTGCTTCTACATTCTCCCCCTTTTTGATGATGACAAATAATTGGGTCTGTGCGATATCCTTGACGATGTTTGGTTCCAATCTTGGCTTGCTACTCCCCCTATGTTCAGCAACTCCCCCTATCTAAACTGAGGCAAAAAAAATTCTGCACAAAGAGATATTAGACAGCCAAGCTCTTCTCCCCCTTTGTCATTAGCAAAAAAGAAGGAGCTTTCAAAATCAAACAAAAGCAATATCGACATACAAGACAGCATATAATCAAGCACAGCATCATAGATCGAAATAAAAATGCAGCACATATAAAATGCAGCAAATATTATACGGTTACAAAAGAAATTAACAACTTAAACAACTTAAACAATATCCGGAAAGAAAAATAATAAAAACAACACATAAATAACACATTTATCACACTTAATTTTCCAAAATTTGAATTAATTTTTCGTTTCTGATTTTTGAAAATTTTAACAGTGTTAATCCGTTAACCATATAGGTTAATCGGTTAACACATTAAAAATTTAATTTCCAAAATAAAAAGTATCAGTGTTAATCGGTTAACCCTATAGGTTAATCGGTTAACACATTAAAAATCTAAGATAGAAGTGAAAAATTATCAGTGTTAATCGGTTAACCCTATAGGTTAATCGATTAACACACGCGAATTTTGGAAAATTGCTAAAAACAGAATGCACAAATATTGGAAAACATACATTATGCATACATAAACCAGAGAAAAGATCAGATATCACCTTCATCGAGAATCCCAAGTTCTCGTCGAATTTTGAAGAACAGTTCTTTCGCCAATGGTTTGGTAAAGATGTCGGCGAGTTGATTGTGTGTATCGACGAAAGTAACATCTACATCTCCATTTAGTACGTGATCTCGAAGGAAGTGATGTCGGGTATCTATATGCTTTGTCCTTGAATGCATGACCGGGTTCTTTGTAATATTAATGACACTTGTATTATCACATCGAAGAGGAATGCAACCGAGATCTACACCGTAATCGAGGAGTTGTTGCTTGAGCCACATAATTTGTGCACAGCAACTTCCTGCTACAATATATTCCGCTTCGGTTATACTGAGTGCCACACACGCTTGCTTCTTGTAGGCCCATGAATCTAGTGCATTCCTGAGAATGTGACACGTACCACTCGTGTTTTTTCTATCGGTCTTACATCCTGCATAATCAGCGTCAGAATAACCAATTAAAGAACAAGTACTACCTTTTGGATACCATAATCCGACGTTCGTTGTCCCTTTGAGATACTTTATGATTCTCTTCACGGCGGTGAGATGTGATTCCTTCGGACTTGCTTGAAAGCGTGCACACAAACAAACGCTAAATATAATGTCAGGACGACTTGCCGTCAAATATAATAATGAACCGATCATACCTCGATATTTTTAATATCAATTGGAGTACCGGATTCATCTTGATCAACGTACGTTCCGGATCCCATAGGAGTGGACATCACCTTGCAACTATCCATATCGAATTTCTTCAATAATTCCTTGCAATACTTGGATTGGTTGAGGAAGATGCCATCCTTTGTTTGCTTGATTTGTAGTCCAAGAAAATAGTTCAATTTTCCCATCATGGACATCTCGAATTCTCCTTGCATCATAAGTGAAAATTCTTCGCAAAGCTCTTTGTTCGTTGATCCGAAGATGATTTCGTCGACATAGACTTGAACCAATAAGGTGTTACCCTTGATCTTCTTTATGAACAACATCTTGTCAACCTTTCCTTTTGTAAATCCCTTTTCACATAAGAAATTGCTAAGGCAGTCATACCATGCTCTTGGTGCTTGTTTCAGTCCGTAGAGTGCCTTTTTCAGTTTGTAAACATGCGAGGGATTCTTGAAGTCTTCAAAACCCGGAGGTTGTTTGACGTAGACTTCTTCATTGATGTATCCATTCAGGAAAGCGCTTTTGACATCCATCTGGAACAACTGAAAATTCATAGAACAAGCATAAGCAAGTAATAATCTAATTGCTTCTAACCTTGCTACCGGAGCGAACGTTTCGTCAAAATCAATTCCTTCCTCCTGGTTGTAGCCTTGTGCGACCAATCTTGCTTTGTTACGAACTATGATCCCATTCTCGTCAAGTTTGTTCTTGAACACCCATCTTTTTCTTATGATGTGCTTATTGTCCGGTCTTGGTACGAGACTCCAAACTTGATTCCTTTCGAATTGGTTGAGTTCTTCTTGCATCGCTACAATCCATTGGTCGTCGCCTAAGACTTCATCAATATTGGTTGGTTCAATTTGAGACACAAAAGCCATGTTGAGACAAGCATCCTTAAGATTAAGTCGAGTTGCAACACCTTGGCTAATATCACCAATAACTTTATCTATCAGGTGATCTCTATGCATTCTCCATTCCTTCGGAAGATCTTGATGTTCTTCAATGATTTGAGTGACATCTTCTTGTGGTATTGCTTGATT
>OZ012740.1:496717828-496744690 GCA_963859935.3 Lathyrus sativus
TAAGAAAACCATAAATTAAAATGAAATGAAAAACAAATTTATAATGTTAAATGAAAAAAAATATTAAAACAATAACATTTAAGTGTTAATATATCATTTGACATAAAAAATTATTTTAAATGTTGCTCTCTCAATAAAATTGGTGATAGATACAAAATCTTTAAAATCAAAATTAAAAAATAATATTTTTTTTGTTGTAACTAGTACTTATTAACACAAAATGAAATACTACATGATATAAAACATTGAAATTTACTTTATCATTAAAGCAAATTTAAATGGACTAATGCATTTATTAGTTGTTTTCCACTTCAAAATAAAAATAACATTAAATTTTACATGGTCATTAAGTAGATTAAGTAAATTGATTGTACATTTATTTATTGTTTTCCAATTTAAGATTAAGTAAATTGAAATTGTCATATATTTAAAGGTCTAGGGTAAGGGAAATATGGTAATGTGTGTTTCGTTTCCTGTTTAAATTAAACAAAGATAGGGTGGGAATAGGTCGTATCAAATTAAATTTTAAAAAGCTTTATTCTCACTTACCATGTATATTTAAGAATTGAGGTTGACCTATGATCAATTCTAAACTTTTTTTTTATTTTTATAATTTTTAAAATTTTTTGTGTTGGCTTAAAATTTATTTAAAAGATCGTATTATATTAAATCTTTTAAATAATTTATTTTACCCATTTATTTAAAAAAAATTTTATGGGAAATTAACACACAATACCATATCAATACGCAGCGGATATAAAATTTCTCAGATTTGTAGTAACCTTGAAGATCAACAACAAATAAAGACACAAAAGAACATCGATATTTTTGACGTGGAAAATCTTCAATATGAGAGTAAAAATCACGAGTCGTCCAGACCAAAGAAATAACTCCATTATAATTAATTAAGGATACAAGAGAGTCTTAAAGTGATTCACAAACTAATGCTAACAACCACAAATCACAAAGCAAACTAGTTTACAAATAAGAATGAAAAAGATGAAAAAATTCCAAAATTAGCAGCTTCATTGTGTAGCAGATAACTCTAATCTTATACGTTGTTTTCAAATTATGAACGTTCAAAAGTTAGAAACACGTGTTACTAACATGCCCTCCAAATTTGAGCACAATCAGAAGGTTAATGAATCAGGGATTGTCGATTTAGTGAGATTGATTGCAGAAAAATCAGAATGAATTTCTCTCTTTTGAATCTTTATTTTGTCTATATCTCCCTCAACTCTAAATTGATCATCTCCACTTAAATAAGTGAGGCAAACGAGCTAATCATATTTGGGTCTTTCTCCACATAGGAGGTGAGCCCAAACCAAACAAATCTGCCCCTCACAACTATGTGAAAGAAATTGTCAAACCGATGATATCACAACAAGATTCAAATTTTCCTCTTGGTAATGCTTTATCCATCATATCAGAACCATTTTTATCCAAAACATCACGTATCCAATGATATCTCACATTGATGTGTTTGGACCTATTATGAAAATTCGGATTCTTACCAAGATAAATAAATATTTGACTATCAACAAATAACAAATATTTGTCTTGAACAAAACCAAAATCCTGCAAAAACTTATTCAACCATTGAAATTCTGGTATGCAGATCTCATATGTTCCAAGAATATTGATCTCTTCTCAACAAGGACGAGGACAGACCATGACCAATTTAAATTTCTTTAAATTGTACCAATGTCATGACGTCTGCTGTAACATCAGCAGACAGACAGACTATTTATCTAAACATTTAAATTGTGCAGAATTGTAAATGCTGAAAGATAAATAACACAATGAATTGTTTACCCAGTTCGGTGCAACCTCACCTACATCTGGGGGCTACCAAGCCAGGAAGGAAATCCACTATTAGCAGAATCAATTTAGAGCTAAACTCCCCCGTTTACAACTCCTCACTTAATCTCTACCCAATGCAATTTCTGCCTATAGACCACTAGACAAGAGTATACCCACTCACTCCCCCTCAATCACCGCAGTGATAATCAATTCAATACAAAAGACATACTTTAGAAGACACTCTTCAAAGTCACAATACTTGATTTTGCTTAACAGCTTCAATCAAGGACAATGAACACAACAGTTCATACACACTAAACCGATGCAGTTATCCAACAGACAATTGCTTGGCATACAAGTATCCTAAGACACCTAAACACACGTGAAGAGCAACACTCTTCACTCATAAATCAAACGTGAAGAGAAACACTCTTCACTCACAAATATGTCTACCACAATGTATCAAAAGATACAAAGGGTGACCTATACACACAAGGGACCCTCAAACCCTAGACATTTATTTTACACTCAAGTTATTCTTGATGTGAGTGCTTAATTTCCTCTGCTTCTGCTCCTCCTTAAATAGCAATGCAGACTGGGCTTAGGCTGGTCACAAGTAACAAACTTTAGATTTAACCAAGTTAAATCACTTTCCATAATTCAAGGTGCTATCAAATTAGGTCACAACTGCTTCATGTTTTGTCCAGCCCTGACTAGAATCTCGCCTGAGATAACTAAGGAGCCATAACAGGTTTCCTAAATTCTAGCCTGAGATATCTCAGGTAAAATACCAGAAAACTAAAACTGCGCGTCTGATGTCATACGATCAATGTTACAATATCCAGTCATGACATCCAACTTACTTGACTCTTAGCTGACCAAACTCCCCCTGCTGAACACTCCTGAAGAATCTTCTTCATAACAGTAGACACAAGCATATTATAGTTTCCTAAAAATTCTGAAAGATCCTTTTTATGAATACCAATTAAATCTGCATCTTCATGTTGTGAATATCTTTGACCTGCACACACTTGATGAGATATATCCAACAGGATCTCATCAACCCAAACCACTTCGTCAAGTGATATAAAACAGCAGCACCTGCTGTACTAGACAGCGATGTCATGACATTCAGTATGACATCCATGACAACAGTTCTATCATCAGCTCCTGCTAGCTCCTGCTGCACCAGACAACGATGTCATGACATTGGTAATGACATCCTGTTTAAAACACATGACAATAGTACTGTCATCAGCTCCTGCTGCACCAGACAACGATGTCATGACATTGGTGATGACATCCTGTTTAAAACACATGACAGCAGTTCTGTCATGATAGCAGATGGATGTCACGACATTCAGCATGACATTCACATTAAAACACTCCACAACATTTCTGTCACCACAGCAGATAGAGATGTTATAACATCCTGCTTAACATCAGTGCAGAATCATGTTTTACCAAAATTTAGCCAATCATAGAACCATGGACAATTCTATATCATAGAATCATGGAACTAACCTCTGTAGTAGACAATGCTACACACTTTTGCAATCTGGACTGCCAAGCCACAACTCCCCTTGCAAATTTAATAATGTAGCCTAAAGTGAACTTTCTAGAATCAATGTCTCCAGCCATATCAGAGTCACTGTACCCCACTAGAGTAAGTTTATCTTTTCCAAAACAAACCCCCATAGAAGTACTACTGTGAAGATACCTAAAATCCATTTTACAGCATTCCAATGCTCTCAACCTGGATTTAACAAAAATCTACTGACTGTACCAACAAAATGTGTTATATTTGATATTGTATACACCATTGCATACATCAAATTACACACAACATACGTATAAGGAATACGTTTCATATCAAACGTTTCATCTTCCCTTGAAGGACTTTGATTAGAAAAAAAACTTGAAATGAGTAGCAAGAGGAGTGCTTATCGCCTTAGAACTTTCCATTTTGAATCTTTGCAGCACTCATTAGATATAATGTTCTTGTGACATTCAAAGTTTCTTCTCTTTTTTGTCACGCGTGATTCTAATGCTAAGAATCTGCTTAGTTGTTCCTGTTTCTTTCATGGAAAATGACTCTCCCAAATGCTTCTTTAATTTGTTAATGTTAGAAACACTTTTTCCTACAATAAGCATATCATAAACATATAACAACAAGATAATGAAGTCATCTTAGAAAATTTTCTAACAAAGACGCAATGATCTGAAGTAGTCTTATGGTATCCTTGATCACACATAACAGACTCAAACTTCTTATACCACTACCTTGGAGCTTGCTTCAAGCCATATGAACTCTTTCTCAATCTACACAAATGATCTTATTTACCTTTAACTTGAAAACCATCGGTTTTTTCATGTAGATCTCTTCCTCCAAATCACCATGAAGGAAAGTCATTTTCATCCATTTGCTCAACCTCTAAATCAAGAGTAGTAGCCAAAATCAACACGATTCTAATTGATGACATCTTTACAAAAGGTGAGAAAGTATCATTAAAATTAACACCTTTTCTTTGACAAAAACCTTTCACCACTAATTTGGCTTTATATCTTGGAGACTTATAGTTGCTCTCGTGTTTAACTCTATAAATCCATCTGTTTTCCAAAACCCTTTTTCCTTTTGGAAGCTTCACTAAATCATAAGTGTCATTATCATGAAATGATTTCATCTCATAATGCATTAAAGCCATCCACTTTTAATTTTCATCACTTTCCATGGCCTCTTGAAAACACTCGGGTTTACCCTCATCAGTCAAGGTCATATACTCATCAGAATTATACCTTGTAGAAGGTTGTCTCTGCCTATTAGACCTCCTAAGTTGAACTTGATATGATTCTGGAGCTTCACAAAGATTCTCATCATGTGACATATCTCTCTCCCTTTCACCATCATTAGTTGGAATATTTACCTCATCTCCAAGTTGTTGATCAACAACATAATCATATCACCATTAATAACATTTAGATTATGACTAGGTAACTGAACTGGATCAACATTAGACAAACTTATATCTTTCTTGGGTGTAACCTTCTCTACCTTATCAATGTATTCAATATTTTGGTCTTCCATAAACACCACATTGCGTATTTGAATAAGCTTCTTCCCTACACGATCATACAACCTGTAACCAAACTCATCTTGCCCATAGCTGATGAAGATACATTGTTTTGACTTTGCGTCCAACTTGGATCTTTTATCCTTTTGAATATGCACAAAAGTCATACAACCAAATACTCTAAATTAATCATACTTGACATTTTTTCCAAACCAATTTTTTTTGGAACTTCACTGTTCAAAGCAACAGTAGGAGTGAGATTAATAACATGCACTATCGTGTAAAGTGTCTTGCCTCAATAATGATTAGGCAACTTAGCTTTAGAGAGCATACACCTTACACTCTCAATTAGTGTTCGATTCATCCTCTGTGCTAAACCATTCATTTGAAGAGTTTTAGGAGGAGTCTTTTCATGTGCAATACCATGTTGCTTGCAATAGGAATCCAAAGGTCTACAATACTCTCCACTATTGTCTGAACGAACACAATTCAGCTTCTTGCATGTCTGCCTCTCAATCAAAGCATGTAATTCTTTTAACTTTTCTAACACTTGGTCTTTTGTCTTCAAGGCATAAACCCATAGTTTCGTGGAACAATCATCAACAAAGGTAACAAAATAAAGTGCACCACTAAAGAATTTTACCTTTAATGGACCACAAACATGAGAATGTACCAATTGAAACAAATTTAACTTCCTTGAGGGAGGATGTCTCTTGAAAGATACTCTAGTCTGTTTACCAGCCATGCAATGAGAACACTTCTCCAAATCTACATTCTTTAATCCAGAAAGAACATTCTTTTTTAGCCAAAACATTAAGCCTCTTTTAACTAATATGACTATGTCTTTGGTGCCACAAAGATACTTCCATGTCGATAGCATTCACACTATCCATAGAAACCAAAGCTTTTGTCCAATACATTTTAGAAAGCTTTTCCTCTCTAGCTACAACCAAGATACATTTGTTGAGTTTCCACTTTTCAGAACAAAAGTGATTATCATAACCGCAATCATCTAGCATATGCACAGAGATTAAATTAAAGTGGACATTTGGAGCATGTTTGCACCTCTAAGCAACAATTGCATTCCCATGTTGGTTTGTTTTCAAACATCATCAACACCAATTACCTTAGATACATTATAATTACTCATCCTTAGCACTCCAATACCACAATAAGTATAGGATGTGAAGAAATCCTTCCTTGGTGTAACATGCAATATAGCACCACAATCAACTATCCACATGCTCTTGTCTGATACAAGATTAACAGACTCATGATCAAAAAGAATAACAAGATTATCACGAGTAGTAGTACTAACACGATTGTCATCATGATATTCATGGTCTCTTTATTTAGACTTACTATTCTTTCCTTTGTTATCTCTTTTCCATTGGTAGCAATAATTTTGTACGTGTCTTATTTTGTGACAATAATAATGCTCCAGATTCTTGTATCGTGGCTTGGACTTGCTTATGTTGTTCTCTCTACCACCCTTTGGTTCCTTTTTATAACGTATCCCCCTATTTTCAGTGAAAAATACCCCAGGTTGAGATGAAGAAACCCATGACTTCTTTCTCATCTCCTCATTAAGAATACCACCCTTAACTGTTTCCAAAGAAACAACACCTCTAAGAGCATAACTTGTGATAGAAACCTGGAATGTCTCTCAAGACTCTGGTAAAGATTGCAATAGAAATAGTTCCAAAAGTTCATCATCAAATTTGACACTCATTTTGAACATCTGATCAAGGAGCCCTTGAAATTCACTCAAGTGATCTGAAATTGAAGCCCCCTCCCCATACTTCAAACTTATAAAGCTATTCAACAAGAACAATTTATTATTCCTTCATTTAGAGGTATACAAGGACTCTATCTTCTCCTACAAAGTTTTTGCATGTGTCTCATTAGCAATATGATTATAAACATTATCTTCTACATATTTTTGAATAAAACCACATACTTATTGATGTTCAAACTCTGATTCTACATCAGACACAAAATCCAACTCTGTGAAACTAAAAACCGATAAATGCAATTTATTCACAAATAGTAAGTCTTTCATCTTGCCCTTCTATAAATGGTAATTGGAACCATTCAACCGTATAATCTTCATTTTTGTATTTGACTCCATCATTCAAACAAATAAAGTAGCCCTTAACCAAGAGCTCTGATACCACTCTGGTGGGAAATTAAGGCACAATAACAAACCAATATGCAGCATATATAAAATTATCCATACTTGTAGGAACCTTGAGAATCAACAGCAAATATAAGATGACAAATCGAACAAATAAAGACACAAAAGAACATTGGTATTTTTAACGTGGAAAAACCCTCACAATATGAGAGTAAAAACCATGAGTCGCCCATACCAAATAAATAACTCCATTATAATCAATTAAGGGTACAAGAGAATTTTAAAGTGATTCACAAACTAGTGCTAACAACTACAAATCACAAAGCAAACTAGCTTACAAATAAGAATGCAAAAGCTGAAAAATTTCCCAAATATGCAGCTTCAGTGCGAAGCAGATAACTCTCACTTTACACGTTATTTTCAAATTATGAACGGTCAAAAGTTAGATACATGTGTTACAAACATGCCTTCCAAATTTGAGTATGATCTGAAAGTTAATGAATTAGGGATTGTCGATTTAGTGAGACTGGTTGCAGAAAAACATGAATGAATTTGTCTCCTTTTTTCTCTCTTTTGAATCCTTATTTTCTCTCTATCCATCTCAACCCTAAATTGATCCTCTCCACTTAAATAAGTGAGAAAAATGAGCTAATCATATTTGGACCTTTCTCCACATAGAAAGGGAGCCCAAACCCAACATTTTTTATATATCATTTAACTCATTCTCTAATAGATATACATATATAAGTTGGTCAACCTTTTATTGATCAGTTGTAACAAATTTAAAAGTTAATGTTCTAAAAAATTTCACTTTCGAGCTGTTCAGATTATTCACCCTGATTATGAGAAACTTGTTGGTGATACTTGGAACGCTTATGGTTCTAATGCAACTGCTAAATTAGCTAGCATCAAAGAAAAATTCACCAATTTAAACGAGGAAGTCTTTAGTAATATTTTAAAGAATAAAATATAGGTTGAAACTCTTATTAAAGGTGTCCATCGGCTATTGGACATCTCTTCATCATTTGATATCATCTAGTTGGAAAGAGAGCTTCAAAAATAATTCCTAGTTATTCTAGCAGAAGAAGAACTTCTACGGTTTTAAAAATCTAGAGAAAATTGATCAAATTTGGGAATAAAAATACCAAATTTTATCATGCTCAGATGGTAATTTGGAGGAGAATGAACGAGATTACCAATCTTCTACAATTGATATCCAAAAGGGAAGTTAAGGATGTTATTTACTCTATGTCTCAATACAAAACACCGAGCTTTGATTGATTCCAATCCATTTTCTTTACTACATACTAGTATATTGTAGGAGGTGATGTTTGAAAATTAGTGTCTGATGCTTTTTCTTTTGGTCGCATCCCTAGTGATCTTCTTGAGTGTTTGACGCTTGTGAAAGTTATTTCTAGTGCAGAAGGCATTACTAGAAAATTGTGTTTTAGCCTCCCATATTTAGTGTCGGCCAATTCGAGCAAGCTCACGCTACGAACACGCTATAAGACATTTTTTTCATTTTTATGTTAATTTTCACATATTTATTTATTTTTAATTGACCTCTCAGCGGTGGTCTAGTCAACGCTATGCATTTATTAATTTATTGATTTATTTATCAAGAAGGTAGCACTAACCCCATCGATGATAGATAATGATCTCTTAATTTCTTTATTTATTAAATTAAATTTACTTATTTATATTAAACAGTAATGTTTCTTGTCGCCGATGCTACCATAATTATATTGGTGGGAAAAAAAATTTGATTTGGCTCCTTTTAGTTATTATATTAAAATATAAAAAAAAAATTAAAAAGTTAAACAAAAACTAAAAAAGCTTCACAAAAAATCTCCACTTCTCTAAAACCTTCACATGAAAACAAAAACCTCTTAAATCATTCTTCTCTCAAACCTTCACAACAAACCAAAAACCCTAATCTTCTCTGAAACTAACACCTTCAAACCATCAAACGAAAAACAAAAAATGGATGCAACAAATCTTCTCTGAAACCAAAAACTCTTTGATTCTGGTTAGCTCTTTCTGTTAGAACACAAAAAAAAAACAGATAGAAGGTTTTAAGAATGGTGGAAGATAGAAATTGGGAAGAAGATGAAATTGAGAGAGAAAGAGAATTTGAGAAAAAAGAATAACAATATTGGATGAATATGAATTTTGGCATTAATTGGGAATTGGAATATACAAATAGTATTTATACATTGAGAGAATAAAAAATAAAATCTAAAAAAATAACTAAAGTGGCACTGCTGTTAAATTTTGTTATTTGTTGAAAAACTAATAGTGGTAATCAGTATAAAAATCAGCAATAACAGAAATTTAACAGCATCAACACACCACCTCACTTTAGTTGCTCCAAGTCCACCATGCTCAAGCATTTCTTCAACCTCTTGAACACATCATTTGTCAAACCCTTTGTCAATAAATTTGCGACTTGGTCTTCACTTTGGAAATAAATCAATCTAAGCTTCCCATCACCGATCAATTCTCTCAAATAATGAAACTGCATCTCAATATGCTTGCTCCTTCCATGTGCAATCGGATTCTTTGCAAGATTTATTGCAGAAACAATGTCTACAAACAGCATGGTGGAAGCATCATCACCACATCCCAATTCCTTCAATAGATTCATAAGCCACATAGCTTGGTACGCACCTAACGACGCTGCAATGTACTCGACCTCACAATAAGAGAGTGCTAAAACTGGTTCCTTTTTCGAACACCACGAGATTGGTGTACTACTGAACATAAAAATGTACCCCGCTGTCGATTTTCGGTCATCTTTATCTCCACACCAATTAGAATCGGTGTAGCTAAGTAAATTGTACTTACGCCCCGTGTCCGATGCAGGAAAGAGAATTCCACAACCAAGAGTACCTTTCACATATCTAAGGATCCTCCTGAACTCCGCCAAGTGAGACACCTTAGGTCTCTCCATGAATCTACTCGTAATACCAACACAAAAAGCCAAATCCGATCGAGTATTGCACAAATACCGTAACGATCCAATCAAGCTCCGGTAAAGCGTTGGATCGACATCCTCTTCCTCATCACTTTTGGACAGCTGCACTTTAGCCTCACAAGGTGTAATAGAAGCATTGAAATGCTTCATATCCCACATTTTCAAAATATCTAGAGCATACCTCCTTTGGTGCATGAGCAGCCCCACTTTTAACTTGTGAAACTCTATGCCAAGGAAGTAATTCATGACACCAAGGTCCGTCATTTCAAACTCGCTCATGAACTCACTTTTGAACCTTGAAGTACTCTTGTCATGGCTTCCCGTAATCAAGAGATCATCAACATACAAGCAAAGTATAATAACACCATCATTCGTATCCGATCTCATATAAACTCCATGTTCGGATACACATCGTTTGAAACCAATGTCAATAAGAAAACCATCAATACGTTTGTTCCAATCTCTTGGAGCTTGTTTCAAACCATACAACTCCTTGTGTAGCTTGTAATACTTTATTTCTTAATTTTTGATCACGAAACCGGGTGGCTGCCCCACATAAACTTCCTCAATACGAGGACCATTCAAAAACGCAGATTTTTTACATCCATCTGGTAAACCATCCAATTGTTGCTATGCGCAATACCAACAACCAAACAAATAGTCTCTAATCTATCCACCAGAGCAAATACTTCCTCATAGTCTATACCCTCTCGTTGCAAGAACCCATTCACCACTAATTACGCTTTGTGCTTGATTACCTCACCTTTAGGATTTGCTTTAACCTTATAAACCCATCGCACACCTATCGGTTTCTTTCCAAGAGGTAAATCTACCAACTCCCAAGTACCGTTTTTCTCAATAGAATCCAGCTCCTCTTTCATTGCACATATCCACTTAGGATCGCTTAAGGCTTCTTCCTCATTTACCGGTTAGGATTCGGCCATAAGCGCAGAATGAACAAAGTCACCATCGTTATTCACTTCGTTATCTTGGAATCTCTCGTAATCTCGGAGTCTTTGAGGCAAGGCTCTTTGCTTCACTGGTCTACCATTATTAACAACATCATTTTGCGCTACTGTAGGTGCTGGTACAGCGGTGTCGGAAGCTTCTGGATCAGAAATTTCAAAAAACGATTGTTGTTGATTTTCTATCGGTAACCGATTACTCACATTGGTGTAACCGGTTAATGCAGCATTTTCTGCACTTTTGACTTCATTAAAAGTCACATCCCGGGTTATGACTATCTTCTGATTTCTTGCATCGAATAACTTGTACCCTCCAGTAGAGTGATATCCTACAAATATCATCTTCTCACCCTTATCATCCAATTTCTTCCTAAGTTGGTTTGGTACATGACGATATGCAATCGATATAAATACACGTAAATGATTTAAATTTGGTTTGAAGCCACTCCAAGCCTCTTCTGGTGTGAGCTTCTCCAGTTTCTTAGTGGGACACCTATTCAACAAATAGGTGGCTGTAGACACGACCTCACCCCACAATTCCTTAGGAAATTTTTTCCCACATAACATACTACACATCATGTTCATTATTGTATGATTTTTCGTCTCGGCAACCCCGTTTTGTTGAGGTGTATATGGAGGCACCACCTCACTTACAATTCCCTCAAGATCACAAAACTTCCCAAACTCACTAGAGGTATACTCACCTCCACCATCCGTTCTGAAAATTTTGAGCTTTCGACCGCTTTGACACTCCACCACGAATTTAAAATTCTTGAAAACTTCAAATACCTCATCTTTTCTCTTGATAAGGTATATCCAAAGCTTCCTACTAAAATCGTCAATGAACATGACGAAATATCGATTGACACCATAAGTCTCTACTTGCATCAGTCCGCAAACGTCAGAACATACCACCTCAAGTAAGCCTTTGGTTCTTCGACCAACATTTTTACTAAACACATTCTTGTGTTGTTTAGCCTTCACACATTCCTCACACAATTTGGTTGGAATACTAATGTGTGGCAGCCCCGTTACCATTTCACTTTGTTGCAACATTTTTAGATCCCTAAAGTTAAGGTGACCAAGACGATAATGCCATAACCACTCATCTTTACTTGCTGCGGTAGAATGATAATGATGCTCCATAACCTTTAACTCAACCTTAAAGGTTCTATTGGCAGCCATTGGTGCTTTTAGAATCAACACACTATTAGAGTCTAAAACGCGTAAAATCTTGTCCTCCAAGCGAATTTTGTATCCTCTTTCAAGTAATTGGCCAATGCTTAAAATATTTCACTTAATTCCCGATATATACAAGACATATTTGATCCTTGAATATCCGCCATTCCTTTTTCCGATAAAAACATCTCCTACCCCTTCGGCGCTTAAAGTGGTGTCGTCAGCAAATTTGACTTTACTTTTTGCCGCTTGATTGATTTGAACAAACCAATATTTCGACCCGTCATATGTTTTGAACAACCGGAATCCAAGTACTACTCATCTCTCCCTTGGACTCCATCACAAACGGTAACCAATGCATTTCGATCCGAATGCGTTTTCTCACTATTTTCCAGAACGATACAGTTGTTGTCCCACAAACTGTCACTACCGTAGCTGCTGCCCAGAACATTTATAATGTCATAACTCTCCTTCGTGATCATTACTAGAAGGGTTTTCTCATCATATACCTCTTCCCTAGCAACCTTGGCTTCATTATTGTGATTTTCATTTGATTTACTATGACATGAAGTTGCAAAATGTCCAAGCTTTCTACATTTGTAGCATTGCACCTTACTCATATCACACTTCTTAAAACCATTTCTATGACCACTATCCTTGGAGATACTTTCACCCTTTTCACTCGTCGAATGCTTTGAATTTTGCGAATCGTTTGAACTAAAATTCTGAAAATTTGACTTACCTCTAGCCGCAAATTTTCCTTTCGACCTCTTATTTTTTTCATTGAAACGCGCTTGCAAAGCTATCTCTGCTTTGATTTTTTCGGCGCCTCTCTCGTCCATCCTTTGTTCACATGCCTCTAACAAACTTTACAATTCATCCTTGCCCAAATTTGTTAGATCCTTCGACTCTTCAATAGCCACAACTATGTTGTCGAAACGCGACATTAACGAACGCAACACTTTCGATACAACATTCTGCTCAAGAATCGTTTCTTCACATGATTTGATTTGATTAACTAACTGAGTAATGGGCGTAATGTAATCATTGATCGTTTCTTTTTCTTCCATTTGTGTTAATTCAAATTGTCGCTTGTAAGTTTGTAACCTTACAACTTTCGCTTTGACGGCACGGGCATATGCTTTCTCCAAGATTTCCCATGCTTGCTTTGCCGATTCACAATCGCCGACCTTCTCAAAAATTTCATTATCGACATACGAATGAATTAAGAATAGGGTTTTGTAATCCTTATTCTTCTCTTCTTTGCGTGTAGCTCTTTGAATATCGAAAGCCTCTGCCCCTAATGGTATAACTCCATTGATGATGATCTCAAGCACCACTTGGTAACCAAACAAGACCTTCATTTGTTTCACCTATTTATCATAGTTCATCGAATCAAGAATTGGGAGATTGGTGAAATTTGATCATTGAAAACGGTTGCCATTGTTGCAGTGGATTAGGATCAATAACCAATGCTCTTGATGCCAAATGTTAGAACACAAAAAAAAACAGATAGAAGGTTTTAAGAATGGTGGAAGATAGAAATTGGGAAGAAGATGAAATTGAGAGAGAGAAAGAGAATTTGAGAGAAAAGAATAACAATATTGGATGAATATGAATTTTGACATTAATTGAGAATGGGAATATACAAATAGTATTTATACATTGAGAGAGTAACAAATAAAATCTAAAAATACAACTAAACTGGCACTGCTGTTAAATTTTATTATTTTCTTAAAAACTAACAGTGGTAATTAGTAGAAAAATCAACAATAACAGAAATTTAATAGCATCAACACTTCCATCATCTTCATCTCTTCCGCGCACGTCTCATTCTATGATTTCAACATTGAAACTAATCAGTAGAGTCACAAAGATGTTGAAGGATATCTTTTCGTTTGGCATTGATATTTGAACTGAAATGTGCAACTGCATCTTCTAATTTAAGCGATGTATAGATTCAAAATTTTCTTCTTTTCTTATTTCTTACGCGTTTTATCTTCATTTGTTTTGCTAAGAAAATTCGAGATTGCAAGGGAATCACAAAATGTTTGTTACCTCATTTGAGATATGGTCTTCTTCTTTTCTTATTTCTTACGCGTTTTATCTTCATTTGTTTTGCTAAGAAAATTCGAGATTGCAAGGGAATCACAAAATGTCGGTTACCTCATTTGAAATATGGTCTTCTTCTTTTCTTATTTCTTACGTGTTTTATCTTCATTTGTTTTGCTAAGAAAATTCGAGATTGCAAGGGAATCACAAAATGTTTGTCACCTCATTTGAAACATGGTCTTCTTCTTTTCTTATTTCTTATGCGTTTTATCTTCACTTATTTTGCTAAGAAAATTCGAGATTGTAAGGGAATCACAAAATGTCTGTTACCTCATTTGAAATATGGTCTTCTTCTTTTCTTATTTCTTATGCGTTTTATCTTCATTTGTTTTGCTAAGAAAATTCGAGATTGCAAGGGAATCACAAAATGTTTGTCACCTCATTTGAAACATGGTCTTCTTCTTTTCTTATTTCTTATGCGTTTTATCTTCACTTATTTTGCTAAGAAAATTCGAGATTGTAAGGGAATCACAAAATGTCTGTTACCTCATTTGAAATATGGTCTTCTTCTTTTCTTATTTCTTATGCGTTTTATCTTCATTTGTTTTGCTAAGAAAATTCGAGATTGCAAGGGAATCACAAAATGTTTGTCACCTCATTTGAAACATGGTCTTCTTCTTTTCTTATTTCTTATGCGTTTTATCTTCACTTGTTTTCCTAAGAAAATTCGAGATTGTAAGGGAATCACAAAATGTCTGTTACCTCATTTGAAATATGGTCTTCTTCTTTTCTTATTTCTTACGCGTTTTATCTTCATTTGTTTTGCTAAGAAAGTTCGAGATTGCAAGGGAATCACAAAATGTTTGTCACCTGATTTGAAACATGGTCTTCTTCTTTTCTTATTTCTTCTGTGTTTTATCTTCACTTGTTTTGCTAAGAAAATTCGAGATTGTAAGGGAATCGCAAAATGTCTGTTACCTCATTTGAAATATGGTCTTCTTCTTTTCTTATTTCTTACGCGTTTTATCTTCACTTGTTTTCCTAAGAAAGTTCGAGATTGCAAGGCAATCACAAAATGTTTGTTACCTGTTTTGAAATATGGTCTTCTTCTTTTCTTATTTCTTACGCATTTTATCTTCATTTGTTTTGCTAGCAATTTATATCATAATGGTTCAATTGAAATATGTCTGTTACCTCATTTTAATTTTAGTTACTAGTATTTTTTTAAGATTAGAAGTGGCACAACATCAATAAGATCATAATTTTTTCATATGGTTTTCTGAATTTGTTGTTTTTAGTCGATGGATTTGAATGGCAATGTTTTCTTTTGAAATCGTGTCAAATAGAATATAGAAAAGACATTAGCACAAATCCATTTTAGTTTGGAGCTTCATGACTCACATTTGGTGTCTGTAAGAGGCATTAACACACATAAACAGACATTTTATTTCCTTCATCGCACATGCTAATTTATTTTTATCATACAGTCAAACATTTCTTCAATTAATTGAAAATTAGAATTCCAACATTTCTAGCAGCCAAAAAAGAAAATATTGCTCTAATCATCATCTATTCATTGAGAAACTGTACTTCACAAAAAGAAAAGCTTTTTATGCATTTCATCTATGAGAATTTGTACTTCACCTATGATCACATAATAAATGCATAGATGAAAGCATGTGCGATGATTTATTTGAGTTTTTCTTTGTGTAAATAAATTGTGATAGTGGGTAAGATTGAGTAGAGGGAATTATGTGCAATATTTGCAATTCATGTCGTCCCTTTAATCTATATGCATATTGCATTTTGAACTGGGTTTGCTGAAATAATATCTTGCTTTTTTTAGTTCTAATTTATTTTGTGCAATTTGTTTGTGTAATTTGTTAGTGCAATTAAAAAACTATCTCTAAATGATAGTGCAATTAAACAAATATACAAAGTATTATTGATTTCATGATAAATGTTTGGCTTTGCATTTAGAATACCCAAACCATGACTTCAGGCTTCTTCAATTAGAGTCCTAAAATGTGTCTTTCATTACATATCTCATTTTATCCCTTATTCACATGGAGGAAATTTAAAATAATACTCTAGGGACACATGTGGAACAAGATATTCTAATAGGTGTGTTCCAACATCTGGTATCTGGTAACAGGCATATGGTATTGTAGTTTTGGTTCATAATTATTCAATTTAAGATTGACTCTATAAATAAGATCTATAATTCATGAAGAAGAGTTAATTTGAATGTACTGATGCAATATGTGGAACACGATGTTCCAGCATATGTGCAAAGTAACATTTGGCCTGAAGGCCATGATGGATGTTGTTTAGAGCAAAAATATTTATTGAATCTCAATCATATTTGTTGTTATATTGTTGCAATGCGTTTGTGTGATTTGTTTGACAGCTTGTTGATAACACGAAATCGTATATATATTTTGATGCATAATTCAACTAAAGTTTAACTGTTTTCGATCCGATTTCGGGTTATTTCCGTGTTACTTGTCTGATGTTTTGCAGGTATTTAACGATCACGTCTAAACAAGGCAACATGAAGAAAAGAAGCAATCTTAGATGAAATATGGACGAAAAAAGAGTGAAAACATCATGAAAAGCGCAGAAGGCTGTTTTTTCTGATGTGACGATCGTCACAGCTCCATGACGACCGTCACACCTTGTGACGACCGTCATGCAGGCAAAAATGCCCCACTTCAATTGCACGTTAAAGAAGCAGTTCCAAGTCCCAAATAGTGGACCACTACTCCCTGATTATTCTGCCTCAAAGTCCACCCTCTTCAAGTTATAACCGTTAGAATTCCATTTCTATAAAAGGGAAGAAGGGGACCTCAGAAAGGGCCGCATTCATACAACGAAGTGCTGTCAAATTTACTTCCAGAGCATACCTTTCCAATTTTAATATTCTTATTTGTTTCTCCTTTCATTTTCTGCACTCCTTTTATTCTTTCTGTAATTCCTATTTCCGCTGTACGATTAAATTGGCACAAAGACCAGAATCCTGCCAACATCTGTGGAGGATCTGCCCAAAAGCCAATTGGAATATTTACAGGTTTCTCATTTCAATCGTAATTCCAGTTTTATTATAATGCATATTATTATTTATTGTTTTTATTTATGTTTTATCTTTCCCAAATCCATGTCTAGCTAAATTTAAGTAATCGATATGTAGTAATAATTCGAAAGGGATTTGATAATAACTGGTTGAAAATTGTCTTTTCAAAAGTAATTTATGGTCTGAGTGTTTAAAATTAATTTACTGAATAAACTTCATCGCGAAAGCGAGAACTTATTTAAAAGTAGTTTTGCCACGAAAGTGGGAAATTAATTAAGATACGAACCAACAAGTGAAAGCTGCGGTAAGATCAGATAATAAACACTAGTCATTCATTTTAATAACAGCGAAAGCACTTTAAAATGAATTAGAACTTAAAGATTTCCAAAAAATAGTTTTAACCCCGAATGGGATACGAAAGTGTACGTTTGGCCCTTAGAATTATGATTAGCGTCAATAACCATCGTGAGGCGAGAGTCTTCAAATCACCATTTTCTGCTTAAATAAACTCTGAAAATTATTTCACACACCGGTAACTTGTCAAATCCCTGAAGAACACAATTATTGCATATCGATTCAATCATTTATAATCTAAGTAGCATTCTTAGTTCCCTTTTAGTGACAATCTTATTCCCTTAAACATATTCTACCTAGCTAAACATAGTAACTCCCGAGAACACTAGTTTGATTACGAGTCCCTGTGGGATCGATATCTATTATTACTACGTGATAGACTGTGCACTTGCAGTTAGGTTGTATTAGACATAGAAAGTCGCGATCAAGTTTTTGGCACCGTTGCCGGGGACCCGTTTAGTCAATAGTGTAACCTTCTGTTACGCCGTATAGACTAGGTTAATTATTTTCATTTTTCCTTTACTAGTGCTGTCGATTGTATGCCAAGTAATCGCCCACAAGGCGATATCGTAAAACCTTCAGTCGCAGAACTAGAGCGCTTCTTACATTTAAGAAGTCGAATCATTGAGTACCAACTAAAACAACTAAAACATAACATTCCCGAACCTCTCACTCCCATTCCCAAATCCGAAGAAGAACCAACGATGGCTGAAGGACCTCCAAACAAACCGCTGAAGGCATACGCTACACCCTCTCAGATGGAGCCTAGAAGTAGCATTGCTGCCCTAGCTATTACCCGAAATGATTTTGAGCTGAAACCATCATTGTTGTCAGCTGTACAAAAAAACCAATTCTCAGGAAACGCAACTGAGGATCCGAACGAACATCTAACGAAGTTTGTACAATACGCAGACACAGTGAAAGCAAATGGAGTAACTCCATACGCGATAAGACTTCGTCTTTTCCCATTCTCTCTTAGAGACAGAGCGTGGACATGGTTACAATCTTTACCATCCAACTCCGTTACGACGTGGGAACAATTAAAATACGTCTTCTTAGCGAGATATTTTCCGCCAAACAAAACTGCTATGCTTAGAGCTCAAATCAACGGATTTCGACAGAAAGATACTGAATCTCTTTACGAAGCATGGGAACGATTCAAAGATATGATGAGAACATATCCTCACCACGGTCTAGAAGACTGGGTGATAATCCATACTTTTTATAACGGGCTTTTATACAATACTAGATTGACAATAGACGCTGCCGCGGGCGGTGCACTTATGGATAAGCCATACGACGAAGCCTATCAATTAATCGAAAACATGTCTCAAAACCATTGCCAATGGGGAGGTGAACGCACTCCAACAGAGAAAACCACAGCGAAAGGTGGGATGTACGAGATCAGCAGTCTTGAAAAATTCAACGCTAAAGTAGATGCTCTAGCACAGAAGATTGACAGTCTGACCGTCAACCCCACTGCAACCGTCGCTGCCGTAACTCCAAATTGCGAGTTATGCGGAAGCACCACTCATAATGCACCCGAATGCCCATTGCTAGCCGGAATCCCACCAGACCAAGTAAATTATGCTCAAGGAAATCCCTACGCAAATACCTACAACCCAGGTTGGCGAAATCATCCGAACTTTTCTTACAAAAGCGAAAATACATTGCAAATGCCTACTGCTCCGCCAGGATATCAGAAACCAGCTGCTGCTCAGACTGCACCTAGGAAATCAAACCTCGAGTTGATGATGGAAAAATTCATAGCTACTCAAGCTCAAACAAACAAAGAATTCCTGAATCAAAACATACACACTAGCGAGCAAATTAAACAGTTGACCGGAAAAGTAGACGCTTTAGCCACCCACAACAAAATGTTAGAAACACAGATATCACAAGTGGCTCAACAACAAGCCTCTGCTGCCGCACCTGCTGGCACATTTCCTGGACAACCCGAACAGAATCCAAAAGGCCAAGCAAATGCTGTAATACTAAGAAGTGGAAAAGAATTAGACGAACCGATCGATCCGAGGACCGAAAACTCAGCCATGCAACAAAAACCAACTGAACAAGCAGAAAAGGAATCCGAGTTAGAGAAGAAGGAAGACAACGAGAAGGAGGATACCGCAAGTGAAAAAACTCAAGCACCTCCAGCGCCATATAAACCACCTATCCCTTATCCGCAAAGATTAATAAACTCCAAAACTTCAGGACAGTTTAAGAAATTTGTAGAGCTCCTTAAACAGCTGAATATTACTATTCCTTTTACAGAAGCGATAACTCAAATGCCGTCATACGCTAAATTTCTCAAAGAAATCTTGTCGAATAAGAGAAAGATCGAGGATAACGAAACAGTTACACTTACTGCAGAGTGCAGCGCTATTATTCAAAACCGCATGCCTCCTAAATTAAAAGACCCAGGTAGTTTCTCCATACCCTGCGTCATAGGAAAGTTCGTGATAGATAAATCTCTATGCGATTTAGGAGCCAGTATCAGTGTTATGCCTTTATCTGTATGCAAAAAGTTGAATATGGGAGACCTCAGACCAACCAAAATGTCCGTACAATTAGCCGACCGATCAGTAAAATACCCCGTCGGAATACTGGAAAACGTTCCAGTACGCATAGGACAATTCTACATTCCAACCGACTTCATAATCATGGACATCAAGGAGGACACTGTTACCCCAATTATTCTAGGAAGACCGTTCCTAGCTACAGCCTGAGCTATTATAGACGTGAAGAAAGGAAGGCTAACATTCGAAGTAGGAGAAGAAAAGATAGAGTTCATTCTCACCAAGTTCTTACAAGCACCAGCCATAGACGATACCTGTTATTTAGTAGACGAAATTGACGAATGCATAAGAGAACATGAAAATGAAGAGACCACATATTCAGAAATAATAAAGATTCAAATACCCGATATTTCTGAAGACGATGATTGGCGTAAACCGTATAAAGACGACAGCCTAAGCGAAAGCTTAGCACTGACTCCAAACCATATGCCAGGTCCGAAGAACCCATCTTTAGAACTTAAAACACTACCCAAAAACCTTAGATATGAATTTCTAGACGATGAACTAAAAAGACCAGTGATAGTCAACGCCGACTTAGGACAACCAGAAACCGAAAAGCTATTAGAAGTCCTAAAGAAGTACCCCACCGCGTTAGGCTATAACATAAGCGATCTAAAAGGTATAAGCCCTTCGATCTGTATGCATCGAATTACAATAGAGGAAGACTCTAAAACCTCTCGAGAGCATCAGAGAAGACTGAACCCCATCCTGAGCACTGTAGTCAGAGATGAACTAAAGAAATTGCTAGATGCAGGAATCATCTATCTGATCTCCGATAGTGAATGGGTCAGCCCAGTTCATGTCGTACCAAAGAAAGTAGGAGTCACAGTAGTTAAAAACGAAAAAGGCGAATTAATAACAAAAAGAGTCGTGACTGGAAGCAGGATGTGCATTGATTATAGAAAGCTTAACAAAGCCACACGAAAAGATCACTTCCCGTTACCCTTCATAGACCAAATGTTGGAAAGATTAGCCAAACATTCATATTTCTGCTATCTAGATGGTTATTCAGAATTTTTCCAAATTCCCATCCATCCTGATGACCAAGAAAAGACTACATTCACCTGTCTTTATGGTACTTTTGCTTACCGCCGAATGCCGTTCGGACTCTGTAACGCTCCAGAAACCTTCCAAAGATGCATGATGGCAATCTTTGCAGATTTCATAGACAACATCATGGAAGTATTTATGGACGATTTCTCGGTATGTGGACAAAGTTTCGAAGGATGCCTACAAAACTTAGAAATGGTATTAGAACGTTGTGTAAAAGTAAACCTCGTCCTAAATTGGGAAAAATGCCATTTTATGGTTCGACAAGGAATAGTTCTAGGACATGTCATATCAGATAAAGGAATTGAGGTCGACAAAGCTAAAATAGAGATTATAAAAGATCTCCAACCTCCAAAATCCGTACGAGAAATACGGAGTTTTCTAGGACATGCCGGTTTCTATAGAAGATTTATAAAAGATTTTTCAAAAATCACAAAACCTTTGACCGGCCTGTTGATGAAAAATGTTGAGTTCGTCTTCAACGACGACTGTTTGAAAGCATTCGAAACATTAAAATCAGCCCTTATCACCGCACCGATTATGCAACCACCCGATTGGCGACTACCGTTCGAAATCATGTGCGATGCGAGTGATTATGCCGTAGGCGCAGTTCTAGGACAAAGGAAGGACAAGAAACTCCATGCCATCTATTATACCAGTAGAACCTTAGATCCTGCCCAAATGAACTACGCCACCACAGAAAAGGAACTTCTAGCAGTTATATTTGCGCTTGACAAATTCCGTTCTTACTTAGTAGGAGCAAAAATTATCATATACACAGACCACGCTGCCATAAGGTACCTAATAAGCAAAAAGGATGCCAAACCAAGACTATTGAGATGGATCCTGTTATTACAAGAGTTTGACTTAGAAATCAAAGATAAGAAAGGAACCGAGAACGTTGTTGCAGATCACTTATCCCGAATAGAAGGCATCAAACATGAACCAGTACCGATCAATGACGATTTCCCGTACGAACGTCTGATAGCCAAATTAGAAAGTGACATACCCAACTCAATCTCGGAAGATCCAGAATTCGAAAAAGCCGTAGAAGCCGTCTATGCCCAAGTCACATTACCTTGGTATGCTGACATCGTTAATTACCTTGCTGCAGGCGTGCTTCCACCGGATCTCACTTATCAGCAAAAGAAGAAATTCTTCCATGATCTGAAACACTATTATTGGGACGAACCTCTACTCTTCAAGAGAGGGGCCGACAACATATACCGTCGCTGTGTCCCAGAGGAAGAAATAGAAAATATTATTTCCCAATGCCATTCAGCACCATATGGTGGTCATGCTAGTACATCCAAGACGTGCGCTAAGATTCTCCAAGCCGGCTTATTCTGGCCTAACCTCTGGAAAGACGTTCACATCGCTGTGCAAAAATGCGATAGATGCCAACGAACTGGCAACATCTCACGACGCGATGAAATGCCTCAGAAAGGAATCTTAGATGTAGAAATATTCGACGTATGGGGAATAGATTTCATGGGACCATTCCCACCTTCTTTTGGTAACAACTACATACTCGTCGCTGTCGATTATGTGTATAAATGGATAGAAGCCATAGCTGCTCCAACAAACGACGCACGAGTAGTAATCAAACTCTTCAAAAACACAATATTTCCTAGATTCGGTGTACCCAGACTCGTCATTAGTGACGGCGGATCTCACTTCATATCGCGAATATTTGATAAACTTCTTTCTAAATATGGAGTCCGACACCGAGTAGCTACACCTTATCATCCGCAAACTAGCGGACAAGTAGAGGTCTCGAACAGGGAAATAAAATAGATATTGGAAAAGATTGTCGCTACCTCAAGGAAAGATTGGTCATCAAAGCTACAAAAAGCTTTATGGGCTTATAGGACCGCTTTTAAGACACCAATAGGTACTACACCCTACAAATTAGTTTACGGTAAATCCTGCCATCTCCCTGTAGAATTAGAGCACAAGGCCTTCTGAGCCATTAAGACACTTAATTTCAACTACACCGAGGCGGGAGAAAAGCGAATCTTGAACTTACACGAATTGGAAGAACTTCGATTAGACGCTTACGAAAATGCCCGTATCTACAAAGAACGAACTAAAAAAATGGCATGATAAACGTTCAGTCAGGAAACAATTCAGTGTGGGAGACATCGTATTGCTATTTAATTCAAGATTAAAACTCTTCCCAAGTAAACTAAAATCTAGGTGGTCCGGACCCTATGAAGTGACTAAAGTACTTCAGAGTGGAGCTGTCGAAATTACCGATAAGACGAATGCACCGTTTATCGTAAACGGGCAACGTCTAAAACATTATAATAGGAACGACAACAACCCTCAAGTCAGCAGTATAGCATTGCTTGAGCTTCCAGCTCAAACACCCGAATAGCTTCTCACCAAGCTATCGTCAGGCTTTAGATGTTAAAAACAACGCTTACTGGGAGGCAACCCAACTTTTCCCGACTTTTCCCTCGTTACTGTATTTTATTTTTCTTTAAAATCTGACTTTGAAAAATTTAACAAAAATTCTAAACTTATAATTACTACTACTTTCTACTTTCGTTTGTTTTCATATTTTTATTTTTATTTTTATTTTTTTTCTTTTTTCTTTTGTTTTTACCGCTTTTTGTTTTTAAAAAATCCTGACTTCAAACTTCTGTTTTAAACTTTTCAGGATTTTCAAAGTCTTCAAAACATTCCTCCTGTTTTCTCTGAATTACCTGCGAGTATGGCCGAGTACGACTTCACAAAGGTTCATTTTCGAGGACTAGCTCAAAAGGCAAGATTTGCAGCACTAACTGAAAGAGAATTCGCCTTAACGCTGTATTATGATAAGTCTACCATGGATAAACTAGGAATCACGGATAGCATTCAATACCTGTTCAATCAACTGGGTTGGGAGACCACTGCTTTGAAAACACGTTTTGCTACCTATAAGGATCTTACCTATGAATTCCTTAGTTCTTTCCGATACCTACCCAACTATGGTTTTGGATCCAACACAGAGCTGATTACCTTTCGAATGTTTGGAATGGACCAAACCCATAGCCGGATGTCACTAGCTAACCTCTTAGGATTTCCTAACGGACCGCATGTGTTCATCAGTGCAGAAGATGACGATATTGATTTTGAACTCGACCAATTCTGGGGTAGAATCACAGGCGACTATCACCCTGAACCAGACAGAATGTATAATGATGATATTCATAACCCAGCTTTCAGATACTTCCATAAGATACTAGCTCACACCCTGTTTGGGAAAGAAGAAAATATTACTACAGTATCTAAAGAGGAGTTATTCATCATGTTCTGTGCTTCTCAGGGACGTACAGTAAATGCAGTGCCTTTCATGATGAGATCTTTCAGACGCCTCACTCAGGAACCACAGACACCTATTCTTATAGGAGGCCTCGTGACAATGATCGCCCACGAGCTTGGCCTTAGATTCCACTTAAATGCCAGCACTCGTTTTGGCACCATCCGACCCATGAACATACAATTCTGCTTTAACAGGCGCATTTTAGGAACTATGGGACCTGGACCTTATGAGTACCTCATCAACGAAAAACCTGTCCAGCTATTCACATTGCCTGATCATCTGATGACAAGTATCCACAACAAGGACAACTGGCTTTATGAATTGGATGAGCCTATGGGACCTCTTTCACCTCAGTCAACACCACAAAACTATATGTACGACAGTGACCACATCTCCGAGGCACACGACTATATGTACTATGAGGATGCTGTATGAGAAGCTGAAGTAGACCCTACGACTCCTCCGCACTACAACACCTATCCCGAGCCCATCCTTGAGGAGACCACCGACAAAATGGATACTGTTCTACTCCGATTGGACAACGTTGATGCAGCTCTGACTACTGTAAAAGATGACATCGCAGGCATACACAGCGAACTGGTAGTCTTCATGGATTTAGTCTGCGACCAGCTCGACTACTACGCACGGAAGTTCGATGAGTTGAAGTCACGAAAAGACTAGATACTAGCTTTAGCATCAGATCTAATTTAGTTTGGTTTAGTTTAGGTTAGTTTAATCATTTGGATTTTCGCATTGTTAATTTCTTTATGTACTACATACAATCATTTCAATTTCATTTTATTTCAATTATAGTCTTTATTCAATTATTATGTTTTTACATTATCCTTTGTTTGTTGGCTGCTATAACACATTGACATATCAATACTAGGCCTAAAAGTCACTGCAAGAACACCCTCAGAGCAAAATTCTGCGTTCTGCAGATTTTGCTGCTGTGACGACCGTCACAGGATCCTGACGAGCATCACGCGGGTGACGACCGTCACGAACCCAAAACTGCTATCTGATATAACAGGGGTTGCGTTTTCTCTCCCACTACCCTCATTTCAACTTCCAATCATCAGAACTTCCTCCCCACTCCATTCTTTCGTTTCCCCCACATTGCACCATATATTTCAACTCCAATGTCAACTTCCAACCACACTTCTGTCAATTTTTCCCACTTCGCAGAACAACCCCAATCCTCAGAACCCTCTCAATCTTCCAACAATGGCGAGAAATACCGAAACCCCGGACATCAGTAACATTGTCTTCAGCGAAGGTGACTTAGGCGAAAGACAGCGGGCAAACTACATCGCATTCCATCAAAGGTCGCTCCAGCCGACTCATTATCCACACATTCCATCGCTTACGGAGCTCGGACTCCTTGACGGCGTAACTTGGATGCTTCAAAGAGCAGGCATCTGGAACCTCTGCACCAATCCACTGCCAACATACGAACAACTCACTCTCGAGTTCTTGAGTTCGTTTACCTACATCACATCCAGCGGCGACCTCAGCCAACAATACGGTGCCGCATGTTTCCGGATGTTCGGCACCAACTACCAGGTGAACCAGAACCAGATCGCCGCCCTCTTACAACTTCCTCGAGGTGACAATGCTCACCGCCGCCTCACCGATCAGTTCCAGCACGAAGCTTTCGCACTGTGGTACCAGTTGACCGACATCAATGCCGATGGTTGGGACTCTCTGCACGCCACGCACATCCATAACCCAACCATCCGGTACTTTCACAGAGCATTGAGCAACACAATCTTCTTCCTCCATTGCGTCTTCAACAACGAACCTATCAACGCCGCTCCGTTCTTGCTGGCTCACATTCAGGCCAACTGCAACCGTGGCTCGAAGCCATTTTACTTTGGCGGGATTGTCACGGCCATTGCACTTGGGCTGAACCTAGGCGACCGCCTCCAGCACCTCCATTCCACCCCCTCGGTGTTCCTTGACACCGACCACTGCAGAGCCTCTCACCTCATCTGCTCTAGAGCCGATGGGAAGTATCACCCGGTAGTGCGTGGCAAAATCGTCCAAAGCATCATCCTTCCATCATGCACCCAGACACACCCAGAGGATCGTACCAACTGGTTATTTGACCTCACTGCCCCTCCTGCTGCCGCTGTTCCTACTCAGGGCCACACCCAAGGTTCTGACGATGAAATCCAAGCTGAGTTGGACAGGTCCGAGCAACCGGAGGCATCGCAGCCTCCTCCCTCCGAAGGTACATCCTCTCGCCGCCGCCGCCATCATCCAGTGCCCGACTACACAGAAGAGGACCTCCGCCGCTCTCTCGACCA
>OZ012740.1:496745190-496905181 GCA_963859935.3 Lathyrus sativus
ATAGTAATATTCAACATAATAATAATAATAGTAATACACCCAACAATAATTATAATAATAATAATAATAATACTAATGATAATAATAACAATTATATTAATACTAATAATAAAATAATATGAATAATAATAATCTTAATATTAATAATACTAATATAATATTACTAATATTAATAATACTAATCATAATAATAATAATAATATTATTATTATTATCTCACCAAAATAATAATAATAATAATAATAATAGTAATAATATTATTATCTCACCAAAATAATAATAATATTAATAATACTAATAAATATAATAATATATAATAATAATACCCCCACCAATATTACTATTATTCATTATATTATCATATTCACACCAAAAATCATAATAATATAATAACTATATTAATAATAATATTATATTCTCCATATTAATAATATTACTACAAATATTAATAATACTCATAAATATAATAATAATAATAATAATAATAATAATAATAATAATAATAATATTAATACCACCACCAATATTACTATTATTTCTTATATTATTATAAACTCACCAAATTACCACCAATGATCCTCCCATCTCAGGGACACCCACCAAACATCATCAAATACACCCTACCAAATGGCACATCAACATATAATATTTAAAATAATAATAAAATGACTAAATAATTAAAATGGGTGTTACACTGGATGTGACGTAAGTAAACAAACTCAAGAACTCGAGAGTGAGTTGTTCGTATGTTGGAAGTGGATTGGTGCAGAGATTCCATATGCCTGCTCGTTGAAGCATCCAAGTTACGCCTTCAAGAAGGCCTAGCTCCGTAAGCGACGGGATGTGTGGATAATGAGTCGGCTGGAGCGACCTCTGATGGAATGCGATGTAGTTTGCTCGCTGTCTCTCGCCTAAGTCACCTTCGCTGAAGATAATGTTGCTGATATCTGGGGTTTCTACATTTCTTGCCATTGTTGGAAGATTGAGAGGGTTCTGAAGATTGAGGTTTTTCTGCAGAGTGGGAAGAACTGACAGAAGTGTGGTTGGAGGTTGAGATTGGAGTTGAAATATTTGGTGCAATGTGGGGAGAACGAAAATTTGTAGTGGGGTAGGAGTTTTGATGATTGGAAGTTGAAATGAGGGTAGTGGGAGAGAAAACGCAACCCTGTTATATCAGATAGCGGTTCTGGGCTCGTGACGGTCGTCACGTATGTGCGACGGTCGTCACCCGCGTGACGCTCGTCAGGGTCCTGTGACGGTCGTCACAGCAGCAAAATCTGCAAAACACAGAATTTTGCTCTGAGGGCGTTCTTGCAGTGACTTTTAGGCCTAGTATTGATACGACAATGTGTTATAACAACCAACAAACAAAGAGTAACATAAAAATAGAATAATTGAATAAAGATTATGATTGAAATAACATGAAATTGAAATGATTGTATGTAGTACATAAAGAAAGTAACAATGCGAAAATTCCAAATGATTAAACGAAACTGAACTAAACCAAATTAAACTGAATCTACTGCTAAAACTAGTATCTAGTCTTTTCGTGTCTTCAACTCATCGAACTTCCGTGCGTAGTAGTCGAGCTGGTCACAGACTAAGTCCATGAAGACTACCAGTTCGCTGTGTATGCCTGCGATGTCATCTTTTACAGTAGTCAGAGTTGCATCAACGTTGTCCAATCGTAGTAGGACAATATCCATTTTATCGGTGGTCTCCTCAGTGATAGGCTCAGGATAGGTGTTGTAGTGCGGAGGAGTCATAGGGTCTACTTCAGTTTCGGATACAGCATCCTCATAGTACATATAGTCGTGTGCCTCAGAGATGTGGTCACTGTCATACATATAGTTCTGTGGTGTTGATTGTGGTGAAGGAGGTCCCATAGGCTCGTCCAGTTCATAAAGTCAGTTGTCCTTGTTGTGGATACTCGTCATCAAATGATCAGGCAGTGTGAATAGCTGTTCTGGTTTTTCGTTAATGAGGTACTCATATGGTCCAGGTCCCATAGTTCCTAAAATGCGCCTGTTAAAGCAGAATTGTATGTTCATTGGTCGGATGGTGCCAAAACGAGTGCTTGCATTTAAGTGGAATCTAAGGCCAAGCTCGTGGGCAATCATTGTCACGAGGCCGCCTATAAGAATAGCTGTCTGTGGTTCCTGCGTGAGGCGTTTGAAAGATCTCATCATGAAAGGCACTGCATTTACTGTACGTCCCTGAGAAGCACAGAACATGATGAATAACTCCTCCTTAGATACTGTAGTAATATTTTCTTCTTTCCCAAACAGGGTGTGAGCTAGTATCTTATGGAAGTATCTGAAAGCTGGGTTATGGATATCATCATTATACATTTTGTCTGGTTCAGGGTGATAGTCACCTGTGATTCTACCCCAGAATTGGTCGAGTTGAAAATCAATATCGTCATCTTCTGCACTGATGAACACATGCGGTCCGCTAGGAAATCCTAGGAGGTTAGCTAGTGACATTCGGCTATGGGTTTGGTCCATTCCAAACAATTGGAAGGTAATCAGCTCTGTGTTGGATCCAAAGCCATAGTTGGGTATGTATCTGAAAGAACTAAGGAATTCATAGGTAAGATCCTTATAGGTAGCAAAACGTGTTTTCAAAGCAGTGTTCTCCCAACCCAGTTGATTGAACAGGTATTGAATGCTATCTGTGATTCCTAGTTTATCCATGGTAGACTTATCATAATACAGCGTTAAGGCGAATTCTCTTTCAGCTAGTGCTGCAAATCTTGCCTTTTGAGCTAGTCCTCGAAAGTGAACCTTTGTGAAGTCGTACTCGGCCATATTCGCAGGTAATCGGAGAAAACAGAAGGAATGTTTTGAAGACTTTAAAAATTCTGTAAAGTTTAAAACAGGAGTTTGAAGTCAGGATTTTTGAAAACAAAGAGCGGTAGAAACGAAAGACAAAAGTGAAAAATAAAATAAAATAAAAATATGAAAACAAACGAAAGTAGAAAGTAATAATAATTATAATTTTAGAATTTTTGTTGGATTTTCAAAGTAAAATTTTAAATAAAAATGAAATACAATAACGAGGGAAATTGGGTTGCCTCCCAGTAAGCGCTGTTTTTAACGTCTAAAGCCTGACGATAGCTTGGTGACAAGCTATTCGGGTGTTTGAGCTGGAAGCTCAAGCAGTGTTATATTGCTGACTTGAGGGCTATTGTCGTTCTTATTATAATGTTTTAGACGTTGCCCGTTTACGATAAATGGTGCATTCGTCTTATCGGTAATTTCGACAGCTCCACTCTGAAGTACTTTAGTCACTTCATAGGGTCCAGACCACCTAGATTTTAGTTTACCCGGGAAGAGTTTTAATCTTGAATTAAAGAGCAATACGATGTCTCCCACACTGAATTGTTTCCTGACTGAACGTTTATCATGCCACTTTTTAGTTCGTTCTTTATAGATACGAGCATTTTCGTAAGCGTCTAATCGAAGTTCTTCCAATTCGTGTAAGTTTAAGATTCGCTTTTCTCCTGCCTCAGTGTAGTTGAAATTGAGTGTCTTAATGGCCCAGAAGGCCTTATGCTCTAATTCTATAGGGAGATGGCAGGATTTACCGTAAACTAATTTGTAGGGTGTAGTACCTATTGGTGTCTTAAAAGCGGTCCTATAAGCCCATAAAGCTTCTTGTAGCTTTGATGACCAATCTTTCCTTGAGGTAGCGACAGTCTTTTCCAATATCTGTTTTATTTCTCTGTTCGAGACCTCTACTTGTCCGCTAGTTTGCGGATGATAAGGTGTAGCTACTCGGTGTTGGACTCCATATTTAGAGAGAAGTTTATCGAATATTCGTGATATGAAGTGAGATCCGCCGTCACTAATGACGAGTCTGGGTACACCAAATCTAGGAAAGATTGTATTTTTGAAGAGTTTGATTACTACTCGCGCGTCGTTTGTTGGAGCAGCAATGGCTTCTATCCATTTAGACACGTAGTCTACAACGACGAGTATGTAGTTATTACCAAAAGAAGGTGGGAATGGTCCCATGAAATCTATTCCCCATACGTCAAAGATTTCTACCTCTAAGATTCCTTTCTGAGGCATTTCATTGCGTCGTGAGATGTTGCCAGTTCGTTGGCATCGATCACATTTTAGCACAGTGATGTGAACGTCTTTCCAGAGGTTAGGCCAGAATAAGCCGGCTTGGAGAATCTTAGCGCACGTCTTGGATGTACTAGCATGACCACCATATGGTGCTGAATGGCATTGGGAAATGATATTTTCTACTTCTTCCTCTGGAACACAGTGACGGTATATGTTGTCGGTCCCTCTCTTGAAGAGTAGAGGTTCGTCCCAATAATAGTGTTTCAGATCGTGGAAGAATTTCTTCTTTTGTTGATAAGTGAGATCCGGTGGAAGTACGCCTGCAGCGAGGTAATTAACAATGTCAGCATACCAGGGTAATGTGACTTGGGCATAGACGGCTTCTACGGCTTTTTCGAATTCTGGATCTTCCGAGATTGAGTTGGGTATGTCACTTTCTAATTTGGCTATCAGACGTTCGTACGGGAAATCGTCATTTATCGGTACTGGTTCGTGTCTGATGCCTTCTATTCGGGATAAGTGATCTGCAACAACATTCTCGGTTCCTTTCTTATCTTTGATTTCTAAGTCAAACTCTTGTAATAACAGGATCCATCTCAATAGTCTTGGTTTGGCATCCTTTTTGCTTATTAGGTACCTTATGGCAGCGTGGTCTGTGTATATGATAATTTTTGCTCCTACTAAGTAAGAACGGAATTTGTCAAGCGCAAATATAACTGCTAGAAGTTCCTTTTCTATGGTAGCGTAGTTCATTTGGGCAGGATCTAAGGTTTTACTGGCATAGTAGATGGCATGGAGTTTCTTGTCTTTCCTTTGTCCTAGAACTGCGCCTACGGCATAATCACTCGCATCGCACATGATTTCGAACGGTAATCGCCAATCGGGCGGTTGCATAATTGGTGCGGTGATAAGGGCTGATTTTAATGTTTCGAATGCTTTTAAACAGTCGTCGTCGAAGACGAACTCAACATCTTTCATTAACAGACCGGTCAGAGGTTTTGTGATTTTCGAAAAATCTTTTATAAATCTTCTGTAGAAACCGACATGTCCTAGAAAACTCCGTATTTCTCGTACGGATTTTGGAGGTTGGAGATCTCTTATAATCTCTATTTTAGCTTTGTCTACCTCAATTCCTTTATCTGATATGACATGTCCTAGAACTATTCCTTGTCGAACCATAAAATGGCATTTTTCCCAATTTAGGACGAGGTTTACTTTTACACAACGTTCTAATACCACTTCTAAGTTTTGTAGGCATCCTTCGAAACTTTGTCCACATACCGAGAAATCGTCCATAAATACTTCCATGATGTCGTCTATGAAATCTGCAAAGATTGCCATCATGCATCTTTGGAAGGTTGCTGGAGCATTACAGAGTCCGAACGGCATTCGGCGGGAAGCAAAAGTACCATAGGGACAGGTGAATGTGGTCTTTTCTTGGTCATCAGGATGAATGGGAATTTGGAAAAATCCTGAATAACCATCTAGATAGCAGAAATATGAATGTTTGGCTAATCTTTCCAACATTTGGTCTATGAAGGGTAACGGGAAGTGATCTTTTCATGTGGCTTTGTTAAGCTTTATATAATCAATGCACATCCTGCTTCCGGTCACAACTCTTTTTGTTATTGATTCTCCTTTTTAGTTTTTAACTACAGTGACTCCTCCTTTCTTTGGTACGACATGAACTGGGCTGACCCATTCACTATCGGAGATCGGATAGATGATTCCTGCATCTAGCAATTTCTTTACTTCATCTTTGACTACAATGCTTAGGATGGGGTTCAGTCTTCTCTGATGCTCTCGAGAGGTTTTAGAGTCTTCCTCTATTGTAATTCGATGCATACAGATCGAAGGGCTTATACCTTTTTGATCGCTTATGTTATAGCCTAACGCGGTGGGGTACTTCTTTAGGACTTCTAATAGCTTTTCGGTTTCTGGTTGTCCTAAGTCGGCGTTGACTATCACTGGTCTTTTTAGTTCATCGTCTAGAAATTCATATCTAAGGTTTTTGGGTAGTGTTTTAAGTTCTAAAGATGGGTTCTTCGGACCTGGCATGTGGTTTGGAGTCAGTGCTAAGCTTTCGCTTAGGCTGTCGTCTTTATACGGTTTACGCCAATCGTCGTCTTCAGAAATATCGGGTATTTGAATCTTTATTATTTCTGAATACGTGGTCTCTTCATTTTCAAGTTCTCTTATGCATTCGTCAATTTCGTCTACTAAATAGCAGGTATCGTCTATGGCTGGTGCTTGTAAGAACTTGGTGAGAATGAACTCTATCTTTTCTTCTCCTACTTCGAATGTTAGCCTTCCTTTCTTCACGTCTATAATCGCTCCGGCTGTAGCTAGGAACGGTCTTCCTAGAATAATTGGGGTAACAGTGTCCTCCTTGATGTCCATGATTATGGAGTCGGTTGGAATGTAGAATTGTCCTATGCGTACTGGAACGGTTTCCAGTATTCCGACTGGGTATTTTACTGATCGGTCAGCTAATTGAACGGACATTTTGGTTGGTCTTAGGTCTCCCATATTCAGCTTTTTGCATATAGATAAAGGCATAACACTGATACTGGCTCCTAAATCGCATAGAGCTTTGTCTATTACGAACTTTCCTATGACGCAGGGTATGGAGAAACTACCTGGGTCTTTTAATTTAGGAGGCATGCGGTTTTGAATAATGGCGCTACACTCTGCAGTAAGTGTAACTGTTTCGTTATCCTTGATCTTTCTCTTATTCAACAGGATTTCTTTGAGAAATTTAGCGTATGACGACATTTGAGTTATCGCTTCTGTAAAACGAATAGTAATATTCAGCTGTTTAAGGAGCTCTACAAATTTCCTAAACTGTCCTGAAGTTTTGGAGTTTATTAATCTTTGAGGATAATGGATAGGTGGTTTATATGGCGCTGGAGGTGCTTGAGTTTTTTCACTTGCGGTATCCTCCTTCTCGTTGTCTTCCTTCTTCTCTAACTCGGATTCCTTTTCTGCTTGTTCAGTTGGTTTTTGTTGCATGGCTGAGTTTTCGGTCCTCGGATCGATCGGTTCGTCCAATTCTTTTCCACTTCTTAGTATTACAGCATTTGCTTGGCCTTTTGGATTCTGTTCGGGTTGTCCAGGAAATGTGCCAGCAGGTGCGGCAGCAGAGGCTTGTTGTTGAGCCACTTGTGATATCTGTGTTTCTAACATTTTGTTGTGGGTGGCTAAAGCGTCTACTTTTCCTGTCAACTGTTTAATTTGCTCGCTAGTGTGTATGTTTTGATTCAGGAATTCTTTGTTTGTTTGAGCTTGAGTAGCTATGAATTTTTCCATCATCAATTCGAGGTTGGATTTCCTAGGTGCATTCTGAGCAGCAGCTGGTTTCTGATATCCTGGCGGAGCAGTAGGCATTTGCAATGCATTTTCGCTTTTGTAAGAAAAGTTTGGATGATTTCGCCAACCTGGGTTATAGGTATTTGCGTAAGGATTTCCTTGAGCATAATTCACCTGGTCTGGTGGGATTCCGGCTAGCAATGGGCATTCGGGTGCATTATGAGTGGTGCTTCCGCATAACTCGCAATTTGGAGTTACGGCAGCGACGGTTGCAGTGGGGTTAACGGTCAGACTATCAATCTTCTGTGCTAGAGCATCTACTTTAGCGTTGAACTTTTCAAGGCTGCTGATCTCGTACATCCCACCTTTCGCTGTGGTTTTCCCTGTTGGAGTGCGTTCACCTCCCCATTGGCAATGGTTTTGTGACATGTTTTCGATTAATTGATAGGCTTCATCGTATGGCTTATCCATAAGTGCACCGCCCGCGGAAGCGTCTATTGTTAATCTAGTATTGTATAGAAGCCCATTATAGAAAGTATGGATTGTCACCCAGTCTTCTAGACCGTGGTGAGGACATGTTCTCATCATGTCTTTGAATCGTTCCCATGCTTCGTAAAGAGATTCAGTATCTTTTTGTCGAAATCCATTGATTTGAGCTCTAAGCATAGCAGTTTTGCTTGGCGGAAAATATCTCGCTAAGAAGACGTTCTTCAATTGTTCCCACGTCGTAACGGAGTTGGACGGTATAGATTGTAACCATGTCCATGCTCTGTCTCTAAGAGAGAATGGGAAAAGACGAAGTCTTATCGCGTCTGGAGTTACTCCATTTGCTTTCACTGTGTCTGCGTATTGTACAAACTTCGTTAGATGTTCGTTCGGATCCTCAGTTGCGTTTCCTGAGAATTGGTTTTGTTGTACAGCTGACAGCAATGAAGGTTTCAGCTCAAAATCATTTCGGGTAATAGCTAGGGCAGCAATGCTACTTCTAAGCTCTATCTGAGAGGGTGTAGCGTATGCCTTCAGCGGTTTGTTTGGAGGTCCTTCAACCATGTTTGATTCTTCTTCGGATTTGGGAATGAGAGTGAGAGGATAGGGAATGTTATGTTTGAGTTGGTACTCAATGATTCGGCTTCTTAGATGTAAGAAGCGTTCTAGTTCTGCGACTGAAGGTTTCAAGATATCGCCTGGTGAGCGATTACTTGGCATACAATCGACAACACTAGTAAAGGAAAAATGAAAATTGTTAACCTAGTCTATACGGCGTAACAGAAGGTTACACTATTGACTAAACGGATCCCCGGCAACGGCGCCAAAAACTTGATCGCGACTTTCTATGTCTAATACAACCTAACTGCAAGTGCACAGTCTATCGCGTAGTAATAATAGATATCGATCCCACAGGGACTCGTAATCAAACTAGTGTTCTCGGGAGTTACTATGTTTAGCTAGGTAGAATATGTTTAAGGGAAAAAGATTGTCACTAAAAGGGAACTAAGAATGCTACTTAGATTATAATTGGTGGAATCGATATGCAGTAATTGTGTTCTTCAGGGATTTGACAAGTTACCGGTGTATGAAATAGTTTTCAGAGTTTATTTAAGCAGAAAATGGTGATTTAAAGACTCTCGCCTCACAATGGTTATTGACGCTAATCATAATTCTAAGAGCCAAACGTACACTTTCGTATCCCGTTCGGGGTTAAAATTATTTTTTGGAAATCTCTAAGTTCTAATTCATTTTAAAGTGCTTTCGCTGTTATTAAAATGGATGACTAGTGTTTACCATCTGACCTTACCGCAGCTTTCGCTTGTTGGTTCGTATCTTAATTAATTTCCCACTTTCGTGGCAAAACTACTTTTAAATAAGTTCTCGCTTTCGCGACGAAGTTTATTCAGTAAATCAATTTTAAACACTCAGACCATAAATTACTTTTGAAAAGAGAATTTTCAACCAGTTATTATCAAATCCCATTCGAATTATTACTACATATCGATTACCTAAGTTTAGCTAGACATGGGTTTGGGAAAGATAAAACATAAATAAAAACAATAAATAATAATTTGCATTATAATAAAACTGGAATTACGATTGAAATGAGAAACCTGTAAATATTCCAATTGGCCTTTGGGCAGATCCTCCGTAGATGTTGGCAGGATTCTGGTCTTTATGCCAAATTGATCGTACAATAAAAGTAGAAATTACAGAAGAATGAAAATGGAATACAGAGAAAGTAAAGAGAAACAAATAAGAATATAAAACTGGAAGGTATGCTCTGGAAATAAATTTGGCAGCACTTCATTGTATGAATGCGGCTCTCTTTCTGAGGTCCCCTTCTTCCCCTTTTATAGAGATGGAATTGTAACGGTTACTGCTGGAGAGAGTGGACTTTGAGGCAGATGATTCAGGGAGTAGTGGTCCACTATTTGGGACTTGGAACTGCTTCTTTAACGTGTAATTGAAGTGGGGCGTTTTTGCCTGCATGACGGTCGTCACAAGGTGTGACGGTCGTCATGGAGCTGTGACGGTCGTCACATCAGCAAAAACAGCCTTCTGCGCTTTTCATGATGTTTTCACTCCTTTTTCGTCCATATTTCATCTGAGATTGCTTCTTTTCTTCATGTTGCCTTGTTTAGACGTGATCGTTGAATACCTGCAAAACATCAGACAAATAACACGGAAATAACCCGAAATCGGATCGAAAACGGTTAAACTTTAGTTGAATTATGCATCAAAATATATATACGATTTCGTGTTATCAATGCCATTACAAAACATGTTGGAAGTTGAGATTTTCGATTGCTGGGGCATTGTCTTTGTTGGACCTTTTACTTCGTCATTTACAAATGAATACATATTGGTGGTAGTAGATTACATATCAAAATGGGTGGAGGCAATGGCATCACCAAAAGCAGATAGCAAGACAGTGATCAAGTTCTTGAAAAGAAACATTTTCATAAGGTTTAGAACACTATGAGTGCTGATCAGTGACAATGGTTCTCATTTCTGTAATGCATAGCTAGCTATGACCCTTGAACACTATGGTGTCATACACAAGGTTGTGACACCATATCACCCTCAAATAAATGGGTAAGTGTTAGTGTCAAATTGTAAGTTCAAACGAATTATGGAGAAAATAGTCTAAACATCACAAAAAGATTGGTCATTAAAACTTGGTGAAGCATTGTGGGCCTACTGAATTGCCTACAAGTTACCAATATGCCTCACACTATTTTAGATGGTGTACGGAAATTCTTGTTACTTACCGGTGGAACTAGAACATAAGGGCTTTTGGGCTTTGAAGTTTATAAATTTTGACCAAGATCAAGTCGACACGAAGAGAAAGTTATAATTAAACAAGCTTGATGAGTTGCGGCTTCAAGCGTATGAATCCTCAAGGCTCTACTTTTTAACTCCCGATTAATGTTATTTATGGGAAAGTTAAAATCAAAGTGGCCTGGACCATTTCAAATAAAAAATGTTAAGCCTTGTGGTGCAGTTGAGTTAGAAGATCCAGTTTCAAAGGCAACATGGACTTTTAATGGTCAAAGGATAAAGTTGTACTTAGGTGGTGACACTGACAGGCTCACTACAACAATTCCGTTAAATGAACCATGAAAAAGGGAAACATGCATCGGGCTAACAACGGTAAACAAGTGTTTGCTAGGAGGAAACCCAACTTTGTAAGTTTTTTTATAGTTTGTTTTCATAATAGGTTTCATTTTGGGGTGTTTTAGGTAGCATGTGTGCAGTAGAAATCAGTTATGCTGAAAACTGAGTTTGCCATAATTCGCTTAGTGAACTTCCTTTCGCTAAGCAAAAGTTGTCGCCTGAGTTCACTAAGCAAACTATACTTAGCTAAGAAAAGTCACCTCAGTCAAACTTGCGTTTAATGTTATTTAATTCACCCAACCACTCTGTCATACCACATATTTTAGCCTTAGATTAGTGATCACTTTCACATTTCATTTTTACACATTTTCCGTTTTAACTAACCGTTTAACCAATTTATTCGTTTTGTTTATGAAGTCAGGTTGTTGCAGAATTGTTCGAGAATTAGGAAAACTTGCAGTACCAGATCATTTTCCTCTCCATGGGATGCATAGACATGGTTTTGTCTTACCTGAGAAGGAAGATTGTTAATGAAAGGGTTGTATGCTGGAAGTTTGAACTGTTTGTTTTGAAACAGGGAATATGGACACTTTGTTCGAATTCAAAGCCAAATTTAAGTTTTGCATTCAAGTTGCAATTCCGAAGAGATCTTATATCAATATTCAGGTGGGGTTGCTGTATGGTTATTAAAAGTCGTTGGTCTCAAAGAGTTCTTGGTGTTCCATTAAGGGTAAAATTCATGGGTTTGTTCATAAAGATCCAAGTCTTCATTTTTTGGGACTTGTTCAACAAGATCAAGGAGCAAACATGTTATGTTTGGAAAAGAAGATTCATGTAGGTCACCAAATATCTAAATTTCAAGCTCAAAACCCAAGGATCATATTAGAAGCATGTCTCTAAGAAGTTTAGTTTGGAGTGGTCCAAATCCCAAAAGCATCCCTAACTCGGTATTACCGGTTTGCTACTAATGACCAGCATTTTCTTTGCTTCTTTATAAACAATGACCAATGGCTTACGTATGATAACAAGACCATTAAGGTAATGAAGATTTATTACATTCTAGCAAAGCAAATAATATGAGGGATGGAATAACAATGATGAGTGTTACCATAAGGATGCCCTGCTGCATTAATTCCCACGGTGATTTTGTGATGAATGTGTAAAGTATTAGTATTAATTAGTTAGGCAGAATTTGTTTCAAAATTACACAAAACTCTGTTATATTAATAATGAATACAAGAAAAGTTGAATTTGCTTCATATACAAGGAACTTTTGTAATCTTCTCCTTCTCGCAACTTTGACGGTTTGACTTTGGAGGGTTCATAATTCATGACAAAAATGCACAAGCACCTCCACACCAGTCTTCCATGATTATCCGCAAATGGCACCTGTAATTTAGCAATTATGTGGTGAGTATCTTCATTCACAAACAGTTCAAAGAAGTGGTTGAGCAAAAGAGCTTGCAATTACCTTTTGTCTCATGTCGATGCTCCTAAACAATAACAGCAACCCTTGCTCATGACTACATCATTACAAAACGAAACAGGGTCAAAAGCATCACAACAATTTAAAGTGCATCAGTTTAAAATAGTCCCATCTATTCACCTGTTCAGAATTTCAATATGACTAACCTATCGATTCGATCTTAAGCCAACTTTCATCCAAAGAAATCTAACAAACATTGCAGTCTGCCTCACTCAAGCAAATATCTCACTTTAGTAAAGACTACATCCAATATAATGGATACAAAGACAAAAGGCCAGGAAATTCACCATGATTATCAAGTTATAAACACATTCAAGCATGACATTATAGAAGAATGTTTTCAAATTTATTGTGTTGCACTACTCTTGTACCATGCTAAACACAAAGCCGATTGAAGAGCACATCAACACCATCTAATTTCAATACCACACGCATCGTATAATCCATCCCTGTATGCGCTCCGTCAATCTCAATCTTGAGTTTGTTGAGGAATAAAGAGCGAGAAGTACTTATCGCAAGATTTCGGCAAGACGGCCTACAAATTCAACAAAAAGACATAGTTCAGAATGACCCTTAGAATAACAAAATGTTACAAGCTCCATGGTTAAACTGAGATGAGAACCGCCGACAGCTTCAGCCGCGTCTGAGTTTAAGTTATCGGAGAAAGACTCATGAAGTTGCGATAAACCTACGAGTTCATCTTTTTCCGTCGTACCCTATTTTTGTAGCCGTATGCGATCCACAATATTCACAATTTGTAAACTTCTGTTGAAACAGCTGTTATGACCTCAGAGGTGGAAAGTGCAGCAAAAGGACGATTGGGATTTTAGTGAAAAAAGGCAACACCAGAAATTGAATTGAAGTTGTTATGTGAAATTAAGACAAAATCAAAATTCATGTTTAACAGGCTAGCACAGACATAATCATGTTCTTTCCAAAACAAGATTATAGTACGAATTAAGGGTATTCATATTTATCAGAACCAAATCAAATAGAATCAATCAAGAGTGGAAAGTTCTTAATTCGTATTTCAGTTCAGTTGTGGAAATTCGCTTATAAAAGCATAAAGGAAAACATGACCAAGGAAAAAGAGACGAACGGATTCGCAGAAGCATCGATTGAATTCACAACCTCACAAACACACATTCATAGAAAGAAAAAAGGAGAAGAAGAACCCGAAAACTCATCTTTGCTGGTCTTGGTTGCTTTGTCGTTATCGAAAACCAGGAGTTCACTGCGAACCCACTCTAAACGCCACCAAACCGCGAGATACCGCCAAAACCCTCTGTCACCGTCGCCGCGAAAGCTTCTGTTCAAAATCATCCTTCTCCGTTGAACCATATCGGTAAAGGGTTTTGTTTATCTGTCAATGTTAAACTGTTGTTTGTTGTTTTGCTAACAGTTAGAAGACGGAGAGGAATCACGTGAGAAGCCAGGAGTAGAGAAGTGAAAATCATGGAAAGAGGACAAGGAGGCGGAATGAGAAAAAAGGATCTGAAGGTTAGGGGGGAAGGGCGCCGTTGGAATCGATTTGGGGTTTCTAAACCCTAACTTTACTTTTAGTTGGTGGAGCGGGTCAACCCGGGTCCGGTGGGTTGACCACCACCGGCCCGGTTTTAGTTCATTTTATTTATTTTTTTTATTTTTATTTATTTATTTATTTTTGTTGTAATTTGTTTTAGGTTGTAATTAATTAATGAAATGGGAAACTAACCATACTAACATAACTACTAACCAAAAATAATTAAAATCTGAAAAATATTTATTATATATAAAAAAAATTGATTAATAAAAAAATAATAATAAAAAAATAAGTTAATTTGATTTAGGTTTTTTTTTAGATTGAAGTTTTATTTTAATTTTAATTTAATAAAAATAATAAAATAATACGTAGAAATAACCCAAAAAAATATTTTATTTAAAAATCCAAAAAATAGTTTATTTCCTTAGAACTTTAATCTTTTGCTAATTTATAATTAATCCACGTTTCTTAAAAATAAAAAACTTTTATTAATTTAAAACTAAATTAATTTCTCCCATATTCACTTAGTTAATTTTAAACATCTTAACTTAGACTTAATTTTTAATATTCTCAAAAAATCTCAAAAACAATTAATCATTAATTTCTAAATCAAACCCTCACTTAACCATCACTCCCCATTTATCCATTCATCTTTAATAATTTGCTTACTGTACAATTTTCATTTTGCTATCGTCAATTATATACCATTTCTTTCATTTACCATTATCATTTCCTCTTTACCGCTATTCCCCACCGAAGGGAAGGTTGTACCATTTGACCGCCGAGTTAATACCTCTACCTTCGCCCGTCCTACCCTTAGAATCTGAGTCGCCGTACTCGTGCTTAGGCGTCCCGCCGTGGACATCCACCCCTTTATCCTAGCCTTAGGATTAGGAGTCGCCGTACTCCATGTAGGTTCTTGCCGTGGAATACCTCCTTACACCTTTAATTCGAACTTTATAACATAGAAATCGGAGTCGCCGCACTCCAAAGTAAGCGCTTCCCTATGAACGTTTACTTTCCCCTGGAACCTTGACCACAGTCAAGAAGTTCCTATTCCTCCCTTTCGAGGGGAACTACGATTACTCTGATTTCATCCCCTACATCGGATACATAGGCACAAGATGCGAATCTTGGCGAGTAAACTTAGGACTAACACCTTTAGGTCTTTCTCTTTACCTTTAACCCTTAGCATTAACCTTAAGCAGATAACCTTTAGCAATAGGGCATTTAAAACAAGAGGTTCCTGTAGAGTACTACAGAAGTTTAGGATGCTAATACCTTCCCTAAGCTTAACCAACCCCCGAACTCTAGATCTTTCCCCGCGTTGTGTTTACGATGCAAAATAGGTTTTCCCCTTTCTTTAACCTTTCCTTCGGATAAATAAAAGACCGGTTGTAAATGAATTAAGATTCAAGTTAATCAATAGCTTGACATCCAAATTTCACCGCAACAGAAAATGGCGACTTCACTGGGGAAGGAAAGACTTTTTTCTTTTTGAGGGTTATCCCTATCTTGTTTTGTATGCTTGATTTTTGCTTTATTATCTGTTGTATATATTTTTGTTGTGCCTTGCTTGGGGGTATCATTATTGTGAGATAAGTCCTACACCCGGAATTGAGTGCAATTTTTATAGGAAGGTGATATATTCGATGAGGCTTATAGGGAGTGAGTCCTGACCAAGTTGACTTGAGAATCACCGCTCAGTTGAGGCCCTCTTGAAAACTAGTACTGTTGAATGAGTAAGTCGTGAAAACATTCACTATTTTCAATTGGAGCCTGTGATACTGGGGACCGTAGTTACCTAAACACAACTTTGGCCTTATCTAGGACGTAGTGCGATGACTATGAGGGAGTAGTCCCGAAATAGTTGCTACGCGATACTACACTCAAAAGAGGTTCTCTTGAGAATATTATTAACCACCGAGTTAGTCGGGAAATTGATAATATCCGAAAGATGAACTAACGACTTTGGGCACCTTTTTAGGACCTTGTTCTGCAGGTACAATTAACCCATAGTACTTACCTTTCGGGATGGGTAGACCTTGGCTCCGCTCATGTTCCACTAACCTAGGACCTTTGCATGCTTTGTTTGTTTGTGCATTGCATCCAATATCATATCATTCCTGGTTTCAAGGAATTCAACAGTCCTTTGCAAATTCAAATTCAAAAATCTTACATTTCAAAATTCAAAAACTTTTTCAGCTTTTCCTAGAAAATATTTACAACTGACCATTGAAATCCTTGAAACCATTGCATCGCATTGCATCCCTGTTTTTGCATTTGCATTTTCCGTCTGGTTTCTTATTCTCGGTTCTCTCGCCTTCCAGTTTTGTCACCATGAGTCCTCTGCATCAGTATAACACCAGAGCTCGAGCTTGGAAAAAGAGGGCGGAACAAAATCAAGAGCTTGATCGTGTCGGTAATGAACTTGAAGACCTTAGGGGAAGTGTTGGGCAGATAATAGAGATGCTTCAGGCCATTAATGCAAAGATGGATACTCAGTCCACTGTTGTCCCTGAGATTACCGATAATATTGTGGGTCCTCAACCATCTGTTACTACTGCAAGTATACCTCCTAATGGTCTCCCACCTGGTTCTATGCCAACTCCTTCTACGGTTCCTATTGCTCAACCAGTTCAACAAGTTGTTCCTCCAAAGTTAAACACTCCGAACTTTGACCGTTATGAAGGTGCTACTTGCCTGAAGAGTCACTTGACCATGTACTAACATGAAATGACTGCTCATCCACCTTGGTAACACCAACAGAGTTATGTTCAACAACAAGGTTACACGATACAGTATGCTCAACAACCATATGTGGCTGCTGTTACACCTGCCTTTAACCAGCAAATGCCTGCTTATCAGCCTGTGCAACCAACTCCTGTCTATCAGCCTCCGGTCTATCAATAACCTCCTGGTTACCAGCCTGCACAAGCTCCTGCAAACTATCAATGAGTGTTCAATGCTCCTTCTTATCAATAGTCAAAGAAGTAAGCTCCTCGTCAAAATGGTCCGAATAGAAGACAGTACAAACCTTATCCTCCTATTCCAATGACTTTCACCGAGTTGTACCCTTCATTAGTGCAACAAGGTCTGATTACTACCAGAGCTTTGGGTCCACCTCCCAACCTGCTACCTGCCAATTATAACGCTACCGCTCATTGTTTATTTCATGAGGGTGCACCTGGCCATGATTTAGAAAGCTGTTATGCTCTCAAGCACATCGTCAAGGAGTTAATGGAAAAGAAGATCTTGTCCTTTGATGATCCTCAGCCGAATGTCAAGAATGACCCTTTACCAAATCATGGGGCTGTCAAGGCTTCTCAAATCAGGACTCCTCGCAGGGTTTTCCCTTCACCGAAATCAAGTTCTGCAAAGCCTTTTTTCAACATGTCTAAGCTAGTTACTCCTTCAGCGAATCAGCCGAAGTCGGTAGTTACTCAGAAGCCTAGTCCATCTCACTTCAGTGATCCTAAAGTTGTACCTTGGAAATACGATGTGACCATGATTGATAAAGAATCGGGGAAGATCATTCCGAGAGAAAAATTGAATATTATTAATAAAGATGTGACGAATACAGTTGGGGCAAGCAAGACGACTCATTCCAATGAGGCTCCGCCAGAAGAAACCACTACTACTGTGACGGTCTTGAATACAGAGACTTAATAAACTCTTTTAGAAGGCTTTGTCAGACAGTTCATTTTGTTTTCTTATATGTATTTTGTTTTCTTTGATTATAAAAGCACATTTAACATGTACGAACTTGCTTGTTTTGAATAATTAATGCAATGCATACGTTTGTCTTGAAGAAATCCATTCGTTTCACTCATAAAATTAATTTTCATAATTTATAATGTCAACTTTACCCGATCTCTTGCTCAGATAGAGAATTGGGAGGAGGATGATGAACCAAAAACGTCAAATCTCTTGTCGTATGCTTCTGAATGAAACCCTGCTGATGATGTAAGACATTGTTTCAAATCCTAAACACTGGAGATATAAACAAGATAACCCCTCTTTAACCCCTTTGAGCCTTTAAGTAGGAGTTTTCTTTTCCAAATAAAAACCCCCAAAATTTTAACCTGGGGCAGGGTAGTTTTTCAGTTAAACCGATCGAGCGCTTAGACTCTCAGAAAAAAAAGGGGCATGCATTCGAGAACCCATCTATCCTTAACATATTAGGAGGCTGGAAGTCGGAAAAAAACACAAATGACTATCCCTTGACTACCTAAGGAGTGAGGCAGTCACAAGCCTTTCAAAAGAGTCACACAAATTGTTCAAAAAATAATGAATGAAAAAAGAGACCGCTAAGTCAAAACCTATGAAGGATACTTAGGCAAAACTGGGGCATCCCGCTGGACTCCAATGTCAAATTCAAAAGACTCCGTCCAGGTAAAAGTTAGGGAATAAAAATGCAAAAAGCAAATACAAAGGATTATAATGAAGAATCCCAGTAAAAAAAACAAAGTCGTGTGACCAAATACCAAAGAAAATAGGTGAGTGACTGCGTTGTCCAAAGCCTTGATGAATTCTCGACCATATCGAATCCGCTTGAGATGAGTGCTCGTATCTAGTTAACTGAATATAGGATTGGAGAACATCACGAAGAGTGGGTGGGTACAAATAAAATTTGAGCCTTTATCCCTTTGTTTCTTAAACTCTGAACCAAGCCACGATACAACCTCTAAAAGACCTAATTGAAGTAGGGTTTATCTTGAAAGCATACTCGATGAGAACGTTTCCTGACTCCTACGAGCTATGCTCAAATTGATGTTGGCTTTATAAATTCATATCCTAACTAGTGATTCGGTCACAAGTTATTGTGATATCTTTTTCAAAAGAAAAAAAGAAAAAACTTTTCAAGACAAATATGTATGTTGCATTGGCAATTTCAGGATTAGCATTTCATATGTGTCTGATTTTGCCTGACGTCTTAGAAATTTACATATAGATATCAACAATGGAACTTGAAGATTCTGCTAGACAGGGGAAGGTGGTTTCCAAACCGCCTAATGACGCAAGCTTGACTTCTTTAAAGAGCTATTTTCCGGAAGATTCGGTCATGACATTGTCGATTTGGGCTAGTTATGTCGAGATCCGGCAAATCTCTCCAAGAGTTTAAAAACAGTGGGGCAATTGGACTCCATGTTCTCTGTAAAATCCTCTTGAGATGACCCCTTCTCATAAAGCGTGTACTCTGGGGCATTATGTTTTCCAAAATGGTGACTACAAAAGTCCTCAAGATCAAAACTAGCTTGTTTCACAACATTCTTCATGCACCGATGAATCTTGCTTCCGGTGGTCTTCATTCCCCGGTAAATCTCATGGTTGCAGAAGCACTTTTAAACCATTGCCTCAGCGCAGTCCCCAACGAGACTATAAGCCGACAACACTTTTGGGCAGATCCGGTAATCTCCAGTGACTTTCAAGACTGCAGAGATCTCCCCAGTATCTTCCTAGTGACACCTTTTATTTGAGGACCCACTCCTCATGTGGAATCATTTTATCCTCACTGAAACCACTACACTTTCCTCAGGAAATGTTCCCCAGGAGATTGCCACATTCTCCCCAATAAGTCAAGATACTTTCCCCAGGAAGTTGATGTATCTTCTCCCAGGAAGTTTGCTACACTTTCTCCATGAGGCTGCCTAGCTCCACTCTTCCCCATGAAGCGGATATTTATTTTATCCCCAGAAGTCTTTACTTCTAAGACGACTCTTCCCAGGAACAGGTCTCTTTGATCAGGATTCAGATTCATGATGGCCATCCCTCCAACGAAGTCATGATATCTTGTCCCCAAGTGGAATTTGTGTTCTCCTTAGAGAATTTGGAACTTTGAGGCAAGATTTGGTTCCGCCATCAATTTTCCTATCCCTTGGCCGATGAACTTTTGCAGAGGTCGCTGGGTATTCCCGTCGAGATGTTTATTTCATCTCCTATTTGCTTCTCCTCTCATCTGTTTTGTCGGCATGTGCACAAGCACCGACATTTTTCATACTCATTGCATCCGCATTTTCATACGCATTTAGCATCTACATGTTTGTTATCCTTGTCGTCTTTTGTCGTTACTTTGGCCGTGGTTACCGTCGAGTAACTGGGTTTGTCCATTCTCTCCAAGTAGATCGTCAGTCCTAGGCATAAAATACCTACTATTTCCAGTCTCCCCACAGAGTTCAACCCTCATGGATGATGGTTATTTCAGTTATATTTTCTGTGCCTGGATAAGATACTCTCCATTTGAGTTCATTCCCTCAATGGAGTCTTGTTTGACAATTTCTTTCTCTTTCTCTCTCTCTCTCTCTCTCTCTCTCTCTCTCTCACACACACACACACACACACACACACACACACACACACACACACATACACACACACACACACACAATCCTTTCACTCTCTCACATAAACCAATTGCACTTTCACAAGATCTTTGGCACAACATCACTCTCTTTCTCAAACATCTGCATCCAGGTATGAATGACAGAAAACTTTGCACCATATTTTATGTATGTTTTTATGTGAATGATGCTTGTTGTTCATGACTCAGTGACCATTATATCTTGTTCCATTTCTTGTTCTAACTGATGGAAAATGCTGTCAACAAGGTAGTTCACAACACAGGAATATTATATAATAATTTCTTATTAGAATATGGTTTGCTACTACTTGTATCCTCAACTTGTTTTTATTCATTACATAGGGAAATTGATATCAACTATTGATTCCATTTCTTTATTCCATATTTATGTTGCATGACTGTTGTGTGATACAAAGAAGGAATAGAGTTTGTTAATAGTGCAGAATCTACAATCGTGCAGGTTCGCTTAGCGAGCCCTAGTTCGCAAAGCAAACTTAGTCTGATGCAGAGTCCCAATTATTTTAACAGGACATGTCTATGTGTTCTCTGTTTTAGGTATGGCTCCCAAAACAAATGTTCCCTCAAAGAAACAAAAGACTATTGAGGCAAGCACATCACGAGACCCACAACATTTTGACCAAGCACATTTTTTAGGAGAAACACAGGCGAAAAGGTTTTGAGAACTAAAATCTCGAAAAATTTGGGCTTAACGGATGTTTGACATTAATCCATAGGGTGACTAATACATTCTTGACATTATGATGAGAGGCCAAAATTGGGATATACTCATCAACCCTCCCAAGTAATTAAACTATGATATGGTGCAGAATTCTATGTGAAAGCTCTCCTAATAGATGGTGAACCTTTCACATATACCACCACAATTAGAGGTCGCACCATCAACTTCAATCGGAATACGATTATGAATATCTTGGAAATGCTTTGAACGTACCAGAGTGGCATGCTTGTGCTTATGAACTGGCCCTGAACACCATACCAGATGTCAAGGAGATTTCTCAGATGATTTTGCTCTCAGGACTAAGTGTGCAATAAATTGCCTTAAGTTTTCCTATTCGCTATCACCAAGATGACTTGAATCGCACTGAACAGGTGATTCTATTACACATTGTAACACCCCAAATTTATTGGAATATTTATTTAATTTATTTAAATAGGAATATTCGTATTTTTGGTGATTTGCGGTGGTTGGTATGAAGTATTGAGAATTATGGATTTTAGGTTATTTATTTAAATAATAGTATATAATATGAATATATTGGTATTATTATTAATTTAAATAAATATAAGTGAATTAAGGGGATAATGGACATTTAAGAAGGAGTTAGTGAGGGTGAAGTTGGAAAGTCCAATTTTAAGGCCCAAAGTTAGGTTTAACAAAAAGGAATTTTGAGGGAACTAGGATTAATTCTTGTTAGACTGTGAAAAGGGAAGAAATAGAGGCCAGAGCTCTAAGGAAGAGGATTGAGGCAAAGCTTCACGAGGTTTCCAAGAATCAACGAGAAAAGCTTAGAGTCAGCAATGAAGGTATGAGGAGTATTGCCTTCATTGTTTTAAATATGTGATACAATGTATTTATAGCTGATTTAAGGATTTAAAAGGTTTTAAGATTGAGGAAAATTAGGCCTTAGTGGCCAAATTTGTTTTGAGGTTGTTTAAGTATGAGGAGTATTTCCTTCATTGTTTTCAATATGTGATTCAATGTGGTTAAAGTTGATTTAAGGGTTTAAGGGGTTTTGGGTAATGAATTGTTATTGCCTTTCTGGTGATGAGTTCAATGAGTTTGAGGGTTTTGAACTGATGTTCTGATAGGTTTGAGGTTGATTTGGGTTTGAGGGAAAGTAGGCCTTTATGGCCAAATCTGTTGTTGAGGTTTTAACTGTATAGGGATTTAAACTGATGGTCTGATAGGTTTGAGGCTGATTTGGGAGTAAGGGAAATTAGACCTTCGTGGCCAAAATCTGTTGTTGATATTGTTTAACCCTGTAGGGTAAGTGATTTGTAAGATCTTTAATGATTATGGTGAATTTGTAAAAATTTATGGGAATTTGAGACGTAAGTAGGATACAGGATTGGCCTAATAAGTCGTACATTTTGTGCCTTTATCGCCGTAATACCTTAGGAATGATTTGGGGATGTTTTTGGGCATTGGGGAAGGAAATCGTATGGATCTTTGGACTGATTTTGCTACTATTGCATAGCAGCAATTTGCTGTAATCGCGAGTTTGCACAGCGAAGAATCCTTTGCACGAAGAACATTCGCTCCAAACTCGCACAACGAACTTCGCAGGGAATGTAGCAAAGTTTCGTGAATTGTGTTTTGGTTCAATGTTGTTTTGATGTTTTGATGCTGTGATTTTCCTGTTGAATTACCATGAGTATGACTGTGATTCCTATGATATTAATACATGATTGTATGATGAATTCCCATGAGTAATTGTGATGATTTATGATGTTGATTCCATGAGTTTTTGATGATTATATGATGACATGATTATTATGATGATTTTGATGAATGATGATGAGTTATGATGTTGATTCTATGAGTTTTTGATGATTATATGATGACATGATTATTATGATGGTTTTGATGAATGATGATAAGTTATGATGTTGATTCCATGAGTTTTGATGTTTATTATGATGATTTTGATGAATGATGATGAGTTATGATGTTGATTCCATGAGTTTTTGATGATTATATGATGACATGATTATTATGATGTTTTTGATGAATGATGATGCACCTAATGAGTTTATTATGAGGATGATATTGACGCGTGTATCATGCATTCTGTAACACCCCATTTAAATTATTTAGTCGTTTTTGTATTTTCTGTGATTTGTATTTGTCGTGATGTCCTTAATTTAAGGGTAGGAGGTTAAGGGCATGAGTGAGAGTTGAAACTTAGTTGAGACAAGGTGGAACCATAATAAATAATGTAAATGATTTAATGATAATAGTAAGAATATTATGCTTATTAGTATTATTATTTTAATTACTACTAATAATAAGATTAATAGGGGAGTATTTAGTAATATAGTTATTATTATTATTATTATTATTATTATTATTATTATTATTATTATTATTGATTAAATTAAATGAATTAAAATCTAATTAAGGGGGTTAAGAGAGGGTTAATGGAAAATTAGTCGGTTAACACGTGAAAGAGGAAAAAGACAGAGAAAGGAGAACTAGGGCAGAGGAACCAATATTTCTCCATTGTTGTCAAGCAAGAGATCAAATCCAAGGTAAGGGGGGAGAATGAATTTCAATATGGGTGAATTAACATGAGAGGGTAGTGAGAGGTCCTTTCTCTCATAGGAATTATGTTTGTTTTCCGTTCCTTTATCTGATTTTCGTAGCATGATGAATTCCCTGTAATTGCTGTTACTATTGAATGATCATTGTATGATGTTTAAGTGTATAAATTTGGGACTGATATGAAATTCGTGTGAAAATTTCTTGATGCTGTCATAGAACTCTGATGAATAACAGATCTAGAAAATAAGGGTTTGAGGGTCAACGAAATTGAATTCTTGCATGATAAAAACCTTAGGAGAATAATTGATAGATGAAGTATATGGAAGGTAGAGAGACACGATTAACAAAAAACTGATTTTTGGGTTGAGTAGAGTGGTAAAAATCAGAGTATTGAGTGAGGATTCGTGAAAGGGATGGAATCTGAGTTTTTGGCAGCAGATCTGGTGATACGCGTATGAGACTGGCCATATGCGTATGGGACTGGGAAATACGTGTACGGGGCTGGCCATATGCATATGGGACTGGGCAATATGCGTAACAGGCAGGCCATACGCGTATGGGCAGGTCTGGGAAGACTTTTTTCCCATTTTCGCGATTTCTGCCCAGATTTCCCTTGGAACGCAATTCCGTTTAATCGGTAGGATTAGTATGACTAAAATGAACCTAAGGGAGATTAGTAATGAATTTAATTAGAGAGAATGTGTAAAATTACATTTTTCCCTTAGGGTGTGTTTTGATGGATGTGAGCCATGATTGTCAAAATTGGACAATCTTGTGCGATTGTGGTAATTCCCGAGAGGGTTACGGTGAGCGGATGGCTCGTGTGGATCATTGATGATCGTGAATTATGCTTGAATTATTCTATTGCATAATTATGTTGTCATGCATTTCATGTCATGTGTCTTATGGAGATGGCTAGGTGGGAATCCATGACGGGTGCCTAGTTTCATCCGGACTTCATGTGAAAGTCGTTGTGGAGATAAGTTGTAGTTCAGAGGAACGTATACGACTTATCCAGATTCCGACGGGAATCAGGTTCTAGGGTGAACCGTATGTATTTGTGTTGGTACCACATGCATTGTGTCGAGTCAGTGAGTCAGATTGCATATTTGTATTTGATTATGGGCTATTAATGTCGGGTGATTGAGGTGGCACGTGTATGTACGTTGTATGGGTATGATTATATGTGTGGTGTGTACTACTCCTTAGCATGTGTATTTCACCGCTTATTTATTGAATGTAGTTCTCAGCCCTTTTCTGTTTGTTGCGTCTGTGCTCCTTGGAGAGTGCAAATGACCAGGTACCTGAGTAGTGCTTGGAGTGTGTTGCTATTTGATCGAGTCCTAGGAGTCGCTCTGATACGTAACATGGGATGGCGGGATTACGTTATATTTGCTTGTTTTCTTAATTTATTGTTACATATCTTCTACTTGTTGGATTATGGATGTATGACCACCGGTTGTGGGAATTATTTTGAACATTGAATTTATTCCGCTGTTTTAAATGGAAAACTAAATATCATTGGTTTATTGATGGAGAATAAAGTGACTTAGTGTGACATCCTACTTGCTGAGGAAACTCTGATGTACTTCTATGTATTATTTCCGTATATGTTTTATAAATATGCGTACGGGGTAGAGTGGGGTGTTACACATTCACATGCATTCCGGACGTCGGTCTAGGACCTTGATTCTTGTGGCTTCAGTCCCATTGTACGGATGTGAGGTATTTTGTTGTGCTCCGATTCTCGTGTAGAATCGATCCTACTCCTGTGGATCTATGAAGGGTTGATGACCCAATGTCCATCGAATTTTGTTGATTGGTACCACATGCATGAGTCTTGTTGTATTTGCATTTATGTGACCATTTGGTGTAATTTATAATGTTGTGGCCTTTGATGTTCCTTGATGATTATGATGATGTTGAATATGAAAATGACGTTGTTTTATATATTGATTCCTATATTGATTATTATGAATCGTTTTACTCACCCTGCCTGTTTGAATGTTGCCTCCACGTGGGGAACACGCAGATGACTAGGTTTAGCCGTGGATGCTGTCAAGGACTTTTTGGAGTTTTTGACATTTTGGTTGACTTATAGGGTCTTGCTCTGATAGTGTAACATCGGGTTGGGGTCTTTGAGTTAAACCATGTTTTATTGATTATTGTTTTTTTGATTATATTGTTGTGCGAGGAAAACTTTGGATTTGCCTTTTTGAGTTTCGCTGCCTTTTGAGCAATTTTGGAAAAACTTGTTGTTTACGGAGCATTGACTATATTTGAATTATTGAGAAATGTGCGCCCTTTTGAGATGATTTTATTGTGTTCAATATTTTACTCTGATAAATATGATTGATTTGCCATTATATTTGTGGAGTAGAAAAGGGTGTTACATTAGTGGTATCAGAGCCTGGTTGGTCCGTCCGGCTAAGTTGTCTAATGTTATTTGTTCCCTAGTATGCGACATGTGTGTGAAAACACTGTCGATACACGTTTGTTTTCTAACCTTTGTCTGCAGAAGTGGGAATGAAACAAGTGGGGGAAAAGCTTGTGCTTCTCTAGGATACTTTAAGTGTGGAGTGGTGACTCATTGTGTCGATGAACGCTCTTATAGTTTGGTAAAGATGGTTTATGCCCCATCATGATTTTCGCCTGTCTATTGACAAATTGAGGATTAATCACCTTTAATCTCTTGTTGATAGTATACAGAGTCATGTTGGATGGGATAGACGTGTCTTGCAAGCTTAGAGGGCGTGTGCAGTGAATTGTTTTGAGTTAAGCTAAGTGCTTACAGATTGTTTTGGTGAGTCGGTGCAGGATGGTACTGAGATGTTTATTTTGATGAAAACTTTGAGTGTTAATAAAGTGGGGAAGTTTGTGGTGTGCCAAATATTTATGATTATCCAGAAGTTTTTCCTGATAAGATAAGTGATTTACCGCCAGAACGTGAAGTGGAGTTTACGATTGACCTAGCCATATTGGATGTCCACATCGGAATCGAAGAAGTTGAAGAGTCAACTTGAAGATCTGATTGAGAAGAGATTCATTTGTCCGAGTGTGTCACCGTGGGGTGCACAATTTTGTTGGTTAGGAAGAAAAAAGGTTCTATAAGGCTTTTTGTGGATTATAGAAAATTGAACAAGGTGACTATCAAGAATAAGTGTCCACTTCCAAGGATTGATGATTCGATGGATCAGTTGGTTGTTACAAGTGTGTTCAGTAAGATAGATTTGAGATCTGGGTATCATCAGATTCGTGTGAAGGCTGAAAATATTCAGAAGACTACTTTTATAACGAGGAATGGACATTATGAGTATTCTGTGATGCCATTTGGTGTGACTAATATGCTAGGTGTATTTGTGGAGTACACAAACAGGATTTTTCCATCCGTATTTGGACAAGTTTATGGTTGTGTTCATTGATGATATTTTGATATATTCGAAGAGTAAAAAGGATCATACTGAGCATCTGAAAATTGTGTTATCAGTGTTGAAAGAGAAGCAGTTATATGAAAAACTATCAAAGTGTGAGTTTTGGTTGAAGAAAGTGAGTTTCCTTGGTCATGTGATCTCGAGTAGAGTTATTACAGTTGATATGTCGAAGGTTGAAGCTGTATCACAATGGGAAGCTTAAAACCCTATTTTTGAGATTAGAAGTTTTCTTGGGTTGGCAGATTATTATCGAAAATTCATTGAAGGATTTTTCCAAGTTATCTTTGCCATTGACACAGTGGACTAGGAAGGTTCAAGCTTTTATTTTGGATGCAAAGTATGAAGAAAGTTTCAAGATCTTTTGAGAAGGCTGACAACATCTCATGTTTTCATTTTGCCGAATCCGGCATAACCATTTTTATATATTGTGATGCTTCGTTGGTGGTATGGGGAGGTGTGTTAATGCAACATCAACAAGTTTTAGCTTATACTTCAAGGAAACTTAAAGTGCATAAGAGGAATTATCTGACGCATGATTTAGAGTTGGTTGTTGTTGTGTTTGTGTCGAAGCTTTGGAGGTATTATTTGTTTGGTTCAAGATTTGAGATGTTTAGTAATCATAAGAGTTTGAAGTATTTCTTTGATCAGAAAGAATTCAAGGTGAGGCAAAGGAGATGATTGAGACTTCTGAAGGATTATGGTTTTGGTTTGAATTTCCATCTGGGTAAAGCAAACATGGTAGCTGATGCATTGATTTGGAAATCTTTACATATATCGATGATGATGGTAAAAGAGTTAGAACTGATTGAGCAATTTCGTGATATGATTTTGGTTTGTGAAGAGACTTCTTATGGAGTTAATCTTGGTATGTTTAAGCTTACTAGTGGTATTCTTGATGAGATTCGAGAAGGTCAAAAATCTGATTTGAGTTGGTAGATCGGTTGAATTTGATGAATCGAAGTCGAAGAGCTGATTTTCGAATTAATGAAAATGGTTTCATGAGATGTCGTGATAGAGTTTGTGTTCCAGATATTGTTGAGTTGAAAAAGAGTATTCTTGAGGAAGGACGTCGAAGTAGATTGAGTATCCATCCCGGTGCTACGAAGAGGTACCATGATTTGAGGAAATTATTTTGGTGGCTAGGGATGAAGAAAGAAGTGGCTGAGTTTGTGTATGCTTGTTTGACTCGTTAGAAGTCGAAGATTGAACATCAAAGACTGATGGGATTGGTGCAACCATTGAATATTCCAGAGTGAAAATGGGATATCATTTATATGGATTTTGTGACAGGTCTACCGAGGACTTTGAAGGGATATGATTTAATTTGGGTGATTGTTGATAGAGTGACCAAATGGCTCCTTTATGTTGAAGCTAGCTGAGATGTATATCGCGAAGTTGCATGGGATACTGTCGAGTATTGTGTCAAATGGAGATCCGAGATTTACATCGAGATTCTGGAAGAGTTTGCAAGACGCTTTGGGTACCATGTTGAGATTGAGTTCTGCCTATCATCCACAGACGAGTGGAAAGACAGAGAGAACTATCCAGTCTTTAGAGGATTTGCTGATAGCTTATGTATTGGATCAAGGTGGATCGTGGGATAGTCATTTTCCATTGATTGAGTTTACCTACAATATCAGTTATCGTTTTAGTATTGGAATGACGCTGTATGAGGCATTGTATGGTAGGAGATGTATGACTCCTTTGTGTTGGTATGAGTCAGGAGAGTGTGTTATGCTCATACTTGAGATTGTGCAAGAGATGACTGAAAAGATCAAGATGATCCGAGAAAACATGAAAGCGTTACAGAGTCGTCAGAAAAGTTATCACGACAAGAGGAGGAAAGCACTTGAGTTCCAGAAGGGAGATCACGTGCTTTTGAGAGTTATGCTGGTAACTGGTGTTAATCGAGCTTTGAAGTCTCTAAATCTCACGCCGTGTTTTGTTGGTTCGTACCAGATTTCGCAGAAGGCGGGAGGAGTATCATACCGGATTGCTTTACCGCCGTCGCTTGTAAATCTGCTTGATGTGTTTCATGTGTCTCAGTTGAGGAAGTACATTCCAGATCCGACACATGTGATTCATATGGATGATGTACAAGTGAGAGGTAATTTGACTATTGAGGCATTGGCAGTACGGATTGATAAACAAGAAGTGAAGCAACTGCGAGGTAAAGAGATTTCCTTGGTAAAGGTAGTTGGGGAGGACCAGCTGGAGAAAGTTGGGCTTGGGAGCGTGAGGATCAGATGAGGGAGTCGTATCCGACTCTGTTTCCTTGAGGTAATTTTCGAGGGCAAATTTTTTTAAAGTCGGGGAGAGTTTTAACACCCCAAATTTATTGGAATATTTATTTAATTATTTAAATAGGAATATTCGTATTTTTGGTGATTTGCGGTGGTTGGTATGAAGTATTGAGAATTATGGATTTTGGGTTATTTATTTAAATAATAGTATATAATATGAATATATTGGTATTATTATTAATTTAAATAAATATAAGTGAATTAAGGGCATAATGGACATTTAAGAAGGAGTTAGTGAGGGTGAAGTTGGAAAGTCCAATTTTAAGGCCCAAAGTTAGGTTTAACAAAAAGGAATTTTGAGGGAACTAGGATTAATTCTTGTTAGACCGTGAAAAGGGAAGAAATAGAGGCCAGAGCTCTAAGGAAGAGGATTGAGGCAAAGCTTCACGAGGTTTCCAAGAATCAACGAGAAAAGCTTAGAGTCGGCAATGAAGGTATGAGGAGTATTGCCTTCATTATTTTAAATATGTGATACAATGTATTTAAAGCTGATTTAAGGATTTAGAAGGTTTTTGAATTTGAGGAAAATTAGGCCTTAGTGGCCAAATTTGTTTTGATGTTGTTTAAGTATGGGGAGTATTGCCTTCATTGTTTTCAATATGTAATTCAATGTGTTTAAAGCTGATTTAAGGGTTTAAGGGGTTTTGGATAATGAATTGTTATTGCCTTTCTGGTCATGAGTTCAATGAGTTTGAGGGTTTTGAACTGATGTTCTGATAGATTTGAGGTTGATTTGGGTTTGAGGTAAAGTAGGCCTTCATGGCCAAATATTTTGTTAAGTTTTTAACCGTATAGGAATTTGAACTGATGGTCTGATAGGTTTAAGGCTGATTTGGGAGTAAAGGAAATTAGGCCTTTGTGGCCAAAATCTGTTGTTGAGATTGTTTAACCCTGTAGGGTAAGTGATTTGTGAGACCTTTAATGACTGTGGTGAATTTGTAAGAATTTATGGGAATTGGAGGCGTAAATAGGATACAGGATTGGCCTAATAAGTCGTAGATTTTGTACCTTTATCGCTGTAATACCTTCGGAATAATTTGGGGATGTTTTTGGGGCATTGGGGAAGGAAATCGTATGGACCTTTGGACTAATTTTGCTACTGTTGCATAGCAGCGATTTGTTGTAATCGTGAGTTCGCACAATGAAGAATCCTTCGCCTGACAAACATTCACTCCTGATTTGCACAACGAACTTCCCAGGGAACGTAGCAGATGATGACGAGAAAACGCATCGATTATATCGCTAGATTTTATTGACGTTTTATCGCGCATTCACCGTTTTAACGCTCGATTTCTCGAGTTTTTCTTACTATTTTGCAGGTACATCGTTATGTGAGGCCGAATCATGAATTAAGAAGAAAAGAACGAAAGAAACCACAAAAAATGAAGCAAGACAGAAGCCTGCAAAAAGTCTGCATAATTTGTTACGGCCACGGTCGTTACAAGGGTGTCACGACCGTGACACCTTACTTTGGGCCATCACGACCGTGAGGAAGCAGTCACGACCGTGACACTTGAAATCATCAAATAACGAGCGTGAAGACCTTGTCACGCCCGTGACAAGGATAAAACTTGGTTTTGACTCAGACTACGTCAAGCCACCACTGAAGACCACTCCTCCTAGTAATTCTCCTCAAGGCAGCACGTGAGGACGACTTCTCCCATTTTTGCTGCCACTTTCCAACATTTTCTCAACCACTTCAGCAAAGCCCAAGAAGCAAAAGACCAAGGCACCAGCCCATTGGAAGCTCTATAAATAGTACCAGCTCAGGAGAACTCAGGGACAGACTTCATTATCCAAATTTCCTGCGGAAGCTCTGCCGAATTACCTTACCACCAGAATTATTATTCCAGCATTATTTTATTTCCTGTCTTATTTTATTTGTATCCAAACCAACCGTGTAACAATTTCCAACATTAGGGAATTGTTATACTTTTATTTGTTTCCAGCCTTCAGCATTCGTTTTAATTTTTATTTCTGCCTACTCCAAGCCTTCCGGTCTGTGGAAGAAGGAGTCTACTCAGATATTTGTTAATCAGGTTTTTCAATTATTGCAATTTAATTTATTTATAATGTCTATTTATTTTTCTGCCATTAGTAAGTTATTATTTAACTCTGTGTCTGATTCAACCTCGATGAGTAGCTAAACACCTTAGGGAGGTATGTAGTTATAACCAACTTAACCGGTAAAATATAACCATGGGCTAAAATAATTAATCACTTAACATTCTGGCTGATGCTTTTTAATTGAATTCGACCTTTTCGTTACGAGAGTAAGAAAAGGGTATTAGGTTGGGTCAAGACCACGAGAGTGTGAGATCTTAACCAGATAGCTAAAGTTAGGCATTTAAATTAAATACAGCGAGAGCGCTTTAAGATAAATTAGAATTATTTAGTTTCCAAAAATTACCTCTAAACACTTATGGGCTAGCGAGAGCAGGCATAGGGCTTTAGGGATAAGATCTGATTCAAGACCACGAGAGTGTGAGCTGAGGGTATTTAAACTAGTAATCTCTACCGAATAGATTAAGTGAACATCTTTATAAGCCTAGGTTAGATTGACCCACCTAAGTTAGTATAATTACATACCGACCGTCTTAGTATTATTTTATTAAAAACTTAAATTTAATTCCGCCTTCAATAGTCTTAGAAAACCAACAACAACCGTGACAACTATTCGCCTTAGCTAAACTAGAAGTTCATCTAGCACTAAGTAACGATAGAATCCCTGTGGATCGATAATCTTAAATATTACTTCGATAGGCTGTGCACTTGCAGTAAGATACCGCTAGACGCATAAGTAGACACGTCTTTAGCCCATCAAGTTTTTGGCGCCGTTGCCGGGGATTCCTTAATTTAGTTACTAGTGCACTTAGGTAGCATTGTCTAGACTAAGGTATCAACTATTTAATTTGATCTAATCTCCGAGTGTATGCCACGTACTCGCTCCAAAAGCGAAGACTTGCAACCTCTAATCCCTGAATCGGAACGCTTCTTACACGTAAGAAGACGTATACTCGATTTCGAAAATAATTCCAACATTCCAGATCTTCAATTAGATCCGCCTGAACCAGTCGTAAAATCAGAAAACGCAGGAATGGCTGAAGAACAAACTCATCCACTCAAGTATTACGCTAATCCTTCGCAAGGTGAACCGCATTCAAGCATTGCAGCACCGGCTATCAACCGAAATGATTTCGAACTAAAACCATCATTGATATCAGCCGTGCAACAAAATCAATTCGCCGGAAATCCTACCGAGGATCCGAATCTTCATCTTTCGATCTTTGTGCAATATGCGGATACCGTAAAAGCCAATGGAGTTACCCAAGAAGCTATTAGACTACGTTTATTTCCTTTTTCGCTTCGAGACAGAGCAAGAGCATGGCTTCAATCTCTGCCTTCGAACTCAGTAACTACGTGGGAACAACTTAAGAGAGTTTTCTTGAATAGGTATTTTCCACCTAGCAAGACAGCTATGCTGAGAGCTCAGATCAACGGATTTAAGCAAAGAGAAAGTGAATCATTATTCGAAGCTTGGGAACGCTATAAGGATCTACTTAGGCTTTGTCCACATCATGGATTAGTAGAATGGATGGTCATCCATACCTTCTATAATGGACTCTTGTACAATACAAGAATGACAATTGACGCTGCCGCGGGTGGTGCATTGATGGACAAAGAATATAATGATGCCTATGCACTTATCGAAAGTATGGCTCAGAATCATTACCTTTGGGGAAGCGAGAGAGTCGCAACTGAGAAACCAACAAAGGGAGGTATGTACGAAGTAAGTAGTATGGACCAAGTCAATGCGAAGTTTGACCAACTAAGCCAAAAGATCGACAACTTGGCCATAACACCTGCAGCCACCGTGGCTGCAGTAACACCTAACTGTGAGTTATGTGGAGTCCCAGGACACGAAGTCTCTGATTGTCAACTATTGGCAGGAACTCCCACTGATCAAGTGAATTATGCTCAAGGAAACCCTTACTCAAACACATACAACCCAGGTTGGAAGAATCATCCGAATTTCTCCTATAAGAATAACAATGCTTATTACGCACCAGGTCAAGCACCAGCTACATCACCAGGATATCAAAAGACTGCTCCTAACATCCCTAGAAAATCGAACCTTGAATTGATGATGGAGAGCTTCATAGCTAGCCAATCTCAGACAAACAAGGACTTCTTAAACCAAAACATTCACACTAGTGAGCAGATTAAACAATTAGTGAGCAAAGTAGATGCATTAGCTACCCATAACAAAATGCTTGAAACTCAGATTTCACAAGTAGCTCAACAACAAGCACCTACTGCTGCACCAGCTGGAGTATTCCCTGGACAACCTCAACCTAACCCGAAAGGACATGCCAACGCTGTAATATTAAGAAGTGGCAAGGAACTTGACGGACCTACCGATCCAAGACTTGACAATCCAGCCATGTACCAAAAACCGGATAAACCGACTGAAGTGGTGAATGATCCAGAAGAAAAGGAAGACGATAATCGAGAGGTAGTGGAGAAAGAACAACCTTATGTGCCTCCACCACCCTATAAACCACCAATTCCGTACCCTCAAAGATTAATAAGTTCCAAGACGACGGGTCAATTTAAGAAATTTGTCGAACTTTTGAAACAATTGAATATTACTATTCCGTTTACAGAAGCAATTACCCAAATACCCTCGTATGCCAAGTTTTTAAAAGAGATCTTATCCAATAAGAAAAAGATAGAGGATAACGGAACAGTTACACTTACTGCCGAGTGTAGCGCCATAATTCAAAATAATATGCCTCCTAAGCTAAAAGATCCAGGAAGTTTCTCTATACCCTGTGTAATAGGAAAATTCGTCATTGACAAAGCTCTATGCAATTTAGGAGCCAGTATCAGTGTTATGCCCTTAACGATTTGCAAAAGGCTAGACATGGGAGACCTAAGACCAACTAAAATGTCTGTTCAACTAGCCGATCGCTCTGTTAAATATCCTGTAGGCATACTAGAAAACGTCCCAGTACGTATAGGACAATTCTACATTCCTACTGATTTTATAATCATGGACATCTCTGAAGACTCCACTACACCTATCATACTAGGAAGACCATTCTTAGCTACCGCCGGAGCTATAATAGACGTAAAAAGAGGAAAGCTAACCTTTGAAGTAGGTGAAGAGAAAGTCGAATTTGTTTTAACACAATTCTTACAATCACCAGCTATAGAGGATACATGCTATCTAATGGACGTAATTGACGAATGTGTAAGGGAAATGGAGCTGGAGGGGACCACTTATTCTGAAATAATGAAAATTCAAATCCCTCCGATTTTCGAAGATGATGATTGCCGAAAACCGTATCAGGATGATAGTCTAAGCGAAAGTTTAGCACTTACACCGGATCCCATGCCAAGTAAAGATAAACCTACATTAGGATTAAAAACTTTACCTAATAACCTAAGGTACGAATTCTTAGACGTTGAATGTAAAAGACCAGTTATAGTGAATTCCAGTTTAGGAACCATAGAAACAAAGAAACTTTTAGATGTCTTGAAGAAATATCCAACTGCATTAGGATATAACATATCTGATCTCAAAGGAATATGTCCTTCAGTTTGCATGCATCGCATTCTGCTAGAAGAAGATTGCAGAACCTCCAGAGAATCTCAAAGAAGAATTAACCCAACCCTTAGCACTGTAGTAAAGGAAGAAGTCAAGAAATTATTAGATGCCGGGATAATATATCCAATCTCTGATAGTGAATGGGTTAGTCCAATACATGTAGTGCCAAAGAAAGGAGGTATCACTATTGTGAAAAACGCTCAAGGCGAATCGATATCGCAAAGAGTAGTGACGGGATATAGAGTGTGCATAGATTATCGTAAACTAAACAAAGCCACTCGAAAAGATCATTTCCCACTACCTTTCATAGATCAAATGTTAGAACGATTAGCCAAGCATTCTTACTTCTGTTACCTTGATGGTTACTCAGGATTTTTCCAAATCCCTATCCATCCTGATGATCAAAAGAAGACTACATTCACATGTCCTTATGGAACATTCGCTTACAGGCGAATGCCCTTTGGATTGTGCAACGCTCCTGCAACCTTTCAAAGATGTATGATGTCAATCTTCGCAGATTTTATAGATAACATCATGGAAGTGTTCATGGACGACTTCTCTGTATGCGGGCAAAGTTTTGAAGGATGCTTATCGAACTTAGAAATGGTATTAGAGAGATGTGTAAAAGTGAATCTCGTGCTTAACTGGGAGAAATGTCATTTTATGGTCAACGAAGGAATAGTATTAGGTCATGTAATATCAGATAAGGGAATTGAAGTTGATAAGGCTAAGATTGAAGTAATAAAAGATCTTCAACCTCCTAAAACCGTTCGAGAAATACGAAGCTTTTTAGGACACGCCGGTTTTTACCGACGATTCATCAAAGATTTCTCGAAAATTACTAAACCTCTTACTGGTTTATTAATGAAAGACGCTGAGTTCATATTCAATGAAGATTGTCTTAAAGCATTCGAAACTCTAAAAACAGCCCTCATCACCGCACCAATCATGCAACCCCCTGACTGGAGATTACCTTTTGAAATCATGTGCGATGCGAGTGACTATGCTGTGGGCGCAGTCCTGGGTCAGAGAAAGGAAAAGAAACTCCATGCGATTTACTATGCCAGTAGAACCTTGGATTCTGCCCAGATGAACTACGCTACTACAGAAAAAGAATTGTTAGCAGTTGTCTTTGCGCTTGACAAATTCCGCTCTTACCTAGTTGGAGCGAAAATAATCATTTACACAGACCATGCTGCTATCCGATATCTATTAACTAAGAAAGATGCTAAACCAAGACTCTTAAGATGGATTTTACTCTTACAAGAGTTTGATCTAGAAATAAAAGACAAAAAAGGTACTGAAAACGTCGTAGCGGACCATTTATCTAGAATAGAAGGTATTAAACCCGAACAAGTGCCGATTAACGATGATTTCCCGTATGAACAGCTGATAGCACAAATCGGAAGCAACCCAGCGCAGTTAGATATAAATGAACCAGAACCCGTGGAAACAATACAGACAACTGTAGGACTGCCATGGTACGCTGACATTGTCAACTACCTAGCCGCAGGAGCTCTTCCACCCGATCTAACCTATCAGCAGAAAAAGAAGTTCTTTCATAACCTGAAACAGTACTATTGGGATGAACCATTATTGTTCAAACGAGGACCAGATGGAATCTTTCACCGATGTATTCCCGAAGAAGAAATAGAAGATGTCATTGCTCAATGCCATTCATCTCCTTATGGTGGACATGCAAGCACGTCCAAGACTTGTGCAAAAATCTTGCAAGCCGGCTTATACTGGCCTAATCTATGGAAGGATGTCCACATCGCTGTTATAAGTTGCGATCGGTGCCAACGCACTGGCAATATTTCAAGAAGAGATGAAATGCCCCAAAAGGGAATTTTAGAAGTAGAAATCTTCGACGTCTGGGGAATAGATTTCATGGGACCATTCCCATCATCTTTCGGTAATAATTACATACTCGTAGCTGTTGATTATGTCTCGAAATGGATTGAAGCCATAGCTTCTCCTACAAACGATACACGAGTAGTAATAAAGCTTTTCAAAAACATAATCTTTCCCAGATTTGGTGTACCTCGACTCGTCATAAGTGACGGTGGCTCGCACTTCATTTCAAAAATCTTTGACAAATTACTATCTAAGTATGGAGTGAGACACCGTGTGGCTACACCATATCACCCACAAACAAGTGGACAGGTCGAAGTCTCGAACAGAGAGATTAAACAAATATTAGAAAAGACTGTCGCCATATCTCGGAAAGATTGGTCATCTAAACTTAATGAAGCTCTATGGGCTTATAGGACCGCTTACAAGACTCCCATAGGTACTACACCTTTCAAACTAGTTTATGGAAAATCTTGTCACCTCCCAGTAGAACTAGAACACAAAGCTTATTGGGCGATCAAAACTCTCAATATGAACTATAATGCTGCAGGAGAAAAGCGAATCCTAGACATTAACGAATTAGAAGAATTAAGGTTAGATGCATATGAAAATGCTAAGCTATATAAGGAAAGAACCAAGCGATGGCATGATAAACGCCTATCTAGGAAAGAATTCAGTGTGGGAGACGTTGTACTCCTCTTTAATTCAAGACTTAGGCTCTTTCCTGTAAAATTAAAGTCTAGATGGTCAGGACCCTTTGATATAACTAAAGTATTCCCAAGTGGAGCAATAGAAATCAAGGGTAGGAACAATGAACCATTCATAGTAAACGGACAGCGCCTAAAACATTATCATAAAGTTGAAAATAGAGACTATACGAATGATCTAAAACTTCTGAAATTGTCCACTAATTCCCCTGATTAGTCTAAACCTCAGCGTTACGTCAGGCTTTTGACAATAAAAACAACGCTTAGTGGGAGGCAACCCATTTACTTATTTACCTATTTTAAACTATTCTTTTCTTTTTGAGCATTTTTTATTATCGTTATTACTATTTGTTTAAATTGTTTTGTCAGTTTTATTTTACATTACTATTATCGCCATTACATTTTAGCATTTCATTTTCTTATTTTTTCTTAAATCACTTTTTACAGATTTTCTAAAGCCTTTTCCACTGATTTGTTTTCCCCATATTTGCACTGACCATGGCTAACCAACCTATTAACTATATGGAAACCAAATTTAGAGGTAGGAACCAAAGAATAAAGTTCGAAGAGTTATCACAGAGGCAAATGGATTTGACCCTGTACCCAAATGATAGGACTATGGAAACCTTAGGTATACATGATAGTGTCATGTACTTGTTCAACCGACTCGGATGGGAGAATGCAATGATCCAACACAAGTTTGCGACTTACCGTGAGCTCACCCTTGAGTTCCTTAGTTCCCTACTTTACCTACCTGAGCGCGGTTTTGGGTCTAGGAAAGGATTCATTAGTTTCCGCCTATTTGGAATAGAATACGACTTTAACCATAAAGAACTAGCTGACCTGTTAGGATTCCCTAGTGGACCTTTTGCCTATACTACCACACAGGTAGAATTGATGGATGTGGAGCTAGATTTCTTTTGGGGAACTCTGACCGGAAACTACCACCCGGAACCAAATGACATGAACAATGATGAGATCCATAATCCTGCCCTCCGTTACTTCCACAAATTCCTCGCCCATACCTTCTTTGGAAAAGAAGAAAACATTACCGGAGTCTCTAAGGATGAATTATTTATTATGTCATGTTTCAATACTGGACAGTGTGTTAATGGTGTACCTTTCATGATGCAAACCTTCACCCGCATCCAAGAAGAACCTGAATTACCTATAGTGGTAGGAGGTCTTGTAACCATGATTGCTGATGCCTTAGGACTTAGGTACCAACTGGACAGGTGCACCCGTCTGGGAACCATACGCCTAATGAATCTTAAATTCTGCTTCAATAGACATATCATAAGGAATTTAGGACGCCCACCTTTTGAGTACCTGATCCGGAACGAAGTAGTCACCCTGTTCACATTGCCCGATCATGCTAAAGTAAGTGTTCATAATAAGGATAATTGGCTTTATGAGTTAAACCCACCTGATTATCCAGCCACTCCTGAAACACCTCAGTCTCACAGGATAACAGATGATATAATGACCGCTGTTGAAACTGACCCCGAGACACCTCCTGGATACCATGACACTGACCCAAATGACAAAGTTCATGAAACCCCTGGAGCGAATCATGGAGAGTACGCTAACAACTTACAGAACATCATGCACACTCTCAATGCCTATCAAACTGACATTAATCTATTCAGAGAAGACATTAAGAGTATGCGATTGGACATCGTGGGATTGACTGACATGGCCTGCGAACAATTCTATCATTTGGACTCCGCCATCGAAGACCTGAAGAAACGCCTTTGAACCGGCTATCAGTGATTTAGTTTATTAATTTTTTCTCATTATTTTCATTTCCAGTTAAATTTATCTTTCGCAACGATTTCATAACATAATTCGAGTTGATGTAATTTCAATTTTTCTTTATGCCATGCACTTTTTATTTCAATTATTTCTTCATTTTTAGCAGCTTATATAATTTTTCTACTTTTTTCTATACACTGTGTGACCATATACTTATGATTACATTATTTTATCTTAGGTTCGTATACTACTGTGTTGCAAATGATATATAATATGGTGTGCGTTAATATAAGTGCTACTAAATAAAATAAATTATTATTAATTTATAAATAACTTGAGACAATGTTCTTTTCTGGGAATTATTCAGCACAACACACCCTCACGGTCGTCACACCCCACTTACGATCGTGACGTGCTTATTTAGCGTGTCACGACCGTCACGCCTATGTCACGACCGTGACGACCTCTATTACAGAGATCGTGAGAAACAGAACTGTTTCTCATCGTGTCCTCTCTTCTTCTCCATCCATAACCTACCCAAAACATTACCCACTCATTCCAAAACCGCCATAACCTCTCCACTACCCCATTAATCCACCATTACCATCAACCATTTCATTTCAACTGTCCCGTATTTAACCCGAACATCAATCTCCCTCATTCTACCACTATCCTCCCAAAACCTCACAAAAATCCTTCCACCCTCACTCTTCACTCTTGCATGTTATGGATTCCATCATTTTCAGAGAAGGAGAAGCCGGAGTAACCCAGAGAGACCGTTTCATCCGCTTCCAGAACCGCGGTCTGCAACCTACCCGGTACATTGCCACTGACTGTCTGCAAGAACTCGGTATGCTGTCCAGCGTTCAAAGCCTACTGCAAAAGGTCGGTCTGTGGGACCTCTGTCGTCAGCCTCAGCCTACTTTCGAACTTCTGACGCTGGAGTTCCTCAGCTCTTACAGTTACATCACCTCTTCCGGTTCTCAGAGTCAGCTTACCGGCGTCGTAACATTCAGAATGCACGACCGGGAGTTCAACCTCACACAAACCAGGATCGCCGAGCTGTTAGGTTTCGATCACGGCACCGAAGCCCACCGTCGCGTGCCCGACAATTTCAGTGAACAAGCATTCACTCTGTGGCACGACCTTACCAACACCCGTGCGACCACCTTCCAGAGCCTCAACGCCACACACATCCACAACCCGGCTATCCGCTACTTTCACCGGGTCATCTGCAACACAATCTTTGCTAGAGAGAGCAACCACAAGCTCAACTCCAAGGAGCTTCTGTTCTTATACTGTGCCCTTCATGACGAGCCAATCAACGCTGCCCCCTTTATGCTCTACCACATCCAGGCCATTGCGCACCGAGGCTCCTCCCCGTTCTTCATTGGCGGCATTGTCACCACCCTCGCCATTCAGTTGGGGCTTGGTGACGCGCTCGCTAATCAGCCACACCTCGCCGCCGAATTCCTGACCATGAGCTACTGCCGGTCCGCCCACCTGATCGCGCAGCGAGAGGATGGCAGGTACAACCCTGTTGTCAATGGCACCATTTTCCACCACATCACTCTGCCGTCCCGCACCCGCATCGACCCATCAAACCGAGCCAACTGGCTCTTTGCCTTACCAGCTGCTGCGGATCACGCCCCGGCACATGATGATCAGGCAGACGCTCCAGAGGACGAGATGCAGGACGCTATGGACGCAGCTGAGCCTGTCCAGGACATCCCCGAGACATCTACCCGACATCCCCCTGCTCCCGCCGTCACACTTGAGGAGGTCCTACTTGCGATTCATCAGCAGAACCTGATGAACGCCGCACTAGAGCGTCGGCAGAAGGCACAGTATGACGCTTTACTCGGCACTATTGCTGCCAACCAGGAGGCCACTAATGAGCGGTTTGGAGAACTTTTCGGCGAGCTCGAAGCGCTCCGCATCAGCATTACTGCTACCTCCGGCACCGGCTCTGATCCCGACGCGACTCCCTCCAGACGCCGCTCTCGCACCAGAGGTCGAGCCCGCGGTCCTCAGCAGCAGTAGTTTACTTTTATGTTGTTTTTCATTTTTTTCTTGTACTGTATTTGTACCGCAATTATATCACAACATTGAGGACAATGTCCGATATCGTGTGGGAGAGGTACTTTTCATTTCAGTGTACTTTCAATTCCGTTGTATTCCTTTTAGAAAATCAATGAAATGAGCAAATCTGTGCGTTATTTTCTTTAATATCGAGCTTTCCCTGATTATTAAGCCATACCAGAAAAATCTTTAACTACTCGCATTACCCGACTTACCACCGAATGGTTCGTAATTACGAAGCCGGGAACGATTAAACAAGACCAATACAATCTTGACATCTTCGACCCCCTGCTTAAGAAATTCCATCCCGATCACCATTGCGAGTGCACCTTTAGTTTCAGTTCAAAAGTAACCCCCAGTAGTTTATACTAGCAGTCAGCACCGTCTGAACACAAACCACGTGGGGAGCCGATGAATATAAGCGTTTGATGCCTAATCAATAATGATCCTTCGTATCTCAATGCAAAATGAAAAGAGATTGCACCAAAGTACACGGTCGCAGATAAGAAACGAGAAATATGAGAAGGACTCCGTTTCGGGTTGGTTCAGAGGTACTGGTTCTGAACTCGGTAGGGCGTGCTACGGCTCGATCCCCCACAACCTCCGAATCGGATAAAACATGAAGGGTTACCACACTCGTGTACCAGACCCCGTGCTAAAAAAAGGATCAAAATCGCTAACCGGCTACTCCACTACGTGCGTGCGAAGGCAAAGGGCTTAATGTGACTGCGCTAGAACGAAACCGGGTGAAATAAGATCGAAAAACTCTAGGTGAAATCGTAATGTGATTGCCGATTGTTTCGCTTGACGGGAAGTCGACGACATAGCTTGTTGCTTGTGTCATTAGTGTATCGGTAGTGTTCTATCAAAGTACCGGACTATCCGACAAAACGATCCACCGGACGGTTTGTTATGAGTATGCGCGAATAAAATCTTGTCCGCCGATTTTCAACCGACTATTTGCTTGAGGACAAGCAAAGGTTTAAGTTTGGGGAAGTTTGATGACGAGAAAACGCATCGATTATATCGCTAGATTTCATTGACGTTTTATCGCGCATTCACCGTTTTAACGCTCGATTTCTCGAGTTTTTCTTACTATTTTGCAGGTACATCGTTATGTGAGGCCGAATCATGAATTAAGAAGAAAAGAACGAAAGAAACCACAAAAAATGAAGCAAGACAGAAGCCTGCAAAAAGTCTGCATAATTTGTTACGGCCACGGTCGTTACAAGGGTGTCACGACCGTGACACCTTACTTTGGGCCATCACGACCGTGAGGAAGCAGTCACGACCGTGACACTTGAAATCATCAAATAACGAGCGTGAAGACCTTGTCACGCCCGTGACAAGGATAAAACTTGGTTTTGACTCAGACTACGTCAAGCCACCACTGAAGACCACTCCTCCTAGTAATTCTCCTCAAGGCAGCACGTGAGGACGACTTCTCCCATTTTTGCTGCCACTTTCCAACATTTTCTCAACCACTTCAGCAAAGCCCAAGAAGCAAAAGACCAAGGCACCAGCCCATTGGAAGCTCTATAAATAGTACCAGCTCAGGAGAACTCAGGGACAGACTTCATTATCCAAATTTCCTGCGGAAGCTCTGCCGAATTACCTTACCACCAGAATTATTATTCCAGCATTATTTTATTTCCTGTCTTATTTTATTTGTATCCAAACCAACCGTGTAACAATTTCCAACATTAGGGAATTGTTATACTTTTATTTGTTTCCAGCCTTCAGCATTCGTTTTAATTTTTATTTCCGCCTACTCCAAGCCTTCCGGTCTGTGGAAGAAGGAGTCTACTCAGATATTTGTTAATCAGGTTTTTCAATTATTGCAATTTAATTTATTTATAATGTCTATTTATTTTTCTGCCATTAGTAAGTTATTATTTAACTCTGTGTCTGATTCAACCTCGATGAGTAGCTAAACACCTTAGGGCGGTATGTAGTTATAACCAACTTAACCGGTAAAATATAACCATGGGCTAAAATAATTAATCACTTAACATTCTGGCTGATGCTTTTTAATTGAATTCGACCTTTTCGTTACGAGAGTAAGAAAAGGGTATTAGGTTGGGTCAAGACCACGAGAGTGTGAGATCTTAACCAGATAGCTAAAGTTAGGCATTTAAATTAAATACAGCGAGAGCGCTTTAAGATAAATTAGAATTATTTAGTTTCCAAAAATTACCTCTAAACACTTATGGGCTAGCGAGAGCAGGCATAGGGCTTTAGGGATAAGATCTGATTCAAGACCACGAGAGTGTGAGCTGAGGGTATTTAAACTAGTAATCTCTACCGAATAGATTAAGTGAACATCTTTATAAGCCTAGGTTAGATTGACCCACCTAAGTTAGTATAATTACATACCGACCGTCTTAGTATTATTTTATTAAAAACTTAAATTTAATTCCGCCTTCAATAGTTTTAGAAAACCAACAACAACCGTGACAACTATTCGCCTTAGCTAAACTAGAAGTTCATCTAGCACTAAGTAACGATAGAATCCCTGTGGATCGATAATCTTAAATATTACTTCGATAGGCTGTGCACTTGCAGTAAGATACCGCTAGACGCATAAGTAGACACGTCTTTAGCCCATCAGCAGAGTTTCGTAAATTATGTTCTAGTTCAATGCTATTTTGATGCTTTGATGCTGTGATTTTCCTGATGAATTACCATGAGTATGACTGTGATTCCTATGAGATTAATATATGATTGTATGATGAATTCCCATGAGTAATTGTGATGATTTATGATGTTGATTCCATGAGTTTTTTTATGACTATATGATGACATGATTATTATGATGATTTTGATGAATGATGATGAGTTATGATGTTGATTCCATGAGTTTTTGATGATTATATGATGACATGATTATTATTATGATTTTGATGAATGATGATGAGTTATGATGTTGATTCCATGAGTTTTTATGATTATATGATGACATAATTATTATGATGATTTTGATGAATGATGATGAGTTATGATGTTGATTCCATGAGTTTTTGATGATTATATGATGACATGATTATTATGATGTTTTTGATGAATGATGATGCACCTAATGAGTTTATTATGAGGATGATATTGACGTGTGCATCATGCATTCATATGCATTCCAAACTTCGGTCTAGGACCTTGATTCTTGTGGCTTCAGTCCCATTGTGCGGATATGAGGTATTTTGTTGTGCTCCAGTTCTCGTGTAGAATCGATCATACTATTGTGGATCTATGAAGGGTTGATGGCCCAGTGTCCATTGAATTTTGTTGATTGGTACCACATGCATGAGTCTTGTTGCATTTGCATTTATGTGACCATTGGATGTAATTTATAATGTTGTGGCCTTTGATATTCCTTGATGATTATGATGATGTTGAATATGAAAATGACGTTGTTTTATATATTGGTTCCTATATTTATTATTATGAATCGTTTTACTCATCCTGTCTATTTGAATGTTACCTCCACGTGGGTAACACACAGATGACCAGGTTTAGTCGTGGATGTTGTCGAGGACGTTTTGGAGTTTTTGACATTTTGGTTGACTTAGAGGGTCTTGCTCTGATAGTGTAACATCAGGGTTGGGGTCTTTGAGTTAAACCATGTTTTATTGATTATTGTTATTTTGATTATGTTGTTGCGCAAGGAAAACTTTGGATTTTCCTTTTTGAGTTCCGCTGCCTTTTTGAGCAATTTTTGAGTAATTTTGGGAAAACCCGCTGTTTACGGAGCATTGACTATATTTGAATTATTGAGAAATGTGCGCCCTTTTGAGATGATTTTATTGCGTTCAATATTTTACTCTGATAAATATGACTGATTTGCCATTATATTTGTGGGGTAGAAAAAGGTGTTACACTCATTCTATATAACATGAGACCACGAAGCCACACCTCCACATTGACCATGGACACTACACAACTCCTATATTTCATACTGGCAGGGAAGAGTGTGGATGCAACAAGAATCATTGCAAATGAAATGAAGATAGTTGCTGAAAGTGGGAGAGAAACTGGGAGGGGCTAATATGACTGAAAGTTCTCATAACATGAGCGAAATCATTTAAAAGCCTTTCAGTCATTACTTTTTTATTTATAAAATGACTTCTATTTCAGTTTTTCTTGTTGTTCTAGTTTGGATATTATGGAACTTGTGAAGTTTTGACGGTTTATGTACTGTAGTTGGAACATCATTGGTTATATTGTTTAATTAGTAGTAGCTTGTATAACCGTTTTGTGTTTTAATTATTATTTCAATTTCTGTTTCTTTCAACAATTTTTTTTATGAGTTTGTCTTCATCTTGGGTTTGAATTGCTTGAAGAAACAATGAGGGCTCGAATCATGTTTTGTTTTAAAAAATCAACAATTAAAATGAGTGGCAATGACAACAAATCTGGAAAATTATAAAACAAGCAAGGTACATGTTTACATGCTTTATAGAATGTTAGCATGATTTTGAATTTTGTGCTTCTTACAAAATCATTTCATGCCTCATTTTTCAAAAACATTAATTCTTGATTGAAACATATATCCAATGCCAGAAATGTCAGGAGAACTTCCATTATGCACTTAAATGACTTAAATGGCTAATAATCTTTGATTCAACTCGTTCAATTTATGTTTTTCTTTGAAGTTCTTGTGGAGTATAAAAAGGATCAAGGCAAGCTTTTTTGTTGAGAAAAACCACTTAGTCAAAAAGCCTCGTCACCCTTTGTGAGTGAGTGAGAATCTGTGAACCCCCTCAAGCCTTATAAAGTCTATAATGGATCAATGTGAATACTAAACACATTACTAAGAAAACCACTTGGTAAAATGCGCAAGCTTCACAAAAGATACAATGAATTCATCATTGATCCATTCCATTTTTTTTGAAAAACAAACTTGAAAAAGAAGTATGAATGATCATCATGATTGAAGAGCTAATCTTATGAAAAGAACTAAGAATCATATAAGTTGGGGAGAACTTGCTCAAGGATCATAGAAAAAGAAAACACAAAGGTATAATGTGAGAAAATAAAAGAAATGAATGATAAAAGAAATAAAAGAAGAAAAGAAATGCAAAAACCACTCAATTGCACCACAAAAGAGTTGAAAGGTGAAAAAAGGAAAATAAATAAAAAAGGAAAGAGAAAGGGTGAACAAAAGATAAAAGCTCTTTAATAGCCTTAGGAAATCACTTAACCTTTGACCCTTGGCCAAATTACAACCATGACAAGCCCTTAGTGATTTCAAAGAGCGGTTTGAAAATCCTTCAGGGTGAAGAAAGCTCACTTCGCTAAGCAAAGTTACCCCAACTCAGACAGTATAAAAAGGGTGTTGAAACACATTTCAAGGGGATTTGACTTTTGGAAAAGCTCAAATAGAAGAGTACAAGGGAGAGACAAGTGACAAGTAATGTTACGAGCTGAATACACATTAGGTTGTCGAGAAATCACATTTGATGCTCATTCATCTCAATTCCTTCACGATCAATCAGGCTACCATGATGATGGCTACCTAATCTCTCTCTTGTGTCGGGATTGAATTATAATCCGTCGAATAATATGTATATTCATTAATCATCATATATTGTAATAACTTGTTTCTTTTTATCATATGTTATCTTTGTTTTATCGATTAATTTATGGATTCTAATTGCTATAGAGAAGTACTTTTCAAATCCCAATCCAAGATAATATCATGTTAAACTCGAATCGTTAGAGATAGGATTTAAGCATAATATTCACATAAAGTATCGAAAATCTATAATATCGTATTGTTTGATATGTTGAGAAATCGTCGATCAACCAATATGATAGTAATCTCGACAAGACTTTAGAAATAAAACTTGTTGTGAGGATATGTGATTAATTGCATGAAATGGATGATTATACTTAAAGGCGAACAATGAATGTATATTTTTTCGGCGAATGAAAGTTCAATCCCAACATGCTTTATCATCTGAGAAATCCAATTTACTAATTACAAGCTCATAATTATTTACGTTATCAATATTTACAACCAATTCATTTTCAAAATATACTTAAAGCGTAAGTTAACTGTTAGACGATTGTTGTATCGCATCAGTCCCCGTGGATACAATATCATATACTTACTTTTGATATTGAACATCAACATTCACACCATGATTAGCGTGATCTAGGATTACTTAATTACTGAAACTTATGGTACACTACAAGATTATAGTATAGTTGACAATGTTATTCTAATTTGCTACATGTTTCTATTCAAATAGAAGGACTAGGAGATATCAAGTTTTGGTGTAGAAAATTAAGTAAACTTTTATGTTAAGTTATTTGTCAAGAATGCTAGAATGGTTTATGAGTTACACTACAACATCAAAGATTACTTTGCTATAATTTTCTTTGACATGTATTGGATTAGAACATTTCAACCGAGAGTTGTTGAGAAGTTTTAGTTTTGTGGTTATCGTTATCCAATAAATAATTTAGACTATCTACTCGTGTTTATGGTGTATTAGTTCTGGTAGTAGTGATAGCAATTTTTTTTATAACATTAATAGAGTTAGAATCTACTTTTTATTTTGTTTTTATTTTATTTTATAATAATGCCAAAAAATTGTGGGTACAATTTTATTTTATTTTTAAATATTCGCAATTTGCGGCGGTTCAAACGACCATAATTTACCGTCGCAATCAACAATAAAAATAAAAATCAAAATAAAATTCCACGATAATTGATAACCGTTGTAATATTCAGGTTACGTCAGTTCACTAACTGTAGTGAAAGAGAACGACAATTGGTATAATGGTTTTGACAACTCTTGCAATACAGTCTCGCAACGCACGTTTTTGAGACGGAGATGCAATTGTCGTAAAATGCAAATTGCAGTGGTTCTAACCGTCGTAACCTGCCAAAATAAACTGTCGCAATTTGTCAATTTTTTGTGGTGAAAGGATTTAAAATTACATATATTTGAGATAACTAAAACATGTATAAAGAAATACCGACTAGTGTACGTATAGAGAGACGTATAATCTCTCCATTATAATAAATTTGCATCAAAGTTGAATCTTAAATTCCTACTTTCTACTCTAATTTTAGATATACTTACATAACACATATAACAACTTGCACCAATGTGCATGTTTTTTTTCTTCTTTTTCGGATGATATAATTGGATCATTATCAATAAAAATTGTTATTGCAATGGTAATGTTAAATAGATGTCGATAATATCCACAAAATATTTCCAATTTTGAGCGATTGCAACTTTATTAGTTTCTTCACTGCACATACTTCTCTATTTGAGTAGTAGAAGCTTGTCCTTATACTAAAAACCAAACTGTAATTTTCTATAAAGTTTTTAGTGCATAATTTGTCTACAATTCAACCTAAATGTGTGAGCCTTAGCCAAATGTATAATTGGGCTATTATAATTTTTAAATAATATTTTACTAAATTATTTAAATCTATGAAAATGTTCTAGTAACGTGAACCTTAGTCAAAACTCAACTATTAAGTTTAGAACCTAATGGTGTTTTAGACATTAAATATATTAAAAAATATTGGCATGTTATTATGGATTCAAAGGTTAAAAATATATATGATATGGATGATGTGGAATCTAACAAAATTAAAGAAATTTATGAAAAATTAATGTATGATATAAGTGAAAATGCTAATGATTTGGTTAGACTTGAGGTTGAGGAAGATACTGATTTCTTTAAAATTATGGAGAAAGATGATTTGGGTGATAATGAAGATAGGAGGAAGAGAGGCGATATCTTTTAGTTATGAAGAATTTTATATTTTTAAATTACAATTATACTGGTTTAATTTTTTTAATATGTAACTATAGTAAAATTAAACCACTATAATCATTGATTTTTTGGTGTAGAACAAATAAATCATATATATTATGGATAATATATTAAAATATTTATTATTTCAGCTAATTTATAATATCAATTCAATTTTAAAAAGTAAGTAATATTAATAGGTAAAACCGTGCAAAGTTTGAAGATGTCCATTATGTGGGTTTAAAAAATCTTCTAAAATTTATCGATTACAAGTTGTTTTGTTAATTCAACACTAATTTTTATTAATAAATTTTATAATAACTTACTAATGCTTTTTGAGTTCTTGTAGCCCAGGTAATACGAGGATATGAAAATGAAACTAACTAATTCTTGTTAAAGTTAATATTTGTTGTTTTTTTTAAGAATGATGGGATCAATGTTTAATTGCATTATTATTTTTTGTAGGTAAAAATTAGATGCTACTAACGAGATTTTATGATGAAAACTTAACTATTAAGTTTATGTTTCGAAAAATAACACGTTAAATAATATCACATCAAAAGACCATGTTAACGTAGAAGCTCGATTTTGTTGCTTTTATATTTTCACGTCAAAATTGTCTTGAAACGCGAGAAATGGTCTTTCAATGTAGTTTTTTTTTTGGTAAGCAAGCAATATATTTGATAAAAGAGAACTAAGCGTTCTCTAAAAACCTCTTACAAAAATAGGGAAGGGACAAGACCCTTAAAACATGAAATTACAAACCAAATTGAAGACCTATTTTAGAAAGAATAAGGGCTCTTTACTAAAGTTATAAAAACAACAATTGGGATAAGTAATTTCACCAATAGGCCTCCATTTCTAAACCAAGATTTTCACGTTCCAAATCAAACTATCCACATTCCAAGCTTCATTCCGGAAACAAAACCCATTCCTCGTGAGCCAAATGCACCAAATCAATGCTAACCACACAACACCTAATTTTCCTTTCTTGAAATTGTTATCTTTACAATACATGAACCAATCCTTAAAACTACAAAAACAATCATCTTCCTCTTTCCAACTTTTCCCAATCCAATTTGCTATACTCCGCCAAACCACCTTCAAAACATTACACTTGAAAAAAGAATGAACACAATCTTCCGGGTGAATCCCACAAAACACACAAAGAGAATTCTCACCGGAAAAAAACTACCCCTCTAGCCGCTAGCAAATCTTTTGTTGGGAGTCTATTATTAAATAACCTCCAAGCAAAAGCTTTGATTTTGAACGGGACCTCAACTTTCCAAATCAATCGAAAAGCGTCATCATGAATATTCGGAGGACCCAACGGGATCCGAAAAAACTCATAAAATTTATAACACGAAGCAACCGAGAAAAGACCGTCCAGTTCTCCAACCCAAGAAACCGTGTCCGAACCACTACTCTCCGGCTCAAACGCTTGTAACAGCTCACAAAGAGACCCTACTTCCTACCCGTTCGGCCCACTGCCTCCCGAAACCTCCGTCGGGGCCAAACCCATATCACCCCACCTCCACTCATGATTGACCCATCCTCCCATACCCGCTACCGAAACCAATCTCAATCTAGTTTCTTTATACAAGTTCGGAAACTCGTCCATCAAGCAAAAATTACCCGTCCAATTCACTTCCCAAAAAGGGGTGGTGAAACCTCTTTCGATCTTGAATTTGCACAAACGAACCATCGGATCCAAATGGCTAAATTTACCGATGGAAATAAGGTCTTTCCACCAATAAGAAGAAGAAGGGGATGAAGTAGTAGAATGAGGAGGAGAAGAGTTAGAGACAAGAGAATGCGTACCTTTGCTTAATATGACGGAAGTAATGTCACCATAGCGAGCCTTCAATAAACGAAGCCACACTTCATCTCCACCTTTTAGAATTCTCCACCTCCACTTGTTAAGGAGAGCCACATTGAAATCCGGCAAGTATTTCATACCTAGGCCCCCTTTATCGATTAGGAGACACACCTTCTTCCAACTCACCCAATGAATTTTCCTCCTCTCTTCCACACTTCCCCACAAGAAATTGCCTAAAATCTTATTAACTTCTTTAGACACCGCACTTGGCATTTTGAAAAAAGATAATGTGAAGATATATAAAGAACACAAGACGAATTTGAGAAGAGTTATCCTTCCTCCCAAAGATAAAAAATGATTCTTCCACCCCAAGAGTCTCTTTTTAATTTTGAACAAAAGAGGATTCCAAGTAGATGCTTTCCTCGGATTGGACCCAATGGGGATTCCAAGGAAATTAACGCTACTATCTTCCTTCCTACAAGATAACACAAAGGAAGCCGCATCCAAGAAATTCGAACTAATATTAACACCAATCAACTTACTCTTGTGGTAATTGATACCTAGACCCGATACAAGTTCAAAGGCTCTTAGAACCGCTTTTATCGCCCACACATGCTTCCACGTACCTTCCCCAACAATCAAGGTGTCATCCGCAAACTGAAGTAAATCCACCATGCACTTACCATTAACAATAAAGCCTTCAAACTCACCAAGCTCTTGAGACTTCCTAACAAGACCCGCCAGATCCTCCGCCATAATAACAAAGAGAAAAGGAGATAGGGGATCTCCTTGTCTCAAACCCTTTTCAACCTCAAATTCCTTAGTGGGACTACCATTCACCAAAACAGACATCTTACTTTGAAAAATAAGATTATCCATCCATTTCCTCCACAACAAACCAAAGCCCATCTTCGTTAACATATATCTAAGGAAATTCCAACTTACATTATCATATGCTTTCTCGAAATCCACCTTGAAAAGAACACACCCTTTTCTTTCCTTCCGAGCATAATCCACCAACTCATTTGCCACCAAAACACCTTCTAGCATTAATCTACCCGGCACAAACGCACTTTGACAAGGCGAGATAATACGGTCCAGAACTTTCTTCAATCTACTTGCTAACAATTTGGAAACAATCTTATGCAAGCAACCAACCAAACAAATAGGTCTATAATCATCAAGAGTAACCGGATTAGTAGATTTAGGAATCAAAGATAAAAAAGAAGATGTTACCGCCTTTGAGATACGACCACCCGAATGAAAGTAATTTCAATAACGAAAGAAGTCATCCTTCAAGAAACTCCAACATCTTTTGATGAATAAGAAAGAGTATCCATCCGGACCCGGACTTTTTAAAATGCCACATCCCCAAATAGCCTCCTTAATTTCCTCCTCAAGAAAAGGACCCTCCAAAAAAATCATATCTTCTTCATTAATGCCGTCAAAAGTAATGCCCTCAAGAAACGATTCCTCACCTTCCATGACCTTAAATTTTCTAGCAAAATGCCTATGAAACTCAAACTTTACTTCCTCCACTTTCTCTATCATGCTCCTCGCAACATTAAGGGGGCCAATATGGTTATGTCTTCTCCTCTCCTTAATAGCTCTATGAAAAAATCCGGAGTTCGAATCACCATCATTAAGCCATTTGATTCTAGATTTTTGAACCAACATGTTTTCCTTTATCCTCAAATTCGTCCAAAATTTGCTAACCGCTTCCTTTCTAGATTTTGAATCTTCTAGAGATAAACCTCCCGGAGCCACCGTCTCGGCTAAAGCGTCCCCCACATTTATGTCTCCCACCCTTTCCTCCACTTCCAAATCAATTTTACCGAAAACTTCTCTATTCCACCATTTGAGTCTATCTTTGAATATCTTCAACTTCTCTTTAAGAACAAAATCACCTCTCCCTTCCACATGAATGTCTTTCCACTCCCTTTCCGCAAAGGCTAAGAAATCGTCTTTCGCAAACCATTCATTGTTAAATTTGAATGGTTTTGGACCCCAATTCTCTTTGTCCGACACCAACCAAATAGGACAATGGTCCGAAATGTCTCTAGGACCAACAAGTTGTCCCGTAACTCCCCAATCATTCACGATGGAGTTAGAAATCAAAAATCGATCAATCCGACTCATCGAATTACCGTTGCTATTATACCATGTGAACTTCTTTCCCTTGCAAGGAACATCAATTAGACCACTATCATTTATAAAGTTGCCAAAAAGCTCCATCTCATTAGTGTTCTCCTCATCTTGTCTCCCTTTTCTTTCACTCCTATCTTTAACAGCATTGAAATCGCCCCTAATAATCCACTCTCCATCTTTATGACTATCCATGAGACTTAACAAATTAGACCAAAGATCTTTCTTCTTGCTAAGAACGCAAGAGGAGTATACGTTCACCACATAGTAGATTTTGCCTTTCCAAATCACCTTTGTACCCAATGTCGCTACTGCGAAAATCGGCGCCGGCTGACAGAAGAGTCGCCACCGTGCGTTATTTATCCCACGGGAGGGAAAGGGAACGCTCAGAGTAAACCTCGCAAAGACGGGAAAGGTATGGTCGTCGCAACCAAAACCTGGGTTCGGGAGTCGGTTACGCAAGGGGAAGGTATTAGCACCCCTCACGTCCGTCGTACTCGACGGGATCCACGCTTGTTTTCGGGTATGGATTGTTATTCTATCTACGCTAAAGGTCTGGGGTTAAAAGGAAAGAAAATGAAAACAAAATGACTCGGCAAAGTATCGCACTTCATGCCTACGTATTCCCGTCTGGAACGAGAAATCAGAGTCAACGTAGTTCGCCTACCTACGGGAAAGGAGGGGAAGGTTGCTCGCTAGGATATCGCATCCTATGCCTACGTACTTCCACACTGCATGGAAGATCAGAGCAAACGTAGTTCGGGCCACGTACGACACAAGTCTGTCCTTGATTGATTTTATTCCTTCTGAAAAAGGGGTTTCTTGATTAGCAGTCCCGGCGGACAAAAATGACGTCTTGATGAATTCACATTCTTTTACGGAAGAAGTGTCTTTTATTGTGTTTGAAATCTTTATTATGTTTTTCTGTTTGTTTTAAGATGAGAAGAGACAGAGCTCTAACCTACGGTTGCGAAGGGAATCAAAACTAACCTAATGTTATCATGCATGGGTTAAGACCTAGTGTCTATCATGCTCCTCTCTTGCACAGAGAGAAACAGAGATCCTAAGGGATAGGCAGAAACAGAAACAATATCAGATATATACAGTAAAACAGTAAAATGCATGGATGCAACAGTACAAGCGAGGCAAGGGAGTCCCACTCAACCTCGAACCTAGAAAATAATAGGCGAAAGTGAACAGGCTTCACTTTCAACCCAACAGGATAACCAGCAAACAATACAACCAGGAAATCCAAACGATACATCAACAATGAAATACATCAGCAAAAGAAACAGCATCAGCAGCTCTGAATCAACATCTGGCTTCAAGTAATCTCCAATCATTCATGAGCTTCAACAAGCATCAATCTCCATCTTCATGGCCTTCAGGCAAGGGCTTTGATCATCATTCTTCCATCTGCAATGGCTTTTCTTCAAGTTCAAACCTCCAGGATGAGGAATCAGTCACAAGAGTGAAGTGAATGAATGTTAGACAGTTAATTACCTACCAAGGGTGGTTCATCAACTGTTAACATTAAACAGAAAGTTTCCTCTCAAAAGTTCTATCTTTCAAATATATTCACTGATCCTTCCAAAGGAAGGAGGTGGATATTTGAAAGAGACTTTGAATCATAGAGAAAGGATGGATGCAGACAAGGCATTCCATGTTTGAGAAACAAGCTTTCTAATCTAGAGCTCTGCCTAGCTCCTAAACCCTAGTCTCCTCAGCAGCTGCTAGCAAGAACTTCCTCTCCAACTCTGGCAGTTGATCTTCAATCTTTGGATCTCCAATGGTCTTCATCTTCTCAAATCTTCAGCTCTCCCAAGGTCCCCAGACAATCCCAATACCCAAGCAAGCAAGCAATAATCCCCAGAGGGCACACCACACCAGTCAATCAGACATACACAGAGTATTAATAGCAGTAGGGGAATCCTGACTTTTTCTAAGGGGATCTAATAACTACCCATAGCCCCTATAGTCCCATAACTAATCTAGTTAAATCCTAAGTCCTAAGGGAAATGAATTGATTCTCCTAAGTCATCACCTAAAAACCCTAATTTGTTCATGTTGTTCAAGCCTACATTAAGCACCCAAAATTACTTTCTAAAAATGGGAATTAAATTGAATCTACAAGTTCAATATCTCATCTAAACAACCTAAAAAGAATGAACAAAAAATATGAAAGCATCTAATAGAACAAAAATTAATAAAATCATGCATGAAATGAAACTATCTAAAATGTCATTTATTTGGAAAATATGGGAAAAATATCAAATAAAAGTAAAAATGCAATTTTATTTAATGACAATTTTCTACACATTCTAATGAAAATGATGTAAAAAGAATGGATTAAAAATGATTTTTTATCTATTTATTATGAATTTTTAAAGTTGGTAAAAATTAAAGTGGAATTAAAAACAATTAAATCAAATAAAATGATAGGGGGGTACTAATAGAAAACACGCTTAGTTCATATTCAGGATGGGCCAGGCAGTGGGGGTGTGGTTAGCGAATTTGGATTAGGCCCAGAACCACTCAGAATTAATGAAAAATAAAAAACACGCAGGGGGTGAAAATAGCATAGGATTCACGTTCAGAACTGATTGGGCCTGGCAGTAGGGTGGTGGGATTAGCAATACACACTTAGGCCCGCCCGTTTCAATTAATGAAACGGTGCGTTTAGGGCACCTGTAGCTTCCCTCCAAATCTCAGAATCAAATAAGAGCCACACGATTGGCTTCTGAGTCAAAGGTCTTGCATGAAATGGACAGCCACGATTATGTCTTCCTCATTAGCTCATGAGAATTAGGGTTTCTGCCATGAATGTTCATGCACGAACCAACTTCCATCCATCTGTTCTCTCTCCACAATGCATGAAACACCACGATATAAACATGAAACTCACTCAGAAATTCTCCCTCTACAAGCCTATGGCATTAGTTCAATCTGAAACTCAACACAACTCTCAACCCGATAGCAATAATCTCTGGTCACCATGAAAATGCTCTGCAACTCATCAGCATAATTCTCCATCAAACCTATACTAATCTAATCTATGACTAATGGTGATCATTCTAAACTAACAAGCTAAGGTTATCATGCAAGATCCTACGAGTTCTTGATCCAAACAGTTTGGTACACCTGCTAACAATCATCACTAAACTACTCCAAACTCATCCTAATTGCTCTACTAACATCCTACATCATATCTAAACTAACAAAACCATGCTAAACTAACTAAATCAAGCTGTGGCAGAGAAAATGCACCTGGTGTGAAAGCTTGTGGATGATGATGAAATTCGTGGATTTGAGGCTTTTGAGGCTTGGATCTTGATCTACAATTGCACTACTTGATTCTGTATGCAACACTTTGAGGAGTTTTGCACTGGATCTTGAGTTCCAACTGAATTTGCAGCTTGTGTGTTCTTGATGAAAGTGCACAAAATTGAGCTCTAACCACCAAATCTTTGATTCAATTCTGATCCAGGATGATGATTGAATGTAGGAGGATCAATGTTGATGAGAATTGATGAAGATTTTGGGAAATTTGGAGAGAATTGCAATGAGAAAGAATGAGAAAACTTTGGGAAATTTTGGTGAAAAATGAATCCAACCCTTGCTCAATTCTGATTTCATGAATATATAGTGTTCAATGGTAACTTCTAGATCCCTCTTACAACTTCCCTTGCCTTCCAACTTTGATTCATTTTGGCTATGTTTCTTAAAATGCAAGTAACCAAGGATAACTTTGAAATCTTCCACTAAACTCAAAAAAGTGCTTGAACCATTGTCTTTAGAATGTCTTTTCCATTCAAAATCATATATTGGAAGTCTCCATTTGGACTTATAAATCTCTCAAACCATTTTTCACTTTGACTTTCTTCAAATTATAAGCCATTTTAGTTCAAATTTGGACCAATCATGCAACTTCATGTTATGAGCTTTTCCAACAATTTGTGACCTTCTTTCTAGACTCAAAATGTCATTTGGAGCAAGTTTGATGTTGTAAGTTTTTCCATTTGAGGCCTCCTTGTATAAGTTTTGGACATAGGTTAAAATGACCTGTAATTCACAAATGCCCAAAATACCCTTTGCTTGCCAAGACCATAAGTTGAGTTCCACACATCATATGAAGGCATACCATACCATTCTAGAAAGCTAAGACAATGAGGAACAATTCCTATTTTGACCAAGAATTCATTTGAAATCTCCTTGAGGGGTAAAACTAGCTTGGAAGTCAAGTCACTTTCACAGACAAAATTTCAGATACCTCAGATGACCTGTAACTTGCAAGGACCATAACTTGAGTTCTATAAATCTCCTTGATGTCTTCCACCACTCAAATTAAAGGTCTTGAGATCCTCTACAAGTTTCATGTTGGCCAAGAAGCCATTTGAAGCTAGCATTTTGACTTATCTTGCTTGGAAATTTGACCTAAACTAGGGGATTTTACACAGAAACCCTAATTTAGAAACTCCTCTTCTCCTTGATTTCTCTTGAATTCTTCTTGGAATATCTCCATATCCTCTTTTATATGTCCAATGATGAACCCCACATCTCTCCACTAGACTTGAATGCCCCTTAAGTCAGTCAATTGACCTAAAGTTGACCCAGGGTTGACCCAGATGAAACCCTAGTTGACTGTCTTCAGCTATAGCTCTTATGCTCTCATCAATGACTTGTATCCTTCTTTAAATGACTCTCTAAGTCTCTCATAATGTCTAGATACTCTCCATGCCTTCAACTCACAGCTCACAATCCTCTTGTTGACCCTCAGATACCCTCAGCTAGGAGATGGACTCAAGGCTTGATCTGCTGAACTCTTTGCTTTCAAATTCTTTCCTGATGACTTGAATGAGATTGGATTGGGATAATAACCTCTTGATAGGCTTCTAGAGATGAGAATAATGATTGGTCCCCTGTTGAATGACTTGCTATGCTTATACTATGCAGATGATTAGTCTATGTACATGACTCTATATGCAAATGCTAATGATGTTAAAACATAAACCAAGTGAATAAGGTTGGGCAAATTTTAGGGTGCAACAGCTGCCCCTATTCAAGCGGCTTGGACCCGATTGGGTGAAGAGCCCGGAGCCTTCAGACATTCGCGGTACGAGACGATTGAATACTAGTGAAACCAGAAATTTGCCAACCGCGGAAATGAACTACACCACTGCTTGGGGAACGACATTCATCAGCTGAATCTGACTGTCACGGCAACCTACTGATCTCGCGCGACCGGGCTGGGGATTGTCTTCATCGTTCTGAAGAGGATTCTGTCATAACAGATTGCTTGCTTGTCCATGTTAGGACTCTGTCTGTCATCCATACGAAGAACTCTCAACTAGAACCTGTCCACGTTAGGACTCCACTTGCTGTTAACCCAGAAAAATCGCGGCAACTCCGCTGGGGATAATTCGCCTGTATTTCCATAACTGAATCGTCCACGTTAGGAATAAAACTCTTCCACGTTAGGAGTCACCGTCCACGTTAGGAATAACATCGTCTACGTTAGGAGTCATCCCTTCTGTATCTGTCCATGTCAGGACTAACCCTTTCATCTTTCCACGTCAGGAAGCAATCTTCTTTCCACATAAGGAGAACTATATCAATCTGTCCACGTAAGGACTCCAATACCACTTGACATGCCCGCGTCAGGACTCCAATCTTTCCACGTAAGGAATTCAATTTTGATTCTGAACCTGTCCCCTTCAGGACTCAACTTTCCACGTAAGGAGTACATCACTCTTCCACGTCAGGAATCAACTTTTCTTGAATCTGTCCACGTAAGGAACCCAATTTTTCCACGTAAGGAGTAAATCTTCTTCTTCCATATTAGGAATAACTTCTTTGATCTGTCCGCGTCAGGACTAAACTCTTCCACGTCAGGAATAATCCATTTCTTTCCCCGTCAGGAATCAATCTTGATATGTCCGCGTGAGGATTCAATCCTTCCACGTAAGGAATAAACTAGTCTTCCCACGTAAGGAAACCATTTTTCTTCCACGTAAGGGAGGCTCTTGATATGTCCACGTAAGGACTCTGATCTTTTCCACGTAAGGAATACCAACTTCTTTCCGATTTGTCCGCGTCAGGACTCATTTTTTCCACGTAAGGAATGCCATCTTAATCTGTCCACGTAAGGAATCCACTATTTCCGCGTTAGGAATCACCTCTTTTGATATGCCCGCGTAAGGACTACATCGTCCACGTTAGGACCCACTTCTCCACGTTAGGAATAATAATTTCTTTGATTTGTCCACGTAAGGACACTGACCTCGTCTTGATCTGTCCACGTTAGGACTCAGGCGTCTTCGACCCGCTGAGGAAATAAGACTTGTCCACGTAAGGACTCACACTGGTCTGATCTGTCCACGTCAGGGCACCAACACAAAGAATAATCACTTTTGTCAACGTCATGACCTCCCATTCCACTAATTTCGAGAAACCGAATCTGCCCACGTTGGGACTAACACACCTCACCAATCCGGGGAAATAAACCTGTCCACGTTAGGACGCCCACTTCTGAAGAAATCCCGTCAATCTAGGAGTAAATTGTCCGCGTCAGGACTTAGTTCTCCAATGATCCTCACCCACAAACTCCTCAGCACTGACGTGACAGCGACTTTGAGACGGACTCTACTGGGGATGTCTGGAAACCAACTATCGGACGCCTGCTCTGATAACCGGCGGTGGCCTCTGAAATTCTGATTCATGGAACCCCTGATGACAACTAATTCTGCTTGGGAATAAAGAGAAACTTATCCTGGCAACTCTGTGGGGAATACTGCCGAAACTGACATTATCATTGAATATCTCATGCCGAGATCTTGAGTGTTTGGTAGTTCATTTGAGCAAGTGCTCTCTCCACCTGAACTGCTAAAGTACAGAAACTGCTTCAGCAAAATAAATGCTAAAGATAATGCCGACTCCGCCGGGGATAGCCAGATGCTACAGAATTATTCCAGCAAAATAAATGCTGGAAGGGTGAAGTCGACTCAGCTGGGAAATTGGGAACTCAAACCAAACGCCCTGTTGAGGTAACCCCCTGCTGGGGAATATAACTTTGCTGGGGAATAGCAGATGTGCATAGTACGATCGGACTTTCTGATGGAACGTGAACTGATATCACCAGTATCTCTGACAAAATAAATGACAGGACCCACCATCAACTCTGCTTTGGAGAGTCTTGATCTTCGAGTTTCACCGGAAGGAATGAAAACACTTGCAAAGAGAATTCCGCTGGGGATGGGATGATTCTCTTGGGGAAAATTAACTGACTCCCTTGGGGGGAGAGTGCATGACCCTGCGGGGAAAGATGAACCTGCCTGAATACAGCCTTACGATCTTGGAATCGCCAAACTCTGCTGAGGACGAATAACTTTTCTGGAGCACGTCCTTTGGATAAGCTACGGCTAGCTGGGGAATTCTATCCTTCTTCGGGAGGAACATGCATGACCTATGTGGGGGTCAAGTCTTTCGTTATCGCGATCTTTTGATCATCTTCCTCGTATGGTTATGAAACCTGCAACAACACAAACAAGACACGACAAGCCTATGCAATCAAATCAATTCAGGTTAGTGACGTTACACTCAGTTAATTCAAAGCTTTAACAATTGTTGGCAAGGGCCAGCGATGTTATACTCATGCTAGCTTCACTAAACTTAGGCGTTTTATCATGCACAAAACAGTAAAGAACAGTGTCAAATACTGAATAACGTATTTTATTGATCGGGCCCCTGAATGGGCGGAGTTTTTGTACACGGGATGTAACTCCTGAAATGAGGAAGCTACGCAAAGCAAATACATAAGTATGCACAAGAAGCATGAATATTTTGACAAATTAAATTTTGTACACATGTCGGCAACGGGATGCAGATGAACACCACGAAATGATCCTCCTATGACTCGTCCGACTCTAATGCTTTTCCCAGTATCCTCACTTCTGAAGAGATTGTATCCGATAACTGGCTCCTCCAACATATTCTCCCGCATTGATGCTCATTGTAATATCAAATTCGGACCGCAGTCATTTGCTTTTCAAATCCCTAACTTTTGCGTGAACCGCCCTTTACGGGTTTTCAGTTCACCGGGATACCCTTTTTTGCCGAAGCCGCCCAGTGTAGGTTTTCAACTTCGCGGGTGTACATTTTTCCGATTTTATCCCTAACTTTTGCCCGAACCTTTCATTCTGTTTTTGGTTCGCCAGGATGCCCCATTTTTGCCTGGACTCTCTTTTTCTGTCCAGCGGGTCTATTTTAAGCAAAGTATTTTTTAACTGCGTCCGAATTCACAGGCGACGTGAAGTCTTCTCCGTCCATGGTGGACAACAACAACGCTCCTCCTGAAAAGACCTTTCTGACAACGTATGGCCCTTCGTAGTTGGGGGTCCACTTGCCCCTGTGATCTGCTTGCGGCGGGAGAATCCTTTTTAGCACAAGGTCGCCCGTCTGAAAGCTTCGCGGAAGTATCTTCTTGTCGTACGCTTTCTTCATTCGTCTTTGGTACAAACGACCGTATGCTAGAGAAGCTAGCCTCTTCTCATCCATCAAACTCAGTTGGTTCAATCTATTCGTTACCCATTCTGCCTCGTCCAGCTGAACGTCTCGCAATACCCTTAGAGAAGGGATCTCAACTTCCAATGGTAATACCGCTTCCATTCCGTATACCAACGAGAACGGAGTTGCCCCGGTTGATGTGCGTACCGTCGTACGATAACCGTGCAAAGCAAAAGGGAGCATTTCATGCCAATCCTTATAGGTCACCACCATCTTCTGGACGATCTTCTTGATATTCTTATTGGCCGCTTCGACAGCACCATTCATCTTGGGTCGGTAAGGGGAGGAGTTGTGATGTTCGATCTTGAAATTCTGACAGAGCTCCTTCATCATTTTGTTGTTCAGATTTGAACCATTATCCGTGATTATCCGCTCGGGAATCCCATATCGGCAAATGATATCTCTCTTGATGAATCTAGCCACCACTTGCTTCGTTACATTCGCGTAAGACGCTGCTTCCACCCACTTGGTGAAATAATCGATTGCTACTAGGATGAACCGATGCCCGTTAGAAGCCGTCGGCTCGATCTTTCCAATCATATCGATTCCCCACATCGAGAATGGCCATGGAGATGACATCACATTTAGAGGACTTGGAGGCACATGTATCTTGTCAGCATAGATTTGGCACTTGTGGCACTTCCTCGCGAACTTGAAACAATCAGTTTCCATCGTCAGCCAAAAATAACCTGCCCGCAGCAGCTTTCTCGTCATGGCATGCCCACCAGCATGCGTACCAAAGGTACCTTCATGAATTTCCTCCATGAGAAGCTTTGCCTCTTTTTCGTCTACACAACGCAACAACACCAAATCGTGGTTTCTTCTGTACAAGACGCCATCCGGATTCAAGTAGAAATTACCCGCTAATCTCCTGAGAGTCTTCTGATTTTGACTGGATGCCCCAGCCGGATACTCTTTATTCTTCAGGAAATTAAGGATATCGAAATACCACGGTTTGTCATCAGATGCTTCATCAATAGCAAATACATAAACTGGCCTGTCCAACCGAGAGATAGTGATTTGGGGAGCTTCGTTCCAGAAATTGACCTTGTACATGGAAGACAAAGTGGCAAGGGCGTCAGCCATTTGATTTTCTGCCCGCGGTACGTGATGCAATTCAACTTTGTCAAAGAAAGGCAACAGTCTCCTTGCATAATTCATGTAATGTATCAAATTGGGCTGACGTGTCTCCCATTCCCCTTTTATCTGATTCACTACCAGAGCTGAGTCTCCGTATACGTCTAGATGCTTGATTCGCAAATCAATGGCTTCTTCAAGCCCCATTATACAAGCTTCGTATTCGGCCTCATTGTTGGTAACGGCAAAGGTCAATCGAGCAGTAAACGGGATGTGCGACCCGTGTGGCGTGGTGATGATTGCCCCTATCCCGCTACCGTAAGCATTCACAGCTCCGTCAAATATCATCTTCCACTTGGACCCCAACTCTGGTCCCTCGTCTGGCAACGGTTCTTCACAATCTTTCATCTTTAGGTACATGATATCCTCGTCAGGAAAATCAAACCTCATCGATTGGTACTCTTCAATAGGCTGCTCCGCCAGATACTCAGACAGCACGCTCCCCTTTATAGCCTTTTGCGAGACGTATTGGATATCATATTCAGTCAAGACCATCTGCCAACGGGCAATTCTACCTGACAACGCCTGCTTTTCGAATACATATTTGATAGGATCCATCTTCGAGATGAGCATGGTTGTATGATTCAGCATGTACTGCCTCAAACGCTTGGCGGCCCAGGCTAGCGCGCAACAAGTTTTCTCCAGCATTGAGTATCGAGATTCACATTCCGTAAATTTCTTACTCAAGTAATAGATCGCATGCTCTTTTCTCCCCGTCTCGTCGTGTTGACCGAGAACACAACCCATGCTTCCCTCAAGAACCGTCAAATACATTATCAAGGGTCTACCTGCCACCGGGGGTATCAAAATAGGAGGCTCCTGCAGATACTTCTTTATTTTATCGAACGCCTTTTGACAATTTTCGTTCCACGTTACAGCTTGATCTTTCTTTAGCAACTTGAATAATGGTTCACACGTAGCAGTTAGGTGAGATATGAACCGAGCGATGTAGTTCAATCTCCCTAAAAACCCGCGCACCTCTTTCTCTGTTTTAGGCGTCGGCATTTCTTGAATCGCTTTTATTTTAGCAGGATCGACCTCTATCCCTCTTTCGCTTACGATAAACCCCAGCAGTTTACCCGATCTCACCCCGAAGGTGCATTTATTAGGGTTCAGCCTCAGCCTGAACTTCCTAAGTCTTTTAAACAACTTCAGCAGATTCACCAGATGCTCTTCCTCCGTCTGGGATTTGGCAATCATATCGTCAACATAAACTTCGATCTCTTTATGCATCATGTCATGAAAAAGAGTTGTCATCGCACGCTGATATGTTGCCCCAGCATTTTTCAAACCAAAGGGCATCACTTTATAGCAAAACGTTCCCCAAGGCGTTATGAAAGTAGTCTTCTCCATATCCTCTAGCGCCATTTTAATCTGATTATAGCCTGAAAAGCCATCCATGAAGGAGAATACAGAGTATTGAGCAGTATTATCAACTAGCACGTCAATGTGAGGAAGTGGAAAATCGTCTTTTGGGCTTGCTTTATTCAAATCTCTATAATCCACGCACATTCGAACCTTGCCATCTTTCTTTGGCACTGGTACGATGTTGGCAACCCATGAAGGATACTTCGTCACAGCCAGGAAACCAGCGTCCCACTGTTTCTGAACCTCCTCTTTGATCTTCATTGCCATATCTGGTCGAGTTCTGCGAAGCTTTTGTTTGACTGGCGGGCAATCTTCTTTCAGTGGCAGGCGATGCACAACCATATCAGTATCGAGCCCCGGCATGTCCTCATACGACCAAGCGAATACATCATTATACTCTCGGAGCATTTCGACCAGCCTTCGCTTGATATCACTCTGCAGTGCGGCTCCGATACGAATATTCTTCTCAACCCCTTCCGACCCCAAATTGATAATTTCGATGACCTCGTCGTGAGGCAGAATGGATCTTTCCTCTTGCTTCACCAACCAAGACAGTTCCTCAGGAACGTCACTATCTTCGACAACCTCTTCTTCAGCCTGAAACACCGGGTGCTCAAAGTCGGGACGAGTCATAGGTGGTTCAAGGATGTCATCTGAAAATGTTATCCTGCAAAAGGAATGGTTAAGTGCTTCAAAATGCGTATAAAGCGAATAACCCCGTTGCCATTTTATTGAAAAATACAAAATAAGAAAGACAGGGATTACAGTATTTGCACATGAAAAAACGCCATTTATTTAATGATTAACACACAATGTTTATAACAACACAGCCCTAAGCAAATCCTGATGCCCCGGGCAAGACATCAGATTATTCAACAATTAATAAAGCAAAGCATTACTGTTTAAAAATCACAGGAACAAGCTCCTGAATAGACCAGTTGCACAGTCCTTGTCCTGGCGTGCTTGGCTGAATCCAGGCATCCATATCACAGTCGCTGTCTCCTTCATCGGACTCTGAAGCAGCATTGACAGTTTCATGACATTCTCCACTGGCAGAGATGGTGATTGACTTTCTGAAATGGGGGGCCCCCACGGAAGGAGTTGATGACGACGGTCGGTACCCCAGCCCGAACCGGTCCATCTTTACAGGAATGTCCAGCACTTTGCCCCAGCCCTTTGCTTCTCCTGCTTCTACTAGAGCTTGAGCTTCCTTATACGATGAGACAGCTATCTCTGGCACTTTGCTCGGCCCGGGACCTTTGTCCTTGATGCGCAAACCTTCGAATGCCTGGCATGGTGTCTCATGGATCTCTCCGTCGACTTCCACATATTTAAATGAAGATAGATGGCTGACCAGGATGTCTTCTTCTCCGCACACGGTGACTACACTGTCTCCGACCATATATTTCAACTTCTGATGCAGGGTAGACGTGACTGCCCCTGCCCCATGAATCCAGGGTCTTCCAAGCAAGCAGCTGTACGCAGGCTGTATATCCATGATATAAAATTCTGTTGCAAACACTTCCGGCCCCACTTGCAGAGGCAAGGTAATCGATCCGAAGACTGTTCTCCGCGTGCCGTCAAACGCTCTGACTACCAAATCACTGGGTGTGCACAAAATTCCTCGAACATCCAGCTTCATCATCGCCTTCTTGGGCAGCACATTCAGAGATGACCCGGTGTCAACCAATACGTGCGACATTACTGATCCTCTACACTCAACAGATACGTGTAATGCCATATTATGATCTCTCCCTTTCGGAGTCAAGTCAAAATCGGTAAATCCCAAGCTGTGGCCTGCATTCACATGTGCCAATACTCCTTCCAGCTGATTTACGGAGACGTCCTGGGGTACAAAAGAAGTGTCCAGGACTTTCAGCAAAGCATTTCTGTGAGCTTCCGAACATAAGAGCAATGACAAGATAGATATTTTGGACGGTGTCTGCTGCAGATGCTCCACAATCTTATAATCACTTTTCCGAATCAAGCGCATGAACTCTTCTACATCCTTCGATGCTGCTTCTTTTTCACTTGCCTGTACCGGAACATTTTCAACCACTTTCCCTTTTCCTTTCGCTAGTCTTTCAGCCTCCACTTCAGGAGATATAAAGATCCTGCCACTCCTCGTCATGCCTCCTGAGCCCACAACATTATCCACAATCTCCGCTGGCTGTTTGTTAACATCAATCTTTATCCCATCACAATACACCTCTAACCCATATGACCATGGGACTGCTTTCGTGTTCTCGTACGGGATTGGCCCGGCCTTAGTTATGGTGATCGGTGGTCGCTGAGCCGGTGCTGCAATAGTGATCGTCTTCCGAGGAATTGTCACAGTGGCCACATCACTCTGATTATCCACTACTGCCCCTGCAGGCTCGTCGGTTGCCGCTCGATCAAACTGCAATATACCTTCATCAATTAAAGCCTGAATGCCTTTCTTCAAATCCTCACACCCCCCAGCTAGGGTCCAACAATCTAAGCAATACTCGTTACATCCTGGGTAAACACCTCCTTGTAACAGTCGGCTCTTTATCTCGCTCAGCGGCGTCTTTAAATCTTCAACATTCATAATAAGATTCAGACCTTCCTCAGTCAGCACGGCGTTTTCCCCATGATTAGGCATGGGTTTCTGGACTATATTCGGACCTGCCGTTCCAAAATTGATAGTCTTGTTGTCTAAAAGATCCTGCACAACGTGCTTAAAAGCATGGCAACCTTCTATATCGTGACCCGGGGCCCCAGAATGAAACTCACAGTGCCTGCTTGCATCGTAGCCGAACGGGGGAGCTCCCGTTATCGGCGCCAGAGTTCTTTTCTCTACCAGGTTTAATCCCAACAATGTCTGCAATAAATCAGCATAGGTTGAGGGAGGCTTCTCAAACACTCTTCTCGGTTTACTACCCTGGAATCTTCGTTGAGCCTGCTGTGCCCCCTGCTGAGGCTGCTGCTGCTGTGGCATTGGCTGTTGCTGAACTGGTTGTTGTTGCTGGAGTGGTTGTTGTTGATATGGGATAGTAACACTCGACACCTGCTGCGGCTGACGATATTGACCTCGTCCCCTGCCTCGGCCTCGGCCTCGGCCTCCAAATACCGCGCTTGCCTCGCCCTGACGGCGCCCACCATAAGCTTTCCTATTACTGCCAGATGCAGTTGATTCCTCGACTTGGAACTTTCCTTGCTTAATATTACGTTCAATCTTTTCCCCCATCAAAATCAGGTCTGAAAAACTGGCCAGAGACGTATGAAACAGCATATCATGAAACAGCCCTGTGAATGTGCCGACAAACATATCATTCATTTCCTTATCTTCTACAGGAGGACGGACCCTGGCAGCCATATCGCGCCACCTTTGCGCGTACTCTTTAAAACTCTCCCCCTTCTTCTGCGAAAGCCCGGCCAACTGGACCCGATTGGGTGCCAGGTCGCTGTTATACTTGTAATGGGCTACGAACGCCTCCGCTAATTGCTTCCATGTCTTGATATCAGTTGGCTCCAACCCCATGTACCACTCTAGGGAAGGGCCCGATAGACTATCCTGAAAGAAATGCATTAGCATTCTTTCATCAGTTGAGTATGCAGACATCTTTCTGTAATAAGCTCGCACATGCACTTTCGGACATGTGTCTCCTTTGTACTTATCGAACGCAGGAGCTTTGAATTTAATTGGCACCCTCAAGCCAGGTACCAAGCCCATTGTTGCCATGTCCAAACCCACAGCACTTTGATTTAGGACTCCCTTCATCTGCTCTTCCAGCATTCTAATCTTTTGGGAATCATCCATCGGCCCTTCAAAACCTCCTCCGGAGAAGGCGTCTTCCTGCTGATCTTCTTGCCACAGACCGTTTCCAGCCCCGTACCCATCGTATCCATTATTACGTCCAGCTCTGATCTGATTCATCCCCGGACCTCGGCCTCTGTTGCCGTACCCGTGAACACCTCCAGCAGGACCAACAACCATAAATCCAGTACCATTTCCGTTTCCAAAGCCTCCGTAACCCTGATTGACCATACCATAACCATCTTGCCCAAAGCCTTGAGCATTGAAGCCATACTTCCCAGTGTTATCGAATCCCTGATCGTTGAATCCGAACCCAGTATTGACAAAGCCATTGCCTCCTAGATTATCTCCCAAATTGACATCACCCAGTCCAGCATTATGGACAGCAGTTTCATTCCCAACTCCGACGTTACCATTCACAGCAGCGGTAGCGTTGTTGACATTAGCAACAGGTATATTGACTACGGGTGGAGCCACTGGCGTGTGAGTACCGTCTCCGTGAGCAGTATCAACCCGGACAGACTGATGATCTTCATTACCATGACCAGCGTTTCGAGCCAACAAAGGCTGGACCATGGCCTGCAAATTCTCCTGCCCTTTTGCTATAGCTTCCATGGTCTGCATGAAGAGGGCGAGCTTCTCGCGCACATCTTGCATCTCGTTCTGCATTTGGTCCATGACTTTTCGACAATTGGAGCGTGTAGAATAGCGGTGCGGATGCTGATCTGCAATCCTGTTAAGTACCTGGTGCAAAGCAGGAAATAAGACACCATCCAAAGATTACCTGTAATGCAATATGAATAAGAATGCAATGCAATGTGTCTGTGCATTAGGGAAGTTCATTCCCCCAGTTCTAGTGCGAAGGTGCCGGTGCAGTGACAGTGCTGACAATAGGAATATCGGAGCTGAATCATAGAAAGCCTCATATATTGCAGAGAGAATCAATAAACCCAGGGTACAATATCGCTGAGAGTACAAAGAAGGCATGACCTCAACCAACAATCCTGGTGATGGTCAGCACTATGCAAATAAAGCATACAAGTTACTATATGAAATGATCAAATCCTCCCAAAAGTCTGGTATTCCTCTATCAACTTCTTGGTCTCCGGATGGCTTGGTCGATCAAGCAGCCCTTCAACAAGCTGGTTTCTCCTCTTAAGGACACGGCGTACGTCTTCAGCAGTTTCTTCCCATGTTGCTTCTCCGAAGCAATCTTCTAACTTTCGCTTCTGAGACACTGCTTCATCTCTGGACTTGATTGCCTTGTTCAGTGCATGCTGGACACTATACCGGGTCATCACTTCTTCCTCACACTTCTTGATGCTAGACTTCAACTTCTCTTCGAGGTCGGAGATTTGCTGCTTTAGCTTATCTTCCCTCTTCTTGTTGTGGGTGAGTGTAGCATTCCAAGTCTTATTGCAAGAAGAGATCTCTCGGTGTGCTGCGTCGAGCGCTTTCTTCTTGGATTCAAGCATGTCATGGGAGCTTCTGAACTCTTGCCCCAGACGTTCACGCTTTTTCTTTTCCTCAGTCAACTCAGCCCCTAACCTGTTTAATAGCTCAATCTGTTGTTGGAAAGCATACACAGCCTTGTTTTTCTCGCTGCGTACTTGAGCTAGCTCTTGCTCTAACCCTTCGTTAATCTTCATCAAGGCTTCTTTTTCTCTCACAACTTGTTCATAGACTTCCCTAGAAACAGTAGTTGGCTCTGCTACCGGAACGGGAATAAGAATTGGTGCATCTGGAAACGGCATCCTCAACTGACTAGCCCTCTCCTGAATCCAAACTCTATAAGGTGCATAGGCCTGGCAATCGTTCTTACCTAACAGTGGTTTCCCTTTGCGGTTAATACGCGTCCAGGCATGTTGCAACTTGGCTAATAACTCCCCTTTCACGTCTCCGGTGAAGTACAGAGATTCCTGTACTTCTTCCTCCTGAGGTGGATTCTTCAGCGCATATCCGAACTGACGAATGAATAGAGAAGGGTTGTAATTGATACACCCTTTTCTTCCTATCAGCGGCACATTAGGGTACCCAGAACAACTAAAGATGAGCTCAGACCCCAACAGGTCTCGATCAAACCACACAACGTCTTCGGAATATAGCCTCATCGGGCGCTCTGACCAACTGGCTGAGGTTGCACTGTCTACAAATGGTCCCTTTATGGGAAGGTGACTCTTGAACCACATATTCAACAGAGGAGTACAGCAGTAAACAACTTTTCCCCTTCGGTTTTCGTTCTTATAGTGCAATGAGTGGTAGAAGTCTCCGATCAACGTTGGCACTGGGTTGCCTGCAGCAAACAGATAGAAAGCGTCCAGGTCCACAAAGTTGGGCAAGTTAGGAAACAGCACAATTCCATAGATGCATAAAGCCAAAATAGCATTGAAAACCACCCAACAACCGTTCTTGGCGTACTCTTGAGCTTTGACAACTAAGAAATCCAGAGAGAAACCTGACACCCCAAGCCAAGAAGTCAATAACAGATCTGCAGCGTTCATATGCAAGGCTTTGGCTAAGTCCTCCAACTTGGGCTCAGCAGCAGAGTGAATAAAGGGAACCTTGTTCTGCACGGGGAGCTCAGTAAACTCCACATACTCTTCAATGGTAGGTCCTAAAATGAAGTCAGCAAAGGTAAAACATCTCAATGCGGGGTCATAGAACTGCATCAAGGTGTATAGCCCGTTCATCTCATCAGCAGTGGGCTTGCAGACTAATCTCAGTAATCTCCCATGGCTCATTCTGAAGCTCCTCCTAACCTCCTCATCGGCAAGAGATATCAGACCAAGCAAAGAAGTAATGTCAGGTGCAGGCAGCTTATACGCAACTGTTTTCCTCAAACCAGCCATAATCAATACTCAGAAGTCCGGGCACTAGAACTAGGGAAATGCAAATGCACCTGCAGCACAGACACACGTTAGTGAAATGCAAATGGTAATGGATATGCAGGCAATGCAATGCAAGTAACATGCAACAGGGACCAAAGCTGTAGCTGAATAGCCTGAACCTAATCAAGAAAGGTCTCAGATAGACCATCCAGAAGTCATCAAACCCTGGTCTCAGATAGACCTAACACAAAGCTCCAATACTGGTCTCTGACAGACCTCAAACCATAACTCCAACTGGTCTCTGGTAGACCTCAAATCATATCTCCAATTGGTCTCTGACAGACCTCAAGACTCTCCTACTGGTCTCTGACAGACCTCAGAACACATCTCCAAATGGTCTCTGACAGACCTCATAACTCTCCATAAATAACCAGGATCTCTGATCAAGAAATAACCGGTATCTGAAGGTCTGGTTACCTGCATAACCCCAAATCCCCTCACAGGTGGGTGGCCCTATAACTGGCAATGGTATGGCATCCTATGCGGTCGTCGGTGTCACAGACTTTCAGGGTTGATGATACGATTCCCAGAAGGAGTGGCATCATCAAATCCTGAAGAGGCCTCACTCAGCCAACTTCCAAATGATCGGTTCCCGGAGTCGACAATTCAGCTGACCAACAACCCCTTCGACCCAAAGGGTAGAAAAAGAAGCCAACCAGAAGAACCTCGTCCGAGTGTAGATTTCATGAGACACTAATGCAAGCAAAGCCGGCACGCGCCCACTACTTTCTACTCTAATTCTAGGTGCACTCAAGCCCAGGTTCGGCTTATCTCTCAATATCAGAACACCCTTCACACCCCAAATACAGCAATAATAATCAATATACAAAGCTGAAAATACAAGGTTAGAAATATACAATAACTCCATACAAAATCCTCGACGGGAAAACAAGCGCTAGGATTGACTCTCTTAAGGGACGTTGGATCCCAAATGCATAAGAACTATCGCAGTCCTTAGCAGCCAGGGGACGTTGGATCCCCAGCAGAGTCGCCAGCTGTCGCTACTGCGAAAATCGGCGCCGGCTGACAGAAGAGTCGCCACCGTGCGTTATTTATCCCACGGGAGGGAAAGGGAACGCTCAGAGTAAACCTCGCAAAGACGGGAAAGGTATGGTCGTCGCAACCAAAACCTGGGTTCGGGAGTCGGTTACGCAAGGGGAAGGTATTAGCACCCCTCACGTCCGTCGTACTCGACGGGATCCACGCTTGTTTTCGGGTATGGATTGTTATTCTATCTACGCTAAAGGTCTGGGGTTAAAAGGAAAGAAAATGAAAACAAAATGACTCGGCAAAGTATCGCACTTCATGCCTACGTATTCCCGTCTGGAACGAGAAATCAGAGTCAACGTAGTTCGCCTACCTACGGGAAAGGAGGGGAAGGTTGCTCGCTAGGATATCGCATCCTATGCCTACGTACTTCCACACTGCATGGAAGATCAGAGCAAACGTAGTTCGGGCCACGTACGACACAAGTCTGTCCTTGATTGATTTTATTCCTTCTGAAAAAGGGGTTTCTTGATTAGCAGTCCCGGCGGACAAAAATGACGTCTTGATGAATTCACATTCTTTTACGGAAGAAGTGTCTTTTATTGTGTTTGAAATCTTTATTATGTTTTTCTGTTTGTTTTAAGATGAGAAGAGATAGAGCTCTAACCTACGGTTGCGAAGGGAATCAAAACTAACCTAATGTTATCATGCATGGGTTAAGACCTAGTGTCTATCATGCTCCTCTCTTGCACAGAGAGAAACAGAGATCCTAAGGGATAGGCAGAAACAGAAACAATATCAGATATATACAGTAAAACAGTAAAATGCATGGATGCAACAGTACAAGCGAGGCAAGGGAGTCCCACTCAACCTCGAACCTAGAAAACAATAGGCGAAAGTGAACAGGCTTCACTTTTAACCCAACAGGATAACCAGCAAACAATACAACCAGGAAATCCAAACGATACATCAACAATGAAATACATCAGCAAAAGAAACAGCATCAGCAGCTCTGAATCAACATCTGGCTTCAAGTAATCTCCAATCATTCATGAGCTTCAACAAGCATCAATCTCCATCTTCATGGCCTTCAGGCAAGGGCTTTGATCATCATTCTTCCATCTGCAATGGCTTTTCTTCAAGTTCAAACCTCCAGGATGAGGAATCAGTCACAAGAGTGAAGTGAATGAATGTTAGACAGTTAATTACCTACCAAGGGTGGTTCATCAACTGTTAACATTAAACAGAAAGTTTCCTCTCAAAAGTTCTATCTTTCAAATATATTCACTGATCCTTCCAAAGGAAGGAGGTGGATATTTGAAAGAGACTTTGAATCATAGAGAAAGGATGGATGCAGACAAGGCATTCCATGTTTGAGAAACAAGCTTTCTAATCTAGAGCTCTGCCTAGCTCCTAAACCCTAGTCTCCTCAGCAGCTGCTAGCAAGAACTTCCTCTCCAACTCTGGCAGTTGATCTTCAATCTTTGGATCTCCAATGGTCTTCATCTTCTCAAATCTTCAGCTCTCCCAAGGTCCCCAGACAATCCCAATACCCAAGCAAGCAAGCAATAATCCCCAGAGGGCACACCACACCAGTCAATCAGACATACACAGAGTATTAATAGCAGTAGGGGAATCCTGACTTTTTCTAAGGGGATCTAATAACTACCCATAGCCCCTATAGTCCCATAACTAATCTAGTTAAATCCTAAGTCCTAAGGGAAATGAATTGATTCTCCTAAGTCATCACCTAAAAACCCTAATTTGTTCATGTTGTTCAAGCCTACATTAAACACCCAAAATTACTTTCTAAAAATGGGAATTAAATTGAATCTACAAGTTCAATATCTCATCTAAACAACCTAAAAAGAATGAACAAAAAATATGAAAGCATCTAATAGAACAAAAATTAATAAAATCATGCATGAAATGAAACTATCTAAAATGTCATTTATTTGGAAAATATGGGAAAAATATCAAATAAAAGTAAAAATGCAATTTTATTTAATGACAATTTTCTACACATTCTAATGAAAATGATGTAAAAAGAATGGATTAAAAATGATTTTTTATCTATTTATTATGAATTTTTAAAGTTGGTAAAAATTAAAGTGGAATTAAAAACAATTAAATCAAATAAAATGATAGGGGGGGTACTAATAGAAAACACGCTTAGTTCATATTCAGGATGGGCCAGGCAGTGGGGGTGTGGTTAGCGAATTTGGATTAGGCCCAGAACCACTCAGAATTAATGAAAAATAAAAAACACGCAGGGGGTGAAAATAGCATAGGATTCACGTTCAGAACTGATTGGGCCTGGCAGTAGGGTGGTGGGATTAGCAATACACACTTAGGCCCGCCCGTTTCAATTAATGAAACGGTGCGTTTAGGGCACCTGTAGCTTCCCTCCAAATCTCAGAATCAAATAAGAGCCACACGATTGGCTTCTGAGTCAAAGGTCTTGCATGAAATGGACAGCCACGATTATGTCTTCCTCATTAGCTCATGAGAATTAGGGTTTCTGCCATGAATGTTCATGCACGAACCAACTTCCATCCATCTGTTCTCTCTCCACAATGCATGAAACACCACGATATAAACATGAAACTCACTCAGAAATTCTCCCTCTACAAGCCTATGGCATTAGTTCAATCTGAAACTCAACACAACTCTCAACCCGATAGCAATAATCTCTGGTCACCATGAAAATGCTCTGCAACTCATCAGCATAATTCTCCATCAAACCTATACTAATCTAATCTATGACTAATGGTGATCATTCTAAACTAACAAGCTAAGGTTATCATGCAAGATCCTACGAGTTCTTGATCCAAACAGTTTGGTACACCTGCTAACAATCATCACTAAACTACTCCAAACTCATCCTAATTGCTCTACTAACATCCTACATCATATCTAAACTAACAAAACCATGCTAAACTAACTAAATCAAGCTGTGGCAGAGAAAATGCACCTGGTGTGAAAGCTTGTGGATGATGATGAAATTCGTGGATCTGAGGCTTTTGAGGCTTGGATCTTGATCTACAATTGCACTACTTGATTCTGTATGCAACACTTTGAGGAGTTTTGCACTGGATCTTGAGTTCCAACTGAATTTGCAGCTTGTGTGTTCTTGATGAAAGTGCACAAAATTGAGCTCTAACCACCAAATCTTTGATTCAATTCTGATCCAGGATGATGATTGAATGTAGGAGGATCAATGTTGATGAGAATTGATGAAGATTTTGGGAAATTTGGAGAGAATTGCAATGAGAAAGAATGAGAAAACTTTGGGAAATTTTGGTGAAAAATGAATCCAACCCTTGCTCAATTCTGATTTCATGAATATATAGTGTTCAATGGTAACTTCTAGATCCCTCTTACAACTTCCCTTGCCTTCCAACTTTGATTCATTTTGGCTATGTTTCTTAAAATGCAAGTAACCAAGGATAACTTTGAAATCTTCCACTAAACTCAAAAAAGTGCTTGAACCATTGTCTTTAGAATGTCTTTTCCATTCAAAATCATATATTGGAAGTCTCCATTTGGACTTATAAATCTCTCAAACCATTTTTCACTTTGACTTTCTTCAAATTATAAGCCATTTTAGTTCAAATTTGGACCAATCATGCAACTTCATGTTATGAGCTTTTCCAACAATTTGTGACCTTCTTTCTAGACTCAAAATGTCATTTGGAGCAAGTTTGATGTTGTAAGTTTTTCCATTTGAGGCCTCCTTGTATAAGTTTTGGACATAGGTTAAAATGACATGTAATTCACAAATGCCCAAAATACCCTTTGCTTGCCAAGACCATAAGTTGAGTTCCACACATCATATGAAGGCATACCATACCATTATAGAAAGCTAAGACAATGAGGAACAATTCCTATGTTGACCAAGAATTCATTTGAAATCTCCTTGAGGGGTAAAACTAGCTTGGAAGTCAAGTCACTTTCACAGACAAAATTTCAGATACCTCAGATGACCTGTAACTTGCAAGGACCATAACTTGAGTTCTATAAATCTCCTTGATGTCTTCCACCACTCAAATTAAAGGTCTTGAGATCCTCTACAAGTTTCATGTTGTCCAAGAAGCCATTTGAAGCTAGAATTTTGACTTATCTTGCTTGGAAATTTGACCTAAACTAGGGGATTTTACACAGAAACCCTAATTTAGAAACTCCTCTTCTCCTTGATTTCTCTTGAATTCTTCTTGGCATATCTCCATATCCTCTTTTATATGTCCAATGATGAACCCCACATCTCTCCACTAGACTTGAATGCCCCTTAAGTCAGTCAATTGACCTAAAGTTGACCCAGGGTTGACCCAGATGAAACCCTAGTTGACTGTCTTCAGCTATAGCTCTTATGCTCTCATCAATGACTTGTCTCCTTCTTTAAATGACTCTCTAAGTCTCTCATAATGTCTAGATACTCTCCATGCCTTCAACTCACAGCTCACAACCCTCTTGTTGACCCTCAGATACCCTCAGCTAGGAGATGGACTCAAGGCTTGATCTGCTGAACTCTTTGCTTTCAAATTCTTTCCTGATGACTTGAATGAGATTGGATTGGGATAATAACCTCTTGATAGGCTTCTAGAGATGAGAATAATGATTGGTCCCCTGTTGAATGACTTGCTATGCTTATACTATGCAGATGATTAGTCTATGTACATGACTCTATATGCAAATGCTAATGATGTTAAAACATAAACCAAGTGAATAAGGTTGGGCAAATTTTAGGGTGCAACACCCAAGAACCCCTCACCCTTGAAACTATTCAACGCTTCCACTTTATCACTCTTCCATAACGTTATTAAGCCGCCGGAAAAACCTATAGAATTTGAAAACGAAAATTCCACATCCATCTTGCTCCACATACTATAAGCAAAAAAATCCTCCATGTTAGATATTTTGGATTCTTGAATCAAGAACATATCCGCTTCCCCCTTTTTGATTATAGCACTCAACCTCCTCCTTTTCAGAGCGCTACCTCCTCCACGAATGTTAAGGGATCCTATAATCATTTTAAACCGGGTGATTTCTCCTTCTTACCATTAACCTTCTCTGTTTCGGAATTAATCAATTCTACAACTCTTTTTGCAATTTCAAGTCTACCCTTAGGATTAGAAATCCCAAGGTTTTCAATTGCCTTTAGTAATTTACCATTCTCCTTCGGATCAATACACTCCCATTGCCTTTGGTTATTCCTGTGAATGTCAATATCTTCCCTCTGCCAACCTGCTCCACTACTATCCGCCATAGAACCACTGTCTGGGACAGAATACACAATACCAGATTTATGAGCAAAATAATCCGCCTATGGCATCTGTTTCTGCGCAGTACCTTTCCCTCTTCTTCTCTTCGTCGGAAACGACGCTTTCCAGCCTAACAAACCTCCTAATTCTTTCATGTGTCTAACCTTTGTTTTCTTTATACCCTTCTTCTATGTTGGGACAGAGTTAACCAGTACCTGCAGTTCGCATTCAACAGACAAACAATTAATATTATTTCCCACATCGAGCTGCCCTGCAGACTGTGCAGCTCCTGGAACTTCACTCGGATTAAACCCCTTCTTCATATTACTAATTGCTTCATCAAAGTTCCCCAAAACACTATTAGGAACGGTCGAAGAAAACGAGGAGATATCATCCTCCCCAACTGGAACAGAACTGTTCCCAGATAAAACAGCAGCATCGCAATTTGGTCCTTTGTCTCCCTGCTCAACCTGCTTGTCCGAATCACCCCCTGTCCCTCCCTCATTCTCAAAAAACTCCTCCTCTTCAAAATCAGCAGAGGCCTCACTGGCCACTTCATCAGAGTCCACAAAGCTGGATGACACAGAATCCGAAAACACGGAGTAAAAAGAACCCGACGAAGTCACTTGCTGAAATGGTTTCTCCTCAGAAATTCTCAGCACAAAAATATCTCCATCAATTGACACCTTGAGGAAATCCCTAATCCTCACGTTAAGTTTTACCTGAACTAGAATCCTCGCAATGTCAAATGCCCGGCCACTGGATGTGTGTTCATCAGTGCTTATAAAGTATCCCATCAGATTTCCCAATGCCATGAAAATTTCGGAATTCCATCCATGACACGGTAATCCCTGAATATTCAGCCATACCAACCTGAACTCATCAATACAATTAACATTCCGCTTACAAACCTCAGAAAATAAAACCTTCCTCCAGTGGTTTTCTTCCTCCATGAATTCGTCTATAGCGCCTTCCACGATTTCTTCAATCAGGCATGACGACGCCCCCAACGGAGACACCACAAGGCCAAAAACACCTTCCTTGTCTAGGATTTGTTGAACACCCTTGACACTCCCTGGAGCTACAAGATGACCCACGTACGCCTTAGAGAATCTTTCTTTAACAACATTAGAAGCACAGAAGGTTAAGTCACATTGAACCTCTTCAATCTTCAAACGAGAAAATCCGACCGAACCCCCTACCGCCTCAGCAAAGGAGCGATTGTCCTTAAGTCGATGATATCCACCACCTGCGCCTTTCTTGAGATCGATTCTCACAGAATCATCCCGAATCGGTCTCGAATTGTTAGAGCCCCTATGAAGTTTGCTGGAAGAAGAAACCCTAGAAAACCTGGGTAAATTAGCGTGTATCTTCTTCCCCAAAAGTTGGACGTTATCGCAACGCACCGCTAACAAACGACCATCTTCTTCGCCTCTGAACTTCGCGAAACCATACCTCTTACCCATCCTATTGAGCCTCGGAGCTATGGCCACCTCCTGTACTTCCCCAATACACCCGAAGATACCAAATAAATCCTCCGCCTTGTGATTATCTGGGATTTCCGAAAAGTAGATTGAAATTAGGTTTCCAGCTGCAAAATCGCCCCCTTTCGGAAACGTATCCCAGTGGGGGACCAAGTTTCTGAAAGGTCTTTTCTTCACCACGATCCAACGGCCTCCATTTGCGTCCCCGATGGCCATCTATCTGCGCCTGATCTCCGTTGACACTCCTTCTAGCTTTCAGTTGAACAATATTGGTGTTAGAAAGAGATTATTTCATTCTTTATTAAATATAGCTCCAATCCAATTCAATCTAAACTTTCACAATTAATTGTCTTTCAATGTAGTTCCAAACACATACTGAGTAGATAAAATTTGTTTTTTTATTTTATTTTTGGAAAACTATTTATTATTATTATTATTATTATTATTATTATTATTATTATTATTATTATTATTATTATTATTATTATCTAAAATACTAAAAAATTGACATAATTTAATAATGGTTAGTTTTATATATTCTGTAAGACATTATGTTAATCAATATGCCAACTAAAGTGTGTGTGAAGAGTGTGTACAAGTCAAGCAACACAGAGGTAGTTTTAGAAACTATGTAGGATGCAAAATCAAGTATCATCTTTAGGTGGTGTATTTGGACGTTTGTAGACCGATGCAAATTGAGTCAATAAGAAGAAATATGTACTTTGTTATTTTTATTGATGATTTTAGTAGAAAGCTATGAACTTATTTGATCAAAAGAAAAGATGAGGTGCTTGAAGTGTTCAAAAAGTTCAACTCCATGATAGAAAGACAAAGTGATCACAAAATCAAAACTCTAAAAACATATGGTGGAGGTGAATATGTCTCAAATGATTTTGAAAAATTTTGTGATAAAAAGGGCATTGTACATGAGATAGTGTCACCCTATACGCCTCAACAAAGTGAATTTGTTGAGAGAAAGAATTGATCAATTATGAACATGGTAAGAATCACGTTGAAAGGGAAGCACTTGCTAATACAATTATAGGGGAGAAACTATGTCCACAACTGCAAATTTGTTGAATATGTGTAAAACAATGAAGCTAAAAAATATTACACTCGAAGAATCATGGTCTAGATTCAAGCTAAATTAGAGTCACTTGAAGGTACGTATTTGGTTCAGTTGTGTATAGACATATTCCATACCATCTTAAAAAGAAGGTAGATAGGAAGGGATGACAATTGATACTTATTGGGTATCACTCAAACGGTGGCTACAAACTCTATGACCTTGTCAACAAAAGAACTGTAATTAGTAGGGATATGATTTTTGATGAATTAAAGGTATGACTGCATGTTGAATTTAATTTAAATAGTGTTGGAACTGTTCCTGCAGTGTTTGAAAATGCATAAAATGCAACAAATGAAGTCCAAATTAAAGAAAATAAAGAAGATCAACAAGCCAAACAGGCGTGCCTCGAGATTGCAAGATTGTAAGTTGTTACCCCATAATGGTGACCTTATCCATTTTGCGCTCATGGATGAATCTGAATCGGTGAAAATAGAGGAGGCCTTGAGTGATCTAAAATGGATATGCACAACAAAGGAGGAAATGAAATTGATTGAAAAAATAAGATATAAGAGCTAGTTGGTTTAACTAAAGGAAATAAGCCAATTGGTGTAAGATGAGTATACAAAGTGAAGGCAACTTCAAAGGTGAAATAATCAAGTATAAGGCTTGATTATTGGAAAAGAGATTTTTGCAAAGAGAAGGAATAGACTTTGAATAAGCATTTGCACCAGTGACTAGGATTGAAAGCAGGAGTTTTTTGTCTTGCAAATAACAATAACTGGTCCATATACTGTTTTTGAAATGTCATTTGGAAGAGGAGGTGTATTTGGCACAACCACCTGATTTTGTTTTGAAAAATCAGGAATCCAAGTTTTATACATTGAGGAAGGTGTTGTATAGGATGAAGAAAACACAAAGATCTTGGAACAAGAGAATTGATGGTTTCTGAAGAAACTAGGATTTGATAAATGTGTACCTGAACATGGTGCGTATGTGAAGAAGGATACAAGCAAAAGAGTGGTTGTTTTATGTCTATACATTGATGATTTACTAATTAAAGACAACAATGAAAGTTATATTAGCGAATTCAAGGGTAATTTAATGAAAGTGTTTGAGATGATCGACTTTGGTCACATGACATATTTCCCTGGTATTGAGTTTCATAAGTTATGAAAAGTCACTCAAAAAATATCATTTGAGCTATTTCTCATCCATTCAAGCTTCTCACCCCATTCTACTTCATCTGTTGCAAAGTTACTCACTACATTCAAGCTTTTCATCCACAAGTTTGATTTGGTAAGTTTTTCAAAATTTGAAAAATACAATTTTCATCCCTTAACTTTACCTCGAGGTCCATTTTGGTCCCTTAATTTTTAAAATGTTCAAATCGACCCTTTAAGTATTATAAACGAATCACAATTGTCCTTCCGTTTTTTTCTATTAGTGAGGGTTCAAAAAGAGTGCCCATGTGGCATGGTTGGTGGCTTACGTGTTATATTTTACCTTATGCAGCGTGTGTCCATGTTATATTATACCCTTTTATGAATATAGGTATTTTCAGAAAGTCAAGGGAAGGAAAAAATTCATCATGTAGTGAATAACATTGAAGGCGAAACCCATCATTCTTGAAAGCAAGATCGATTAAGGGACAATTGAAAGCATATTTGCAAATAGGTTAGAAACTTGATGCTTTGCATCAGTTATGCTACTGGTAGAAATTAGGGTTTTGCATGTTTTCAATCTGAGAAATTAGGTTTTTTTTTATAAATTAGGGCTTTGCATGATTTTTATAACTTTAGGTAGTGGTAGAAATTAGGGTTTTCAATATGAGAAATTTGATGCTTAACAATCTGGATTTTGAACTGACTACATGCAATGAACGAGTTCCTAGTGCTAAGAATTGATCATAGTGGTGAATTCATGGATGGTGGCCTTAAAGTGTATGGAGGAGGGAAAGTTGATGAGTTGAAATTAGATGTTGAAAAATGGAGTTACTTTGAGTTAATAGGTGAACTGAAGGAGTTAGGTTATAGGGATTTTGAGAAAATCTATTACAATGACCCGACATTTGGTATGAATGCGTTGATTGATGATGTAAGATTGAAGAATACACCCCTAATTATTATAGGAAGTCAATGTAAATTAAGGTTTACTCACCTATGACTTATCCTGTAAATGGATCAAATCTCTGGGTGAGAACAAAATATCCAGATGTGTAGCCTTCTAAACATAGAAGGATGCTTGAAAGACCAAATAAGAGAAGAAATCTTAAGCAATGGGAGCTGGATGAGACTGACAAGAAAATGAAGAGAGCAAGGTTTGTAGTCAGGTGTTCTAGGTGCAAGCATCCATGGCATAACAAATCAACCTATAAGGTGACACCAACTACTCATGGTGCTCAATAAACTGCTTAAGGTGCTCAACAAACTGCTTAAGGTTCTCAACAAACCGCTTAAGGTTCTCAACAAACACAAGGTTTCAAGCAAACTACTCAAGGTTCTCAACATGCTGCTCAAGGTACTCAACAAACACACGATTCCGAGCAGGAAACATCAACTGTTGGAGGAAAACAAGGAAGTCAGGTAACATCAACTATTGGAGGAAAACAAGGAAGTCAAGCAACATCAATTGTTGGAGGCACACCTACTACTCAACAATCAACACTAGAAAGGCCAAGTAAGTTGGGTTTTGAGAGGCCATCAACACCTTTTGTTCCTCCTGGGCCTGCTACAAGACTAAGTGCCGCCAAGAATGTGATTGGCCCAACTACAAGGAGGACAACTCCAACTAAGAGGACCACACCCAAGAAAAAATCTTAGTTGTATTTAATATGTTGTTTAATGGCCTTAAGTGTATTTAGAACCACATAGTCTTAAGTGCATTTGGAACCACTTAATCTTGTTGTTTAATGGTCTTAACTAATATTTGAAACCACTTACTGTCATTTTGTCTTATGGTTATGGATGTCATTTTGGAATGATGTCATTTTGTGTAATGGATATGGATATCCTTTTGTAATGTGTTTTGAACAAGTTTATATGTTAATGAAAATTATGTCTTATGGTGAAATTCTGTTTTGAGCAAGAGTTATGCTGATTATGTGTTGAACAATTATGTGGAATGGTAAAATTCTATGTCGAACAATTGAACAAAGTTACACTGATATATTTCACTGCTAAATGGCACAAGATTAAACTGATACAAACCAAAGCATTTCACTACAACATAAATTTTCAAGGTTCAACTAATGCAGAACAAAACATTTTACTGCTAAATCCCCCTAATTTGGAAACTCATACAAACTTTAACATTTCAAATAATCATAAAAAAACCAGAACTGCTAAAACTATAATAACAAACATCATCCAACATTTTTTCCACTTCAAAATATTGTTCATCTCATTTTAAAGTTGATTCATCCCCTTCCTTAATTCTTCATTTGTCAACCTAACTTTTTCAAACTCCATTGTTGCATCATCCAACTTTTTTGCAAAATTTTTCAACCTAGACATTATAATTTGCCCTTTCTCATATTGAACTTCCTCATATAACCATTCAAAATACCCACACCCATGTTGCATTGTTCCCTGCTGTTAGATGATGGTGACTTGTCTAGAGGGGGGGGGGGTGAATAGACACAAATCCAAAAATCACCAAATAAAATTTGGGTTTTAAAGTTATTTGAAAAAGAGCGTGTGCGGATAGTTTTTGTATGGATTAACAAAAGTCGTCTACACGAACCTAGTTATTGGAAACTCGGATATGCAAAGCCAAGTATGGAATGACAAACACAATAAATGAATTCAACCTTTAATCGTGTATCACGTTATCGCTCGTTTAAACTAATTACTTAGTAATGCTATTTCCAATGATAATGAGCAAAAATATTGAACTATGCAATTTATCAAACACTTGGTCTGCGAACGAGTTTTCAGAATTTCCTTTGTGTTGTTGTTGATATGAAAAACTAGTTATAGTTAAAAGTGATTATAAGCTAATCAACAATCAAGTTAAAACAAAAAAGTTACAGGAAAATTCTTACGAGTCAATCGATCAATCAATGCTATTTGATAAATTGTGTAATGAAAAATAAAACTAGTAAAGAGAAAAGAGAGAGATTGACATGAGGATTTGTTCACGCAGCTCCCCAATTTCGCCCTTGCGTGTGGGTACGTCTGCTGTAACACCCCGATTCCCAAAATAAAATAAAACAACTAAATAAGCACACATCAGAGTATCTCCCACAACGGGATGTCACAATTCACACTAAAATTCCACAAAACATTTTTCCAAATTAATTTCTCAATAAAACTGCAGCGGGAAATATATACATAGTCTGTCATATATCACAAAACATCATATATATATATATATATATTATCCATATCCATCATCCTCGTCGTATAAATATATAACAATGGCCATCTGCCCAAAATACATATAGCATCATCTACAATCACCATCAAACAGGATACGCCACAGGGGCACACAAAATCAACATAAAGCGATAAAAATCCCAAAAAGGCCCCGGTGTTACGTATCAGAGCAGTCTTACAGAGACACCACAGTCCAAGCTAGCTAAACACCTGGATTGTCTGTACTTCCGAAGAAGCACAGACCACAACAACAGCAAAGAGGTGAGAATCACGATCAAATAATAATGGTATAATAATACATGAAATGAAAGGCAGAAATCAATAATAATACTATTTCATATACATATCATCCGGACTCACGGTCCCACCATCAACCACAATACACAATCACGCAACAATTGCACTCACGCAACTCTTAACATACGGTACCGACTCACAATCACGATGGGTAACTGGCTATCAACCCTCCACACAGGAGCACATAACAACGATGGGCAACTGGCCATCAACCCTCCACACAGGAGCACATATCAACAATACTGATGGAAACCTAGCCATCACCCTCCACAACGGGAGCACCACAATAATACCGATGAACACTTAGCCATCACCCTCCACAACGGGAGCACATCTCCGATGGACACCTGGCCATCACTCTCCACTACGGGAGCACCTCATCAACATCGATGGACACATGGCCATCACCCTCCTCACCAGGAGCACACCAACAATACCGATGGTCACTGGGCCATCACCCTCCTCACAGGGAGCACAACAAATAATATCGATGGACAACAGTCCATCACCCTCCTCACAGGGAGCACACCAACAATATTCACATACATCATACATCTAGCACACCAAGTGCAAACCGATCTTATTGATCCACCCCTCACAAAGTATATATACACGACGCACAAGGCGTACCGATCCCACGGATCCTTCACATCATAAAATACATACATAACAAGCACACAAAGTGCGTCGATCCCACTGATCCGCTCACCACACAACTTATCACATACAATGCACACAAGGCACGTCGGTCCTTCTGACCCAAGTATATCACATAGCCGCACATAAGTGCAACACATAATAAGCGTACCGATCCTCATGGATCCACTCACCTCAACACACCAACACAACACACTCAAGGCGTAACGATCATACTGATCCTCATATCTCGCACACAACACATCAATACCACGCGCACAAGGCGTAACAATCCTACTGATCCAGTCCTCATACTACAGTATGTAAACGCAACACACATAAAACGTATCGATGCTACGGATCCACATCCATCTCACAACATACAGACACAATGCATAACAAGTGTATCGATCCTACAGATCCACTCATCACCATACATCACCGCACATAGCACATAGTGCATACATATCACATACACATCCTTACACATCCATACACATCCATACTTATCTAGACTTAACACATAATCCACCGATTATGTCAAATGCGATAAAAGCCGGCCACACAGCCCTACAACCCTTAATACACTCTCAGCACCCAGCTATCATAACAACACATCAATCCGATCGCACTCAGCACCCTTATATCACCATATACATGTATCTTAACATACACTGACGCAATCTCTCGAATTAAGTGAATATCAAGGAGTTCACATCCTGCACTACATAACATACCCCAATCCACATATCATGATCTCATGAGTACCACAGTCGTCACGTCCCGACGCCACACATACACTCACCTCAGCTCTCCAGCAAGCTCCTCATCATACATGACCAACAAGGGTCCAAAACCACAAGGAAACAACACAAAACAGCAGAAAAAACACAAGCTGCTGTCGGGCTCGCTGGCGCGTTCGCCGGCGAAGGCTCGCTGCCATTCGCCTGGCGAAACCTCCGGCGAAGCCAGACAGGAGCTTCTTCCAGCACTCGCTGGCTAGTTCGCCCGGCGAAGGCTCGCCTCTCATTCGCCCAGCGAATACCTGCGTACTCAGAAAAATTCTGAGCTGCAGAGTCACCTCCCACACCGATTTCGCCCAATTAAATCGAAACCCACAACCAACCACATACTGCAACTTAGTTATGGGGTCTATTCCCGATTCTATCCAACAATTCATCAACTCTGTTCTCAAAACCAACTTCTGGCTCAACTTCAAACTTAACCGAAAATCCCAAAACTCATCCAATCTAACATCCTCAGCACATGCAACGATTTATACATCAAACAACACAACAATAGTAGTATCAATAACATGCAATCAATCAATTCATCATCAATCATGTGATAAACTCATACATGGGGTTAGGGATTCCCCTTTCTACCAACATTCATGCACATACCAAAGTAACCGTTAAATCCCCCCTTACCTCGAATTTGATTTGATGATGAAGAAGCTTCACAATCCGCAGTCTTGTTGATCCTCTTGCTCAAGCTTCAATCCTTGCCCACTCTTGCTCCTTCACAACCGTGCGTGCGTTTTTCCTTCAACTGTGTTCTTTCTTCCTTAGCCTCAATTTCCAATAATACCCTCCGTTCCAACTATGCCACATCTTATTCTCTTTTATTCCAAATAATATGTAATTCTCATAATAATAACAATAATCCTCTTATTTCTTTTAATTCACAAAATCCTCTTAATTCCAAAATTCCATTTTTATCTCTTTATAAACTCAATAATAATATTTTTCCTTTAATTCCAAACCACTTCCAATAATATTTAAATATAACGATAATAACAATAATATTAATAATAATAGTATCAACAGTATTAATCATCATATTATTTTTATCATTAGTCATATTTTCTAGTATTATGGAACTTTATTCCTCAGACAATTTCCACGCATAAAGCACCGAAAAACAATTAATACGAAAAAACCAAATAATTAAAAATGGGTGTTACAACTCTCCCCCACTTTAATTATTTTTGTCCCCGAAAATACCTGATGGAAACAGCTCTGGATACGCTTCCCGCATCCTGCTTTCCAATTCCCGGAGTTGCTTTTCGTTCATCAATCCGAACTAGCAATGCCTCATCCGTTAAATTATTTCTCACTTGCGCATCATTCATCTGATTCAAGATAGTCCCTCAATGAAAACACATGAAATACATCATGTCAACTCATAAGCGACAGCAGCAAAACAGTCTAACCTGCTGCTTTTCCCACGCTCCGCTGCGCTACTCTGATACCGACAAACCAAACACAGAGCGTGCTTCCGAGACTCCAAAGCTCGGCCAACACCAGCTACCATCATAACTCTCAAAACACATCTTTTCTTGGATCCTCTTGATTTCCTCAGCCGTCTCATGCACAATTCTCAGATTTGAGCATAACACTTCAGCTCGATTCATTCCAACTCAAGTGAGTCCTACACTTCCTATCTCACAAGGCCCCATACAACACCATTCTGATACTAGAATGGTAACTGATACTGTAGGCGACTCAATCGGTGGTAATTAACCATCCCACGATCCACCTTGACCCAACACACAAGCTCTCTCCAAATTCTTAATATAAACCTCCAATTTCCATCCGACACAATATTCGACAGTACCTCATATAACTTCACCACTTCCTCGATATGCATCTCGTAAATCCTCAATATAGAATAGTCAATCCACTCACAATAATCCAAATTAAAATTATATCTTTCCAATTCTTTGTAAATCTCAACACCCAAATTTACGAAAATACCACCCAATTTCCTCTCCGGAATATTCAATAGCCGCATCAAACTTAACGGTCTCTGATGTTCAATCTTTGACTCTCGACAATCCCATCCAGTATATTTAACCTCCACCACACCTCTCTTCACCTATGGTTACCAAAACAATTTACTCAAATTCGGTTACTTCTTCATAGCACTGGGATGGATACTCCATCTACCTCAATGTATTTCTTCAAGAGTACTCCTACTCCACTCAACATCTGAAACAAAAACTCTACCATAACACATCATGGTTCTATCTCCACAAATCCGACAATCAACTCTTCGACTCTGGTTCATCAAATTCAACTAATCCACCTACTCAATCCAGATTTCTGACTTTCTCGATTCTCTTCAAGGATACAACTAGTCCGTTCTAACAATAAAAGCTTGACTCCATAAGAAGTCTCTTCACCCACCAAACTCATTTTACAAAATTGCTCAATCAGCTCTATCTCCTTTCACCATCAATATTGGTATACGCAAATATTTCTAATTTACCGCATTAGCTACCACGTTCACTTTACCCGAATGGTAATTCAACTCAAAGCCGTAATTCTTCAGAGATCCCAATTATTTCCTCTTCCTCATATTCAACCTTTCCAACTCAAACAAACACCATAATCTCTTAGGATCACCAAATATTTCAAATCTCAACCCAAACGATTGAAGCCCCCAACTCCGGCACAATCACAACCGCAACCAATTCTAAATCACTGGTCGGATGACTCCTCTCATATACTACAAGATACCTTTAACATATCTCTCAATAATATCAACAAAGTATCACAAAACACAACAAGTAGTCCCGTCGGGCTCGACAAAAATCATCACACGAGCTACTGACAGCTCTCCCAAAGCTCTTTGAACTCTCCTCAAGGGGCATATAGCTGCTTATTCTCCAACAATGATAACTTAAATTCTCGATCTTTAACATGATCCTCTATACTCTTCGAATGTACTAAAACATCACCGGTTAACACATCCATTGCTCCACTCAAATAAGTAAGGAAAATCCCATGCCAAACGAACAAACAAGTCATGAGTTTTGGCGAAAAACACGAACCGTACCTTCCGCACTCACTACCACATCCAACCATGTCTCATCAATAAAACTCAACCCTATGACATTACTTCACCATCATATAGATCATTATAATAGCTTTCCAATGCTTCGAACCGTGCGTCATTCCGAGTTACGGTTCTTCTGTTACGACAAAAATACCAGGACGACATTTTCTGCCCAGGACCCCCTTTGCTAGGCGAAGGACCTGGCGAACATGACAATCCGAAATCCCATTTTCGACCGTTACTTGACTTTCAAGTGTCCGATTTCGATTCTGTAAAAAGTTGTGATCTTGCAATTCAACGTACAACAACAAATTCATATCTAGGAGGTCATTCAACACATCTATAACTCTTGGAATATTTAAAGGCCTAATTACACCATTCTTGCATTCCACATCTTACTTTCTTTAATCATTCAGAAGTCACTATCCATTCGGAATATAATTGGCCTCACACTTTGTTGCCTTAGCACACATACCAGGCACAGGCCTCGACACCACATAATCAGTGTATTTCCTTGACTACCCAAACAAACATATAATATGGAGCTTCCACTCTCGGACTAGCTCCCGCAACTGAGTCGATCAACTCCACTTTCTCATCTTCATACTTCATTTCACTTCATGATTGCCATGTTGCCAACTTCACTTCACTTTCTCCCCTTTCTATACTCCCAGAATTTTCAAATCCAACTTCACTTTCTCATCTTCATACTTCATTTCACTTCAAATTATTTTCAAAATATTTTCCGATTCAAACTCCGAAAGAAGGAGATTCTTGGAATCTAGTATTCCTTGGATCATCGAGTGAATAATTCTCGAGGCACGTCCTTGAGTTATTATTCACTCAATCTTTCAACTTTTTCAAACATTTTCAAACATTCTCCTAACTCGAGTGCTCGTATGCATTCGCGACCATCGATATTTCGCACACACTTCACAATTCCTCGTGGTTTCGATATTAGGGGCACCCTTAGGGACTAATATCGTCTCCTTACAATCTTAACCCTTGACACGTCGCCAAGTCGGTTCTATCTTCAACCAGGTCCTCGACTCGTCGTCAAACCCTTTTTTCAAACCAACCTCTTTTTACCTCACATTCCATTTTCGATTCAATTTTCTTACAAACGTTTTTTTAAAACTTACGAAAGAGGGATAATTCTTAGAATCTAACATTCTTTGAATATTCGAATGAGTAACTCTCGAGGCATGCCCTTGAGTTGCTATTAGTTCATTCTTTCGATTTCAAAACATCCAACTCTTTTCAACCCAACTTTCGAAAGAATGGAGTTCTTGGAATCTCGCATTCCTTGAATTCTTGAGTGACAATTGAGGCACACTCTTGGGTTGCTTGTCAGTCACTCTTTCGTCTTTCTCTACCTCCCCTCCATTTTCCATTTCCCCGTATCTATTTCGTGGTTGTTACCACGAACTACGACTGCTCTGATTCTTCATTCTCGTCCGAATGTAAGATACGTAGGCACAAGATTACGATGATCTTGGCGAGCACACTTCCATTTTTCTCCCCCATTCCCCACTTCCCATTTTCTCCCCTATTCCACACTTCTACCTTCCTCCATTATTCCGTCCACATTTTCTCATCCTTTCTTGTAGTCGAACTACGACGCTCTAATTTCTCATTCTCGTCCGAATGAGCATACGTAGGCACAAGGGCCCCAATACTTGGCGAGCACCCTATCCTATAACCACCCATCTTTCCTTTGCGTATTTAACCTTTTATCCTACCAATTCTCCTTTAACAATGAGAAGAAAATAAGTAAACCTAAACAACACTCCCCACAATTACCTTAAGAGGTTCCCGTCGAGTACGACGGACGTGAGGGGTGCTAATACCTTCCCCTCACGTAACCGACTCCCGAACCCGGAACTTGGTTGCGACAACCCTGTTCCTGTCCTTTCGTTTTAAGAGGTTTTCTCGATATTTTCCTCTCCCGTTTATTCGGGAAAAATAAAGTTCAGTGGCGACTCTGTCGAACCGCATTTCTGCGTCTTTCGCGCGAGGGTCGCGTTCTCCGAAATGTCTCCGTGATTTTTCGAGGTGTGACAGCTGGCGACTCTGCTGGGGACATTGCTCCATGCAAGAGAGAGTCGAGCCTATCTTAGAGTTTTGTGAGGAGTGTTTGTTTTTTATTTGTTTTCTTCTTGTTTATGTATTTGTTCTCTTGTGGATTTTATCTGTGCTTGTTATCTTGGTTGCCTGTTGGTTCTTGGGATGACATCATGAGTAAAGCTCTACGCCCGAGCTTTGGTAAAAGCAGAGAGAACACATACTTTAGAATTGGTAGTCGAGTAGTGTTAGTCTCCGAGGACTTGCTCCTTGTGGGCCTAGCATGAAAGCTCCTCCAGAGGAGACCTATTCGTAGATCTTGTTGTAATACAGCTAGCCTGTTGCACGGCTTGATTCATGAAGGGTCCATGATTCTGGGAACCTTTTTAGCACTAGTTTCAATAATGGTGGTCGTGTAGTGTTAGTCTCCAAGGACTCGCTCCTTGTGGGCCTAGCATGAGGACTCCGCTCAGGAGAGACCTTATCGTCATTATCATTGTAATACAGCCAGCCTGTTGCGTGACGCTAATACGACTAGTGTCCATGATCCTGGGAACCAAACGTAGAGACCATCCCGTGAGTGGGTTTATGGGTAGAGTGTCTAGATCTTCCCGTATAGGGTTTACCTGTCAATTTTTCTTTGAGCAGGAATTATGGTTACCTACCTGTCACAATTATCAGCTTCAGAGTTATTTGAATTGTGATACTGTGATCCTGGATCTTGTATCTTGCATTGCATCTTGCATATCATTTGCATTGCATCTCATATGTTGTGCATTTTGCATTTCCAATCCTTCAGCAGAATCTTATGTCTCCTTCCTTCTTTTCCAGTAAGTCAAGCTGATTCCTCGACATCAGTACGCAACTAGAGCCAATACAAGACGAATGATGGAACAAATTCAGCAAGAACAAGTTGCCTTCAGAGAAGAGTTAGATTCCATCAAAGGAAAGATTGACCAGATCCTAGAAGCCATCCTCACGGCCAGAAGAGAGGAAGAACAACGTGAAGTTGCCACCGTCATCAACAACAATGGTCAGGTGCAAGTGTCTACCCCAAGGCTATCAGCTCCTGTCCCTAACCCCTATGGAATGCCAATAAATTTTTCTACCGCAGCTGAAGGGACCACTTCTCAGCCAATCCCAGCACCTGGGGTTACTATTGGAGCTATCTCGCAAGCCCATCCAACTGTGGTTCAGATCCCTGTTCCTCATAACGAAGATAATATGGTGGATCAGTATGACGATGTGCAAAACTATCATGCTGTTATTCCCAATGCCAGTCCTGTTGCTGCTCAAGATTCAGAAGCTATGAAGATGTGTCGTGACCTAGCTGAGAAATTTCGAGTTATGGAGGGGCACAATTTAAACCCTCTTAATGCTTTGGAAATGTGTTTGGTGCCTGATGTCGTCATTCCGCCCAAGTTCAAGGTGCCCGAATTTTCGAAGTACAAAGGTCTTAGTTGCCCAAATATTCATCTGAAGATGTATTATCGCAAGATGGCTGCCTATGCCAGAGATGAAAAGCTCATGATTTATTGCTTCCAAGACAGTTTGTCTGGGGCATCACTCGAATGGTATATGCAGCTAGAACGTAACAGTGTGCACACTTGGGCCGAGTTAGCCGATGCATTCGTCAAGCAGTACAAGTACAACACCGATCTTTCTTCGAATCATACTCAACTTCAGAGTATGACTCAGAAGGATAGTGAATCCTTCAAGGAGTACGCGCAACGACGGAGAGAGCTAGCCGCAAGGGTGCATCCACCTCTTGTTGATCGTGAACTGATTGACATCTTCATGGATACCTTGCAAGGCCAATATTACGAGAAGCTGATCAGTAGTGTCTCTGCTGGATTCTCTGACTTAGTGATTGTCGGTGAGAGAATTGAAGAAGGTCTAAAGAGCGGAAAGATCCCAGAAGATTCTAACAACCAGGCTAATGCCAAGAAGCCTTTCAACAGATACAAGAGGAAAGAGGGCGAAACAAATGCCATCTCTTTGCAGAAAGGGCAAGCTTCTCAACAAGCTCCCGCTCCTATGCCTTATCAAGTTCCCTATTATCAGTATACGTATGTTGCTGCTGCGCAATATGCTCCAACGCCTTATCAGCCAGCTGTTCAAGCAGTGCAAGCTCAGATGCCACAACAACAAGCCTATAATCAGCAAGGATATCAGTACCCTCCTCAGCAGTAGCAACAAAAAGGTGCTCGCCAACAACGTCAACAGAGAACATGGAGGCCTGATAGAGTATTTGATCGTCTACCAATGACATATGCAAGTATCTTTGCTCAGTTGATGGAGAAGAAAGCTATGGTTCTAAGAGATTTGGCTCCCCTAACTGTCATTCCTCCCGACTACGACACAAATGCTCATTGTGAATTTCATAAGGCGCTCCAGGTCACACCATTGAGAATTGTAGGGCTTTCAAGCACAAGGTTCAAGACATGATTGACAAGGATGCTATCAACTTCAATGGAAAGTCTCCAAACGTCATCAACAATCCAATGCCACCGACCAGCTAGTGCCAGCAGCAAATCAGATCAAATCCAGTCAAGTCAAAGTTCATTTCCCCGAAGAAGACAGTCATGTTGCCATTTCATCTTTCACATTTCTTATGTTTTGTCTTTGTTTGTTTAAGTATTGTATGCTTTGAACAATTGCAATTTCGTATTTGGTTTTCATTAATGTATCGTTTATGCATGTTTTGAATTAATTATGTCGTATTCACTCATTTTCACTTGTCACCGACACTTTTATTTACTTCACTATATCAACTGTTGTTAGCATGATTTGACGGAGGATGATGAAAACGAGATACCCATAATTGCAAACCGTATGCTTTCAGACATAATCTCGTCAATGATGTACAAACATTGTTTAAATTCCCCCATACACCAGAGATATAAGGAGTTAATCCCTAGTAAACCACTTCGAGCCTAGTAGTAGGAGTTTCCTTCGGATATTCAAACCTTTACACTAAACCTGGGGCAGGGTAGTGTTCAGTTAATCCAACTCCGCACTCAAATCAACAAAAGCAAAATCTAGAAGACGATTGTTCATCAAAGACCCATGCTATGGCAGCCACAATCCTCCAACAAAATCAAAATAATCAAAAGTCTGCTAAGTCAAACACCTCAGAGGGGACTTAGGCAAAATCAAGGCAATCCCGATGGATATGACAAGTAAAGTCAATTCATGCAAAAGTTAGGGATCAAAAACAAAAGCAAAAGAGGACCCCGAAACTCTCAACAAAAACAATATAAGATTCAGTGACCACCTAAATCAAGGGGCACTAACATTCATCAATACCAAAATAAGGTGACTTCCACGTCGAGCAAACCTTGAAGTATCAAGCTTATACCGTCAAGACAAGCAAGTGCAGAATTAGCTAAACGTAGGACTGGAGATCATTAAGAAGAAGGGGTGGGTACAAATCATACTTTGAGCCTAATATCTTTGTTTCATAACCGTGAGCCAGACCACGTTACAACCCTCAAAAGACCTAATTGAGGCGAGGTTTATTCTGAAAGCATAACATCACAAGGTTGCGTAACCTGACTCCTCACATGATTGCTAATCATCAGCATTAGTGTCATTATTCTTGCAACATCTTTTACACCAATCAAAATCAACATAATGTTTGGGCTAACGGTCCATTCGTTTCACTATCACGACACTTCAATAAAATGATACTTTTCCAAATCTTGCATCGAACTTTGAATTAATATTACCATTTGTGAATGTACAATTTTAATTGCAAATCAGTGCTAAGGATTCAAAGACACTCCAACAAGAAATAATCAAGGAGGAACTTGATTCCTAGTGGCTGTCACAAAACAAGACTGCCTCAAAACCCACAGACTGGGGCAAATCGCTCAAGAGCTCGAGCAGGGGCAAACCATTAGCATGTTCAGACTGGGGCAAGACCAAGTTACCCTGACTATTAAGTAGAGTTACAATTTTCTCTGAAGCAAGCTTAGGGCATCCAGAGCATCATCCTCTGCTTCGATCATGGCGTCTTCAACGAATTGCGTGTCGAGGAAGTCAGTCCCTCCCACCACCCAAAGTCCAATCCGCATTGGCAACTACCAAAAGTCCACCGCGCTGGCGTCTCCACCTGCATTTCCAATCACCCGTCTGCAATCATGTGCATCATACGCATTGCATTTGCAATCATAAGCATCTTGCATCATAGGCATACTCAAATCATATCATACTTCCCCGACTCTTGCATCTCCGTGCGTCAGCATTTGCATTTGCACTTCCATTCGTTATGGAACCTCATTATCATTGATCGCGACTTTCTATGTCTAATACAACTAACTGCAAGTGCACAGTCTATCGCGTAGTAATAATAGATATCGATCCCACAGGGACTCGTAATCAAACTAGTGTTCTCGGGAGTTACTATGTTTAGCTAGGTAGAATATGTTTAAGGGAATAAGATTGTCACTAAAAAGGGAACTAAGATTTCTATTTAGATTATAATTAATTGAATCAATACGTAGTAATTGTGTTCTTCAGGGATTTGATAAATTACTGGTGTATGAAATAATTTTCAAAGTTTATTTAAGCAGAAAATGGAGATTTGAAGACTCTCGTCTCACGATGGTTATTGACGCTAATCATAATCCTAAGGGCCAAACGTACACTTTCGTATCCCGTTCGGGGTTAAAATTATTTTTTGGAAATCTCTAAGTTCTAATTCATTTTAAAGTGCTTTCGCTGTTATTAAAACAAATGCATAGTGTTTACTATCTGACCTTACCGTAGCTTTCGCTTGTTGGTTCGTATCTTAATTAATTTCCCACTTTCGTGGCAAAACTACTTTTAAATAAGTTCTCGCTTTCGCGACGAAGTTTATTCCGTGAATCAATTTTAAACACTCAGACCATAGAATACTTTTGTGAAAAGAAAGTTTTCCAACCAGTGGTTATCAAATCCCATTCGAATTATTACTACATATCGATTTCCTAAGTTTAGCTAGACATGGATTTGGGAAAAACAAAATATAAATAAGAATAATAAATGATAATTTGCATTATAATAAAACTGAAGTCGATCAAAATGAAAACCTGTAAATATGCCAATTGACCTTTGGGCAGATCCTCCACAGATGTTGGCAGGATTCTGGTCTTTAGTGCCAATTTGATCGTACAGTACAATAGAAATTACAGAAGAGCGGAAATGGGAATAAGGAAAGGTAAAGAGAAATGAATACAAATAAAACTGGAAAGTAATTGCTCTGGAAAGTAAATTCGGCAGCACTTCGTGGTATGAATGCAGCTCCCTTTCTGAAGTCCCCTGCTTCCCTTTTTATAGAAGTGGAATCCCAACGGTTATCTCTGAAGATGATGGACCTTGAGGCAGATAATTTAGGGAGTAGTGGTCCACTCTGTGGGAATTGGAACTATTTCTTTGACGTGTAATCTGAGTGGGCCGTTTTTGCCTGCATGACGGTCGTCACAAGGTGTGACGGTCGTCACCCGTGTGACGGTCGTCATGAAGCTGTGACGGTCGTCACATCAGCAAAAACAGCTTGCTGCGCTTTTCATTGTGTTTTCACTCCTTTTTCGTCCATATTTCATCTGAGATTGCTTCTTTTCTTCATGTTGCCTTGTTTAGACGTGATCGTTGAATACCTGCAAAACATCAGACAAATACACGGAAATAACCCGAAATCAGATCGAAAACGGTTAGACTTTAGTTGAATTATGCATGAAAATATCTATATGATTTCGTGTTATCAAACTCCCCTAAGCTTGAATCTTTGCTTGTCCTCAAGTAAAACATGGAAAAGTCGGCAAGCACGAGGCAGCTTCTTCGTTCGCAGAGTTTGGAAAAACCGGGATTCTTGGTAGGAACAAGACGAGTATCATGACGACACTGGACTACAAGTCTTCGGAGGTCTCCTTTTTATGCAAATCGGTCTCAGTCATGCTACTGTAGCTTGGTGTCAAGGTTCTCGCGGCAAGTTCACCCTGTTTGTTCTAGCGCAATCACATTAAGCCCGTTGTCCGTACACTTTCATGGCAAGTCGACCTGTTAGTGAATATGATCTCATTTCTGTTTTTGATCTTCTTCATTGATCATAATTTTATGTCATTGATTTTCAATGAGTTTTTCGTGCCGTTGGGCTAAATGCTCGGGTGAGGAGCACCTAACTTAGAAGGAAACGTATCTTATATTCTTGGGCTTTTTAGCTCTCTTTTCATGATTTTTCATCTTTTTGGAGATCATACACTTATTTGCATCAGTCGCTCGCTTAGAAGTGTTTTTAGGATGGTGCTGACTGCTAGTATAAACTACTTGGGGTTGGGTTTGCGTAGACACTTGAGACTTTGGTACACGTAGGTGGTGAAACCGACTCGCATAAACTAGAGATCTAAGGTGTCTAGACGATACTGGTTTTGTTAGAACTGTCATTTCCTCGGAGTTTCAAAACTTGTTTTGAGCTCAGATGCATTCTCGTGATGCTTTTGCTTTCGAGGAACGAACTAAATTTTTTTTTGTTTACGTTGAATAATGTGGGGATTGTTTGCGTAACGTGAAAAATATATAGACGAGCTTTATTTGCTAAAAATAGGAAGTGTAAAAATAGAAATTACGAGAATTCAAAGTGCAGTGAAATGGAAATAAAGGAAATAAAGGGAAATTCAGAGTACAGTGGAATGGAAATAAGGCTCCGCTCCCACACTATCTCGATCAGTGTCCTCACTGATTCTTGAAGCATGCGAGAGGGAGATACAACTGAAAATGAAAATACAAATAACTGAAATATAGTAAACAATGAAGGAAAAAAATGGAAATCTAGTCAAGGCCTCTGTCACGTCCGCGCTGGCGTCCTCTGGCTCTAGCAAGGGCTACTCTGTCCTCATAGCTCATAGCTCCGGTGTGGTAGACGGTGTCTCGGAGTCCTTCGACCTGCAGGGTCAGATTCGCTAGGCTCTCAGTGATCGTAGCTTGGCCGGTGTGAAGTTGTTGCATTTGAGTCCGGTGCCAAGCTTCGAACTAGTCAGCTCGTTGATTCTGCTGCTGCAGCATCGTGAGTATCTGTGCCTGCTGGTCTAGGGAGCGACGGAGGTCCTCTTCTGTGTAGTCTGGCACGGGATGATGACGGCGGCGGCGAGAAGATGTACCTACGGGAGGAGGAGGCTGCGATGCCTCTGGCTGCTCGGACCTGTCCAACTCAGCTTGGATTTCATCGTCGGAATCATGAGTGGGATCCTGAGTAGGAACAGCGGCAGCAGGAGGGGCAGTGAGGTCGAACAACCAGTTGGTACGGTCCTCTGGATGGATGCGGGTGCGGGACGGAAGGATGATGCTTCGGACGGTCTTGCCACGCACAACCGGATGGTATTTGCCGTCAGCTCGGGAGCGGATGAGATGAGAGGCTCTGCAGTGGTCGGTGTCAAGGAACACCGAGGGGATGGAATGGAGGTGCTGGAGGCGGTCGCCAAGGTTCAGCCCAAGTGCAATAGCCGTTACAATCCCGCCAAAGTAGAATGGCTTCGAGCCACGGCTGCAGTTGGCCTGAATGTGAGCCAGCAGAAACGGGGCAGCGTTGACAGGTTCATTGTTGAAGATGCAATGAAGAAAGAAGAGCTCCTTGGAGTTCACTTTGTGGTTGCTGTCTCTGGCGAAGATGGTGTTACTCAACGCTCTGTGAAAGTACCTGATGGTTGGGTTATGGATATGAGTGGCGTGCATGGAGTCCCAACCATCGGCATTGAGGCCGGTCAACTGATACCACAGCGCGAAGGCTTCATGTTGGAACTGATCGGTGATGCGGCGATGAGCGTTGTCGCCGCGAGGTAGCTGTAGGATGCCGGCAATCTGGTTTTGGTGCATCTGATAGTTGACGCCAAACATCCGGAAGCAAGCGGCACCTGAATGCTGGTTAAGTTCGCCGCTGCTTGTGACGTAAGTGAACAAACTCAAGAACTCAAGAGTGAGTTGTTTGTAGGTTGGCTATGGGTTGGTGCAGAGGTTCTAGATGCCTGCTCTTTGAAGCATCCAGGTTACACCTTCAAGGAGTCCGAGCTCCGTAAGCGATGGAAGGTGCAGGTAATGAGTCGGCTGGAGTGACCTCTGATGAAATGCAATGTAGTTTGCTTGTTGTCTTTCGCCTAACTCGCCTTCACTGAAGGTAATGTTGCTGACATCTGGGGTTTCTGCATTCCTTGCCATTGTTGGAAGATGGAGAGGTTTCTGAGGTTTGGGGTTTTTCTGCAGAGAGGGAAAAAATGACAGAACGGTGGTTTGGAGGTTGAATTTGGAGTTGAAGTTTATAGTTCAATGTGGGGAGGACGAAAATTCGTAGTGGGGTAGGAATTAGGATGTTTGAAAGTGATAATGGGGGGAGTGGAAGAGATCACAAACCCTGTTTTTTTCAGATATCATTTTCTGACTGCGTGACGGTCGTCACGTAGGTGTGACGGTCGTCACCCGCGTGACGCTCGTCATGAGGCTGTGACGGTCGTCACAGCAGCAAAATCTACAGAACGCAGAATTTTGCTCTGAGGGCGTACTCGTAGTGACTTTAAGGCTTAGTATTGATACGGTGATGTAATATAACATCCAACAAACAACAATTAATGCGAAAACAGAATAGTTGAATAAAAACTAGAATTGAAACAACATAAAATTGAAACAATTGTATGTAGTACATAATGAAAACTAACAATGCGAAAAATCCAAATGATTAAATGAAACTAAACTAGACTAGACTAAACTGAAACTACTGCTACGAGCTAATAACTAATCTTTTCGTGCCTTCAACTCATCGAATTTTTGTGAATAGTAGTCGAGTTGGTCGCAGACTAGATCCATGAAGCCTACCAGTTCGCTGTGCATGCTTGCGATATCAGCTTTTACATTAGTCAGAGCTTTATCAATGTCGTCCAATCTGAGTAACACGACATCCATTTTGTCGGCGGTCTCCTTAGGGATAGGCTCAGGATAAGTATTATAGTGCGGAGGAGTCGTAGGGTCTACTTCAGTTTCAGAGGCAGCGTCCTCATAGTACATATAGTCGTGTGCCTCAGAGATGTGGTCAATGTCATACATATAGTTCTGTGGTGTTGACTGTGGTGAAGGAGGTCCCATAGGCTCATCCAATTCGTAGAGCCAGTTATCCTTGTTGTGGATGCTTGTCATCAGATGATCAGGTAGTGTGAATAGTTGTACTGGTTTTTCGTTAATAAGGTACTCATACGGTCCAGGTCCCATAGTCCCTAAGATGCGCCTGTTAAAGCAGAATTGTATGTTCATGGGTCTGATGGTACCGAAACGAGTGCTGGCATTTAAATGGAATCTAAGGCCAAGCTCGTGGGCAATCATTGTTACTAGGCCTCCTATAAGAATAGGTGTCTGAGGTTCTAGCGTGAGGCGTTTGAAAGATCTCATCATGAAAGGCACTGCATTTACTGTCTGTCCCTGAGAAGCACAAAACATGATGAATAACTCCTCCTTAGACACTGTAGTAATATTTTCTTCTTTTCCAAACAAGGTGTGAGCTAGTATCTTATGGAAGTATCTGAAGGATGGGTTATGAATGTCATCATTATGCATTCTGGCTGGTTCGGGGTGATAGTCGCCTGTGATTCTACCCCAGAATTGATCGAGTTCGAAATCAATATCGTCATCTTCTGCACTGATGAACACATGCGGTCCGCTAGGGAATCCTAGGAGGTTAGCTAGTGACATCCGGCTATGAGTTTGGTCCATTCCAAACAATCTGAAGGTAATCAACTCTGAGCGGGATCCAAAACCATAGTTGGGTGTGTATCTGAAAGAACTAAGGAATTCATAGGTAAGATCCTTGTAGGTAGCGAAACGTGTTTTCAGAGCAGTGTTCTCCCAACCTAGTTGATTGAACAGGTATTGAATGCTATCTGTGATCCCTAGTTTATCCATAGTAGCCTTATCATAATACAGCGTTAAGGCGAATTCTCTTTCGGTCAGTGCTGCAAATCTTGCCTTTTGAGCGAGTCCTTGGAAGTGAACCTTTGTGAAGTCGTACTCGGCCATATTCGCAGGTAATTCGGAGAAAACAGAAGGAATGTTTTGAAGACTTTAAAAATCCTGAAAAGTTTGAAACAAGAAATTGAAGTCAGGATTTTTTAGAAACGAAAAGCGGTAGAAACAAAAGACAAAAGAGAGAAAATAAAATAAGAATAAAAGTACGAAAATGAACGAAAGTAGAAAGTAGTAGTAATTTTAGAATTTTTGTTGGATTTTTCAAAGTAAAATTTTAAGGAAAAAATGAAATGCAATAACGAGGGAAATTTGGGTTGCCTCCTAGTAAGCGTTGTTTTTAACGTCTAAAGCCTGACGATAGCTTGGTGATGAGCTATTCGGGTGTCTGAGCTGGAAGCTCAAGCAATGTTATATTGCTGACTTGAGGACTGTTGTCGTTCTTATTGTAATGTTTTAGACGTTGCCCGTTTACAATAAATGATGCATTTGTCTTATCGGTAATTTCAACAGCTCCACTCTGAAGTACTTTAGTCACTTCATAGGGTCCAGACCACCTAGATTTTAGTTTTCCTGGGAAGAGTTTTAATCGTGAATTAAAGAGCAATACGATGTCTCCCACACTGAATTGTTTCCTGATTGAACGTTTATCATGCCACTTTTTAGTTCGTTCTTTGTAGATACGGGCATTTTCGTAAGCGTCTAATCGAAGTTCTTCCAACTCGTGTAAGTTCAAGATTCGCTTTTCTCCTGCCTCGGTGTAGTTGAAGTTGAGTGTCTTAATGGCCCAAAAGGCCTTATGCTCTAACTCTACAGGGAGATGGCAGGATTTACCGTAAACTAATTTATAGGGGGTAGTACCTATTGGTGTCTTAAATGCGGTCCTATAAGCCCATAAAGCTTCTTGTAGCTTTGACGACCAATCTTTCCTTGAGGTAGCGACAATCTTTTCCAAGATCTGTTTTATTTCTCTGTTCGAGACCTCTACTTGTCTGCTAGTTTGCGGATGATAGGGTGTAGCTACTCGGTGCCAGACTCCATATCTAGAGAGAAGTTTATCGAATATTCGTGATATGAAGTGAGATCCTCCGTCACTAATGACGAGTCTGAGTACACCGAATCTAGGAAAGATTGTGTTTTTGAAGAGTTTGATTACTACTCGTGCGTCGTTTGTTGGAGCAGCTATGGCTTCTATCCATTTAGACACGCAATCGACATCGACGAGTATGTAGTTATTTCCAAAAGAAGGTGGGAAAGGTCCCATGAAATCTATTCCCCAAACGTCGAAGATTTCTACCTCTAAGATTCCTTTCTGAGGCATTTCATCGCGTCGTGAGATGTTGCCAGTTCGTTGGCATCTATCGCACTTTTGCACAGCAATGTGAACGTCTTTCCAGAGATTAGGCCAGAATAGGCCGGCTTGGAGAATCTTAGCGCACGTCTTGGACGTACTAGCATGACCACCATATGGTGCTGAGTGGCATTGGGAAATAATATTTTCTATTTCTTCCTCTGGGACACAGCGACGATATATGTTGTCGGCCCCTCTCTTGAAGAGTAGGGGTTCGTCCCAATAATAGTGTTTCAGATCGTGGAAGAATTTCTTCTTTTGCTGATAAGTAAGATCTGGTGGAAGCACGCCCGCAGCGAGGTAATTAACGATGTCAGCATACCAAGGTAATGTGACTTGGGCATAGACGGCTTCTACGACTTTTTCGAATTCTGGATCTTCCGAGATTGAATTGGGCATGTCACTTTCCAATTTGGCTATCAGACGTTCGTACAGGAAATCGTCATTTATCGGTACTGGTTCATGTCTGATGCCCTCTATTCGGGATAAGTGATCTGCAACAACGTTCTCGGTTCCTTTTTTATCTTTGATTTCTAAGTCGAACTCTTGTAGTAACAGGATCCATCTCAATAGTCTTGGTTTGGCATCCTTTTTGCTTATTAGGTACCTTATGGCAGCGTGGTCTGTGTATATGATAATTTTTGCTCCTACTAAGTAAGAACGAAATTTGTCAAGCGCAAATATAACTGCTAGAAGTTCCTTTTCTGTGGTAGCGTAGTTCATTTGGGCAGGATCTAAGGTTCTACTGGCATAGTAGATGGCATGGAGTTTCTTGTCCTTCCTTTGTCCTAGAACTGCGCCTACAGCGTAATCACTCGCGTCGCACATGATTTCAAACGGTAGTCTCCAATCGGGTGGTTGCATGATTGGTGCGGTGATAAGGGTTGATTTTAATGTTTCGAATGCTTTTAAGCAGTCGTCGTCGAAGACGAACTCAGCATCTTTCATTAACAGGCCGGTCAAAGGTTTTGTGATTTTCGAGAAATCTTTTATAAATCTTCTGTAGAAACCGGCATGTCCTAGAAAACTCCATATTTCTCGTACGGATTTTGGAGGTTGGAGATCCTTTATAATCTCTATTTTAGCTTTGTCTACCTCAATCCCTCTATCTGATATGACATGTCCTAGAACTATTCCTTGTCTGACCATAAAATGGCATTTCTCCCAATTTAGGACGAGGTTTACTTTTACGCAACGTTCTAGTACCATTTCTAAGTTTTGTAAGCATCCTTCGAAACTTTGTCCACATACCGAGAAATCGTCCATAAACACTTCCATAATGTCGTCTATGAAATCTGCAAAGATTGCCATCATGCATCTTTGGAAGGTTGCTGGAGCGTTACAGAGTCCGAACGGCATTCGGCGGTAAGCAAAAGTACCGTAAGGACAGGTGAATGTAGTCTTTTCTTGGTTATCAGGATGGATGGGAATTTGGAAGAATCCTGAGTAACCATCTAGATAGCAGAAATATGAATGTTTGGCTAATCTTTCCAACATTTGGTCTATGAAGGGTAACGGGAAGTGATCTTTGCGCGTAGCCTTGTTAAGCTTCCTATAATCAATACACATCCTGCTTCCAGTCACGACTCTTTTTGTTATTGATTCGCCTTTTTCGTTTTTAACTACTGTGACTCCTCCTTTCTTTGGTACGACATGAACTGGGCTAACCCATTCACTATTAGAGATCGGATAGATGATTCCTGCATCTAGCAATTTCTTTACTTCATCTCTGACTACAGTGCTCAGGATGGGGTTTAGTCTTCTCTGATGCTCTCGAGAAGTTTTAGAGTCTTCCTCTATTGTAATTCGATGCATACAGATTGAAGGGCTTATACCTTTTAAATCGCTTATGTTATAGCCTAACGCGGTGGGGTACTTCTTTAGGACTTCTAATAACTTTTCGGTTTCTGGTTGTCCTAAGTCGGCGTTGACTATCACTGGTCTTTTTAGTTCATTGTCTAGAAATTCATATCTGAGGTTTTTGGGTAGTGTTTTAAGTTCTAAAGATGGGTTCTTCGGACCTGGCATATGGTTTGGGGTCAGTGCTAAGCTTTCGCTTAGGCTGTCGTCTTTGTACGGTTTACGCCAATTGTCGTCTTCAGAAATGTCAGGTATTTGAATCTTTATTATTTCTGAATACGTGGTCTCTTCATTTTCAAGTTCTCTTATGCATTCGTCAATTTCGTCTACTAAATAGCAGGTATCGTCTATTGCTGGTGCTTGTAAGAACTTGGTGAGAATGAACTCTATCTTTTCTTCTCCTACTTCGAATGTTAGCCTTCCTTTCTTCACGTCTATAATCGCTCCGGCTGTAGCTAGGAACGGTCTTCCTAGGATAATTGGGGTTACAGTGTCCTCCTTGATGTCCATGATTATGAAGTCGGTTGGAATGTAGAATTGTCCTATGCGTACTGGAACGTTTTCCAGTATTCCGACGGGGTATTTTACTGATCTGTCAGCTAATTGTACGGACATTTTGGTTGGCCTGAGGTCTCCCATATTCAGCTTTTTGCATATAGATAAGGGCATAACACTGATACTGGCTCCTAAATCGCATATAGCTTTGTCTATTACGAACTTTCCTATGACGCAGGGTATGGAGAAACTACCTGGGTCTTTTAATTTAGGAGGCATGCGGTTCTGAATAATAGCGCTACACTCTGCAGTAAGTGTAACTGTTTCGTTATCCTCGATCTTTCTCTTATTCGACAGGATCTCTTTGAGAAATTTAGCATATGACGACATTTGAGTTATTGCTTATGTAAAAGGAATAGTAATATTCAGCTGTTTAAGGAGCTCTACAAATTTCTTAAACTGTCCTGAAGTTTTAGAGTTTATTAGTCTTTGCGGATAAGGAATAGGTGGTTTATATGGCGCTGGAGGTGCTTGAGTTTTTTCACTTGCGGTATCCTCCTTCTCGTTGTCCTCCTTCTTCTCTAACTCAGATTCCTTTTCTGCTTGTTCAATTGGTTTCTGTTGCATGGCTGAGTTTTCGGTCCTCGGATCGATCAGTTCGTCCAATTCTTTTCCACTTCTTAGTATCACAGCATTTGCTTGGCCTTTGGGATTCTGTTCGGGTTGTCCAGGAAATGTGCCAGCAGGTGCGGCAGCAGATGCTTGCTGTTGAGCCACTTGTGATATCTGAGTTTCTAACATTTTGTTGTGGGTGGCTAAAGCGTCTACTTTTCCTGTCAGCTGTTTAATTTGCTCGCTAGTGTGTATGTTTTGATTTAGGAACTCTTTGTTTGTTTGAGCTTGAGTAGCTATGAACTTTTCCATCATCAATTCGAGGTTTGATTTCCTAGGTGCATTCTGAGCAGCTGGTTTCTGATATCCTGGCGGAGCAGTAGGCATTTGCAATGCATTTTCGCTTTTGTAAGAAAAGTTTGGATGATTTCGCCAACCTGGGTTGTAGGTATTTGCGTAGGGATTTCCTTGAGCATAATTTACCTGGTCTGGCGGGATTCCGACTAGCAATGGGCATTCGGGTGCATTATGAGTGGTGCTTCCGCATAACTCGCAATTTGGAGTTACTGCAGCGACAGTTGCAGTGGGGTTAACGGTCAGACTATCAATCTTCTGTGCTAGAGCATCTACTTTAGCATTGAACTTTTCAAGGCTGCTGATTTCGTACATCCCACCTTTCGCTGTGGTTTTCTCAGTTGGAGTGCGTTCACCTCCCAATTGGCAATGGTTTTGTGACATGTTTTCTATTAATTGATAGGCTTCATCGTATGGCTTATCCATAAGTGAACCGCCTGCGGCAGCGTCTATTGTCAATCTAGTATTGTATAGAAGCCCATTATAGAAAGTATGGATTGTCACCCAGTCTTCTAGACCGTGGTGAGGACATGTTCTCATCATATCTTTGAATCGTTCCCATGCTTCGTAAAGAGATTCAGTATCTTTCTGTCGAAATCCGTTGATTTGAGCTCTAAGCATAGCAGTTTTGCTTGGCGGAAAATATCTCGCTAAGAAGACGTTCTTCAATTGCTCCCACGGCGTAACGGAGTTGGATGGTAACGATTGTAACCATGTCCACGCTCTGTCTCTAAGAGAGAATGTGAAAAGACGAAGTCTTATCGCGTCTGGAGTTACTCCATTTGCTTTCACTGTGTCTGCGTATTGTACAAACTTCGTTAGATGTTCGTTTGGATCCTCAGTTGCGTTTCCTGAGAATTGGTTTTGTTGTACAACCGACAGCAATGACGGTTTCAGCTCAAAATCATTTCGGGTAATAGCTGGGGCAGCAATGCTACTTCTAGGCTCCATCTGAGATGGTGTAGCGTATGCCTTCAGCAGTTTGTTCGGAGGTCCTTCAGCCATCTCTGGTTCTTCTTCTTCTGATTTGGGAATGGGAGTGAGAGGTTCGGGAGTGTTATGTTTGAGTTGTTTGAGTTGGTACTCAATGATTCTACTTCTTAAATGTAAGAAGCGTTCTAGTTCTGCAACCGAAGGTTTTACGATATCGCTTTGCGGGGTGATTTCTTGGCATACAATCGACAGAACTAGTAAAGGAAAAATGAAAATTGTTAACCTAGTCTATACGGCGTAACAGAAGGTTACACTATTGACTAAACGGGTCCCCGACAACGACGCCAAAAACTTGATCGCGACTTTCTATGTCTAATACAACTAACTGCAAGTGCACAGTCTATCGCGTAGTAATAATAGATATCGATCCCACAGGGACTCGTAATCAAACTAGTGTTCTCGGGAGTTACTATGTTTAGCTAGGTAGAATATGTTTAAGGGAATAAGATTGTCACTAAAAAGGGAACTAAGATTTCTATTTAGATTATAATTAATTGAATCGATACGTAGTAATTGTGTTCTTCAGGGATTTGATAAATTACTGGTGTATGAAATAATTTTCAAAGTTTATTTAAGCAGAAAATGGAGATTTGAAGACTCTCGTCTCACGATGGTTATTGACGCTAATCATAATCCTAAGGGCCAAACGTACACTTTCGTATCCCGTTCGGGGTTAAAATTATTTTTTGGAAATCTCTAAGTTCTAATTCATTTTAAAGTGCTTTCGCTGTTATTAAAACAAATGCCTAGTGTTTACTATCTGACCTTACCGCAGCTTTCGCTTGTTGGTTTGTATCTTAATTAATTTCCCACTTTCGTGGCAAAACTACTTATAAATAAGTTCTCGCTTTCGCGACGAAGTTTATTCCGTGAATCAATTTTAAACACTCAGACCATAGAATACTTTTTTGAAAAGAAAGTTTTCCAACCAGTGGTTATCAAATCCCATTCGAATTATTACTACATATCGATTTCCTAAGTTTAGCTAGACATGGATTTGGGAAAAACAAAATATAAATAAGAATAATAAATGATAATTTGCATTATAATAAAACTGAAGTCGATCAAAATGAAAACCTGTAAATATGCCAATTGGCCTTTGGGCAGATCCTCCACAGATGTTGGCAGGATTCTGGTCTTTAGTGCCAATTTGATCGTACAGTACAATAGAAATTACAGAAGAGCGGAAATGGGAATAAGGAAAGGTAAAGAGAAATGAATACAAATAAAACTGGAAAGTAATTGCTCTGGAAAGTAAATTCGGCAGCACTTCGTGGTATGAATGCAGCTCCCTTTCTGAAGTCCCCTGCTTCCCTTTTTATAGAAGTGGAATCCCAACGGTTATCTCTAAAGATGATGGACCTTGAGGCAGATAATTTAGGGAGTAGTGGTCCACTCTGTGGGAATTGGAACTGTTTCTTTGACGTGTAATCTGAGTGGGGCGTTTTTGCCTTGTTTAGACGTGATCGTTGAATACCTGCAAAACATCAGACAAATACACGGAAATAACCCGAAATCGGATCGAAAACGGTTAGACTTTAGTTAAATTATGCATGAAAATATCTATATGATTTCGTGTTATCAATCATCCAGCATTTTCATATGCAAGTCAAGGTCCAGGACCAACCTCAAAGACTTCCAAGATCATCATCAGCCCAGTCAGGGGCATCCTCTGCAAGACTGTGGGTTTCTCCCACAAACTTCAAGAGCTTCAAAACAGTCATCAGCCCAATCAGAGGCATCTTCTGCAAGATGTGGGTTTCTCCCACGAAATTCAAGGATATTCAAAGCAAGATTCAGCTCAGTCAGAGGCATTTTCAAAGACCATGGGTGCTTCCCATGACGTATTTCAACCTCGCGATTGATCAAATCTTCAGGTCAACATACAACCCAGCCAGGGGCATATCATTCAAGACCGTTGGCGTTCCTTACGAGGTTGTTCAACCTTTTGTTGGGAAAATCCAAGAGTTTTAGTACAAGATTCAGCCAAGGCAGGGGCATCCTCATCAAAGCCGTGAGCGTTCCTCACGAAATTTTTCAACCTTTTGTTAACCAAGACAAAATTTCAAGACAAATTCAGCCCAGTCAGGGGCATCTTCTTCATAATTCATGGGCATAACCATGAAAGTATTTCAACAAAATTATGATCTCCAAGCAAGACGGTGGGCGTACCACGTTGATTCATTTCTATCCAATCTTCCTCTTGGGTGTTCCCCAATGAGTTGTATCCAGCAAGCGTGATCATTGTCAATTGCCTCACTATCATCCTTTTGGGTGGTAGTGGGTTGTGTGTGAGTTTCGCTCCGTCATCCTTTTGGTGGGGGGTCTGTCATAGTAATTAGTGATAGATTGTGCGATATTGTGTGAGTTTCGCTCCGTCATCCTTTTGGTGGGGGGTCTATCATAGTCATTAATGATAGATTGTGCGATAGTGTTTGGTGTGAGTATCGCTCTGTCACCCTTTTGGTGGGAGGTCTGTCATAGTCATTAATGATACATTGTGCGATATTGTTTGAGTTTCGCTCCATCACCCTTTTGGTGGGGGGTCTGTCATAGTCATTAATGATAGATTGTGCGATATTGTTTGTGTTTCGTTCCGTCACCCTTTTGGTGGGGGGTCTGTCATAGTCATTAATGATAGATTGTGCGATATTGTTTGTGTTTCGCTCCGTCATCCTTTTGGTGGGGGGGTCTGTCATAGTCATTAATGACATATTGTGCGATAGTGTTTGTCCTATCATCCTTTTGGTGGTAGTGGCCGGTGTGAGTTTTGCTCCGTCATCCTTTTGGTGGGGGGTCTGTCATAGTCATTAATGTCAGATTGTGCGATAGTGTTTGTCCTATCATCCTTTTGGTGGTAGTGGCCGGTGTGACTTTTGCTCCGTCATCCTTTTGGTGGGGGTCTGTCATCTGGATTGATGTCAGATTGTGCGATAGTGTTTGTCCTATCATCCTTTTGATGGTAGTGGCCGGTGTGAGTTTCGCTCCGTCATCCTTTTGGTGGGGGTCTGTCATTTGGATTGATGTCAGATTGTGAGATAGTGTTTGTCATATCATCCTTTTGATGGTAGTGGCCAATGTGAGTTTCGCTCCGTCATCCTTTTGGTGGAGGGTCTGTCATAGTCATTAATGATAGATTGTGTGATATTGTTTGTGTTTCGCTCCGTCATCCTTTTGGTGGGGGGTTTATCATAGTCATTAATGATAGATTGTGCGATATTATTTTGTGTGAGTTTCGCTCCGTCATCCTTTTGGTGGGGGGTCTGTCATAGTCATTAATGTCAGATTGTGCGATTGTGTTTTGCTCTATCATCCTTTTGGTGGTAGTAGCTGTGTGTGTTTCATCCCATCATCCTTTTAGTGATGACGACCTTTTTTTCCAGTTGTTTATAGTTTACTCAGAGGTTTACATTTTTCAGTATTTTAATTCACAAGCATTTCTTTTCTTTTTGAACAAATTCAGGGTCTTCTTCATATCTAATAGACTTTTACCTCGGGAAAAGAAACGCTGCAACAGTTCATTTCCCTAGGTTTAAGCCAATTAGATAGGGGCATCTGTCATACCCTAAATTTGTCCTACCCATTTTTAAATATTTTTGCATTTCTTCGATTCTATTTTCATTTGTGCATTGCCGCTTATTTCTTGTTATTTAGACACGTGTCCGCTCGCAATTGGTTGATTTTTCAGAAATTTATCTTTTTGACCAATTAAGGCGTGACACGTGGCCTAACAACATTTTTGTAAATATTATTTTCTTAAAACTTTTTCTTTTTAAATGTTACTAATAATATATATTTTTTTAGTAATTATTTTTTTCGTTTTTTAAATTTTAGTTTATTTTTATATTCTTTTTAATATTTATTAATTAGTATTTGTCAATATTTATTTATTAGTTAGTATTGTTAAATTCAATTCATAATGTAATATTAGTTTTTTATATGTCTTATTTTTAATTAATTGCTGAAAAAATTTAAAAAAAAAAGCAAAGAAGTTGGATTTGGACCGGGCCCATCACTGAGCCCATTAAGAGAAGGCTGAGATCGTTATAAGAGGAGAGGGTATTTTCAGAAAAAGGAGAACCCTAATCTACTGCTCACTACCTCTCTCCAAATTCCAGCCGTCGCGAACAACAAATCTCCTTTCTTTGCAAAACCCTTTCCGCCATCTTCCTCAATCCACCGTTATCAAACCCACACCCACACCAACAAATCACTTCGTACCTCAAACATCTCTGCCTCCCTTCACCATAACTTATCCTCTCTCCACCCACATTTTCTTTATTACAGCTCTTCCACCGCGGTATTCACAAATCAACCGCGCGGAAATTACTGGTTGTGATTCGAACATCATAGCTAATTGCTTAAGCATGACGAATCTGCATTTCAAACTCAGAGACGTTTTTTAGACAATGACAGTGCATCAACACAACCACTAGTGTGCAGTGGTATCAGCTTTAAAGTCGTACCGAAACATTAGTAGCAGAACCGTTGATATGGTGTCGTAACGACCCCGCCGTTGCCGTTTTCCACCAATGAGAGTACGAGAGCTCGATAGCGACGTCACAGACACTCAGCTTTTTCTGTTTTGGTGAATATTCCTTCGATCCCATGCTACAAAGCAGTGGTCGCGAAGCCATCAGTTCAAGCAAGCAATTATAGGTATATTCATGTCAGTTTGTTGTGCCTGCGCTGTGAATTTATTTTGCCCATTTTTGTATGCATCTTTGCTTGGTTTTCTGTTATACGTATATATTGCGGTGAATATGCGGTGAATATGGTTAATAAGGTTGGTGGCTTATGCTTTTCATGTATATATAAACTATGGGTGATTCTAAAAACTTTGCAATGTTGTTGATGTTTGCGTTTTATTTTGATCCTGCTAGCTGGTTCACACCACTCCGGTTCAATTGATGCCCGTAATTTCTTTCTCTATTCGATTTTGTGGCACTGTTAACATTTTCTGTTGTGTACGATTCAACATTTTTTCTATACCTTCTGCTCTATTATTGAGATTATATAGCGGTTTCGATGTTTTCGATTCTAGTATGATATGTTTAAGGTAGTTTTAATCTCTTTTGATGTGAACCGTGATGTATATATGGGGACTGTTATTTGTTCCTTGGTTTTCAATTATGCAGGTTGTATCTTTGGACATATTGTGGTCATTAGTTTCCATTATCCATTTTAATTTCAAAATGTCTCAACTTGTGTGTTGAACTGATATGATAAGTTACAGTTTTTTTTGTGTGATAAACATTTATGAATTTGAGTTGCTGTAATTATTAAGTATAAACTTGATATGCCTTCTTGCTGCTTAATTCTGTGTTGATGTGCTGTTGTAAAAAATAATATAACTTGAACGTTTTTTATTGTTTGCCGCAATTATAATACATATGGTTTGCATGAACAATGAAAATGGTTTGCATGAACAATGAAAATGGTGATGTGGATAATATGTGAATATCCTTCCTTCGGATTTGCAGTAGCCGAACAGTAGTGTTGGGGTCATGGTATTCTTTTCCAAATCTTAATATGAAGTAGTTTAAGCATTGAAATATATGTTCCTTAATGTGAAAAAAGTGTTGGACTTCACTCTTAATTAAATAATTGTTTTCATTTTTTATGCTAAACCACTTTGATTTTGAATGATTTTGAATAAGAGAAAAATAATTAGTAGTCTTGGTGTTTCGTATGTTTATTACAATTAGCATTTTTTTTATTTTAAAAAAAATAGTTTTAATTTAGTCTTATGTATGTTGATATCATTGTGTACTAAAGTAATTTTAAGATAGTTTATGATTTCATTGTTTTATTTGACAAAATAATTTTATGTTATTTTTTTAAAAAAAAAACTTGCATTCTATTTTGTATGTAATAATTTAAAATAGTCCTACAATAGCTTTTAAGTGGTTTTAGAACATTTTACTATTATGAGTTTTTATTCATGTAAATGTATTTGATTACTTTTTTTTTTTAAAATGGAGGTAGTGAGTTTTTGGAGTCTAGCACTCCTTGGATCCTTGGACAACCGCTCTCGAGGCGTACGTGTTGCACCCCAAAATTTGACCAACATCTATTTACCTAGCTTGTGTTCACTAGTATTATCATCTGCATTTCATTATACGTGTGCAGTAGATCAAGAGGTATGATTACCAATCAAGAGTTATACAAGACTGTAAAGCTAGCCAAGAAGGTTGTTCAAATGTTCAAAGGTTGATATCTTTGTCAGAGAAGTTAAGAGATCATCAGAAAGATTGGTTGAAACCAAGGTTGTGTGCCTCATAACTTGAGAGTTGTGGGAGTTCCTCAGATGATTCTGAGGCTATGAGGATGGAATTGAAGCTTTAAGAGAGCTTATGAGATTTCTTGAAAGGCATCATGAGGCCTAGAGAGGTCATTGTATAAGTTTCAGAAGACTTAGCCATAAGTGGTGTAATTAGGGTTTGACTGGGTCAACCCTAGGTCAACTGATGATTTGGAGAAGGTTGAGACCTAATCCAAGAGCCATGTGATCATGGATTGATACATTGAGATGCTATAAGGATGATTCCTAGGCCAACTCATCATGATTGAGGAGTTTGAGAAGTTTTAAGCTAGGGTATCTAAGGCTTGACAGTGTAAAATCCCCTAGTTTGATCCCTATCTTCAAGGCAGTTTAGCTCAAGATGTGATTGTCATCTCATCTTACCCCTAACATGAATGTTGTATAGCTTGCTCTTAGCTTTAATTTGAGTACTAGAAGTCTTTGATAGGATTTGTAGAGCTCAAGTTATGACTTTGACAAGTTACAGGTCATCTGAGGTATGTGAATCTGGGGGCCTTGAAAGTCACCCAACTTGCATCCAACTTTTTCCCAAGAAGGATGATTCCTATGAACTTTTGGTCAACATGAATGTTGTTCCTCATCTTCTTAGCTTTCTAGAGAGTACTAGAAGTCCTTGATAGGATTTGTAGAACTCAAGTTATGGCTTTGACAAGTCAAGGGCATTTTGGTCATTTGGAGATTACAGGTCATTTCAAGCATAAGGCCATAACTCCTATTTCCAAGCTTCAAATGGAAAAATCTTCAACATCAAACTTGCTTAAAATGATGTTTTAAGGCTAGTAGGGAGGTCATGAGATGTTGAAAAGGCTTGTAGCAAAAAGTGATAAAAATGACCTAAAATGGAGGCATAAGTTAAATAAGTTCAAGTTGGAAATTGAAATTTCCAAGTTACACATCCAAACCATGGCATATAATAGGTCATTTTGACTCTAAAGGACATTCTAAAAACAATGATTCATCCACTTTTTTGAATTGAGGCCTAGATCATGGGGTTGCTTTGGAAAATGCTTGCTTGCATAATAAGGTTCAAATGCAAAACATAAGGGAAGGCAATGTACAAGCTAGCTATGCATATCAACACATCCCATATCTCATCTAAGGAGAATTTCAGGTCAGTTACAAGGGCTATGGCATGAGGTGAGGCATGAGATGAATCCATAAACTCATGACATGAGAATTCCAATTTCTCATTGGATGATTCCAGATGGTTCTAGATGAGTCTAAACCATTCTATATAATGTATAGAACTTGCTCAGATGCGAGGTTGGTGAGAGATTTGAGAGAAGAGAGAGATAGCCATTTCACTTGCTTCCATTGCAAGTTGAAATCTAATTCCACATTCTGATTCAATTTCATTCATTCTTTCAATCTAAACACATTCCCTTGATCACACTGAAGCTGTGCAGACCAAATTGAAGGCAAAACCATGGAGAATTGAAGAGATAGAACTTGGATTTTGAAGGTTGCAAGTCATAATCGGTTTTGGAGATTGAAGCTTTCTTGGTCCAATCTTTTGCAAACAGAAGCTCTATCATCATTCAAGGATTGATTCTGAAGAGTTTGGGAGCTTGAAGTGAAGGTTTACACCATCTGTTAATCAAGATTCAACAGGTTAGTAACTTTTCTTCCACACCATGATTTAGGCATAATTAGCAAGAATTGTTAGGTTAGAACGGTTAGAGACAATTAGGTGATGGATTCTGAAGAGTTTGAGAGCAATTGTTGAGGTTTCAATTGATGACACCATTTTTGTTTGGACCAAGAACTCGAGTTATGGTGAGCTATAGCATGGATTAGATGTCAAGATTTAACCAGTGTGAAGTAGTGATCATTCTGAGGTAGTTAATTTCAAGAATTGTTAGAACTGAAGTTTGAGCATATCTTTGACCTTGGATCGGGTTTGAAGATTTAGGATGATTCAATTGATTTCAAGGCCATGGTTAGATTCAGGGTGAAATTCTGGACAGATTAGGATTTTAAATTTTAATTTTCCATGTAGATTTGAGGTGGTACGAGTTTGGTGAAGATGGAGCTTGAAGCTCTGCTTCCATGGATTCTTCAGTTTGAACCCTAGCTGGAGGAAGAAGATGAAGGCGTGGCCATTGGATCATGTTGGACTCATTGACTGGGACTTAGATCGCGTGGCTGAGATTCAATCTTGTTTGAAGAGGGAAATTTTGAAGACAATGAAACGCGTCGTTTCATTAAAAGGGATATTGGGCTCAGTTGCTAACCACACCCCAGATCATGGCCCATGTTTGTTTTGAACTGCATTTCATTACTTAATGCACCATTTCTTTTTCTTTTTTCTTTATAATTTTAATTGATTTTCTGAGTAAATAATTGGGCCCAACGCTTATGTTGTTTGCATCCCCCATTTTGAGCCCATCTGGAAAATGAACTGAACATAGTTGCTATTCACACCAATGCTTTCATATTTTAATTTCTTTTTCTCCATTTTTCATTGATCTTTGAAAAACCATAATAAATAGGAAATTGATGATTTTTGTATGGGGATTTTTTCTCCCATTTCATGCTCATGTCTAGAAAATTATAAAACTATAATATTTGCATTTCATGCATTTTTAATATTTTTTGTGTATTTTCTCTTTTAATAGCTTTTTAATTCTTTTATGTTGATACATGGTTTTGTAGAATTTTGTTTAGCTAGTTCCCTTCATATTTTTTAGGCCATTCTTTTTAGGATAGTTAGATCAGGACTTTAACTCCCCCCTGGATTTATTCCATAATTTTTTGATTAATTTTTGATTAGTTTTGCTTAGATGACTTTAGGTTTGTAGATTTAGGTTAATCCTTAACATAGGTCCACAATAACACTAGAATTTTGGGTTTCTAGGTCAAGATAAACATTGGGACATATAGGGTATTAAGGGTAGGTATGTAGGATCCCCTAGGAATTATATTAGATTTTAATATAGTAGTATACTATTTTTTAATTATTTTTGTAGTTGATTGTTGTTTGTGTTGCCCTTGTGGGCTTGTATTTTTGTTTGCTTTGCTTTGTGAGCTTGAGAGCTTGGTTTTGCTTTGAGGAGCATGGAGGAGCATAGTAGAAGAATTGAAGATTGATTGAGGAGCTTGAAAGCTTGGGAATCTTGTTTGTTTTGTTGTTGTTTTAGGGTTTGGAATTAGGAAGAGTTTAGACCTAGTTAAGTTCTTTCTTAAACATGGATGGTATCTTTCACCTCCATTCCTCCCTATGATTCAAAGTCCTTCCATGGTATTCACCTCTCTCCTTTGGAGGGATAAGTGATGGTACCTAGGAAGTAGAACTTTTGAGGGAACCATTCCTTTGATGTTGAACCCTTATAGGTCACCCTTGGTGGTCAATAAGCAGTTTAACACCCTAGCTTATCCAGTTAAGTGATTTCCTCTGGTTTGAGTATCTTGAGAGAGCTTGGGTGTGAAGATGAAGACTTCATTGAGGAGTATGGAAGAGGATGATTCCTTGAGCATTGCCATTCCAGCTGAAGCTTGAAGAGCAATAAGAGCAAGTTGATGCTTGAAGACCCAATGAAGATCCAGTTGAGACTGAATAAAGAGCTGAGGCTTAAAGATTGAAGGATGAAGTTGATACTTCTAAGTGATTGAAGTTTACTCTGAGAAGCTGAAGCTTGCAGGAAGAAAAGACCAATTTGAGACTGGTAAAGCAAAGAGAGCTTGAGATCTTGAAGACTAAGTTGATACTTAGGAAGAAGATTCAATTGAGATTGACTGAAGAGCTGAAGCTTGAAGAACAAAGGAAGTTGATACTTACTTTGAAGCTGGGAGATCCTGAAGGAATCAAGTTGATACTTGTGATTAAGAGTGAAGCCTGAAGGTGGAACTGATTAAGGAGCTGAAGCTCTGAGGAGGAAGATAAGTTGAAACTTATGTTGAAGGGTTGAAACCTGGAGAAGCAAATTGATATTTGTCAAGAGTGATGGAGGTCTGAAGACTGAGTTGCTGTTAGAAGAGCTGAAGCTTGGAGTTGAGAGAGTTGTTGATCTGCTTTCTTTTTCTGTTTTCTTTTCTGTATTGATGTGCCTTGTTTGACTTGCTTGATGCATTAGAATAAGTCCATATCTAGACTAGGTAGAATCTAGGAGCATGATTGCACTAGAGGTTGAGTTGCTCCCTCTGCTTGTATTGTTACTGTATGGCTTTGCTTGCGGGTATTCGGTAGAGCCCATCTCCCTTGCCCATGTGGTTTGTTTTGCTTGATAGCATGACTTTATTTCTTCTGTATGATTGCAGTTGTTATTCTATTTTGCTTGATAGCATGTTGTTATTTCCTCAGTATGATTACTGTTATTCATTCTGGCTTGAGGTTGAGATGAGCTTGTGGAGGCTGATGCCCCACACACATTTCCTCCCTCACTTGCATTGCATGCATTTTACTGTATATCTTTTTACTGTTTAAGCTGATGCTTTATCTGTTTCTGTGTATCATTGACATGATCCCTTAGGGCTCTCATTTCCTTTGATAAGGAATTGATGATAGAACTTTAGGTTGAAACCTATGCATGACAACTTCTAGGAGTTCCCTGTTCAAACCTCAACCATAGGATGAATCCTTGGCATGACAACAGTAGGACTTGATAGTCTCCCCCCTAGTTGAGCCTGTTCTCTTCTCATCTCAAAACAGTTTAAGATACAGTAATCTTGAATGATTTCTTTCGTACGTTACGAGCCTTAAGCTATCTGAGAAAGGATTGTGGGAGAGTCTCTTTTCCACAGTCTGGATGTTTAGTATGGTACCCTTTGGGTGACATGTGACGCATTCACTCTCAGGTCATAGTCTCTAGTGCGATTGAAATTGCAAACACAATAAAAAAACACTTCTTCCGTAAAAGGCAGAAAATAATGCGTAGTGTCCCGAACTACGTAAGCTCTGATCTCTCATACCTGTTGAGAGTACGTAGGCACAATACTGATGTATTGGCGAGCTACCTTCCCCATAACCCGTCGTAGGTCGAACTATGTCGACTCTGATTTCTCATTCTCTGATGAGAATACGTAGGCATAAAGCACGACGCTTTGCCGAGTCATTTTTCTTTTCTTTTTAAACCAGCCTTGATAGGTAGATAGGTAAACCAACCCGTCCAGTAAACACAATAAGCGTGGATCCCGTCGAGTACGACGGACGTGAGGGGTGCTAATACCTTCCCCTTGCGTAACCGACTCCCGAACCCAGACAATGGTTGTGACGACCTTGTCTTATACCTTTTTCGTCAGGTTTTTCCGATCGTTTCCTTTCCCGTTCCGAGGGATAAATAATGAAAGGTGGCGACTCTTCTGTGGTGCCGGCACCTTATTTTCGCGAAAGCGACAGCTGGCGACTCTGCTAGGGACCGAACCCAGAATCTCTGGTTCTCCGGTTCCCCTGTGAGAGTCAATCCTAGCGCTTGTATGATTACTTGTTGGGTTGTGTTTATTTATCGCACTTTATTTCCCGCACTTTATTTTCAGTATGATATGATTATCTGTGCTGTTTTGGGAGGGGCATTCTGATGAGTGAGAATCCAGACCCAAGCTTGAGTAAACATAGCATTAGTTGTGGAAATTAGTGGGCGCGTGCTTGCTTTGCAGGCACTAGTGTCTCATGAAATCCACGCTCATACGAGGTTCTCCCGGTTGGCTTCTCTTTCAACCCTTTGGGTTGAGACGGTTGCTGGTTTGGTGGTTTGTCGACTCTGGGGACCGATCATTTGTGATTCAGCCGAGTGAGGCCGCTTCATGAGCTGGTGATGCCACACCTTCTGGGTATCGTGTCACCCCTCTTGAATGTCTGTGACGCTGATGAACGCATAGGATGCCGAACTTGAGTCAGTTTAGGTCCATACCTGTGAGCAGGGTTGGGTTTATTGCAGGAAACTTTGACCTTCATATTACCTGGTTTTTCTTGACAGCGAATCCGTTTTGTTGGGATCGGAGGATCCTATCATCAGATGTGTATTTATTCTTGATAGAGCAGGTTTTGATCAGAGGATCTTATCATCAGAGGTGCATTTGTTCTTGACAGAGCAGGTTCATGACTGGGGTCTGAAGATCTCATTATCAGATGTTTGTTCTTGATAGAACAGAGTTTTATTATCAGGTGTCTGTTCTTGATAGAACAGAGTTTCATTATTAGATGTCTGTTCTTGACAGAACAGATTTTTATTACCAGATGTTTGTTCTTGATAGAGCAGATTTATGATTGGGATCTGAAGATCTCACCAGTAGATGTATGTTTGTTCTTGACAGAGCAGATTCATGATTGGGGTCTGAAGATCTCATCAGTAGATGTATGTTTGTTCTTGACAAAGCAGATTTATGATTGGGGTCTGAAGATCTCATTATCAGATGTATGTTTGTTCTTGACAGAGCAGATTTATGATTGGGGTCTGAAGATCTCATCAGCAGATGTATGTTTGTTCTTGATAGAGCAGATTTATGATTGGGGTCTGAAGATCTCATCAGCAGATGCATGTTTGTTCTTGATAGAACAGAGTTTTATTATCAGATGATTGTTCTTGATAGAGCAGTTTTCTTGGTCCTGTGTCAGAGGTCCTTATTATCAGACGTTTGTTCTTGACAGAGCAGAATTATGATCTTGTGTATATGGCCCTATCAGATGGTTGTTCTTGACAGAGCAGATTTGTGGTCCGATAACGGGGTTCTCTTATTATCAGATGCAGTGGTTGTTCTTGATAGAGCGACATTATGGTTTTGTTGATACAGAATCTCCATAGCGCAGTTGCCTCGCTCTCCTGCTGCATGATTGCATTTTACATTATTTTGCATACATTTGCATTTTATTAACGTGTGTCTGTGGTGCAGGTACCGTTTTCCCCGATCCAGGATTTCTTGCCTCCTATTGTATTGCTATGGGTTCTCTGAGGAAGAACGTGGCTTACAAGTTCCCTGCCCCTGATGTGGTTAAGTTGACTGGTTTAATAGCTTTAGCAGATGATTCTGTGAGGGATGAGTTCAGAAAATATTACGGCAGGTTGCTCATTTTGGTTCATAAACCTTCTGCGTTCGAGGTGAATGGGTTGCACGCTCTGCTGCAGTTCTACGACCCTCCGTTGAGATGTTTCACTTTCCAGGATTTTGTTCTCGCACCCACGCTGGAAGAGTATGCTGATTTGCTAGGTGTGCCTATCAAGAGGCAGATGCCTTTTGTTCATATGGATGCTGAGCCTGATCTGGCTGGTTTAGCTCCTTCGCTTCATTTGGATGCCTCCGAGTTGGTATTGACTAGTTGGAACAAGGTTCCCGGGTTCTCCTTGCAGTTTCTAGTGGGAAAGGCTCAGCAGTGCGCCAAAGACGGATGTTGGGTCGCGTTCAACGCCATCCTCGCTCTGTGCATATATGGCATCATTCTGTTCCCCAATATGCCCGATTTTGTAGACTTCGATGCGTTTCACATCTTCGCTTCAGGGAATCCAGTCCCTACCCTAATAGGAGATGTCTACCATTCCATCCACTACAAAAACGAAAACAGAAGGGGCAAGAATGTTTCATGCTGCGTACCCTTGCTTTACAAATGGCTTGATAGCCATCTGCCCAAGAGAGGTCCTTTTGTTTCGTCTGCAGCCACAGCTGAGTGGTCCGAGCGTCTGATGAGTTTATCTGCAGAGGATATTGACTGGTTTGACAGAGACAGGCTGGGTACTGAGGTGATCTTCAGCTGCAGCGGGTTTCCAAATGTGCCTTTGATAGGCAGGAAGGGCTGTATAAACTACAATCCGTCGTTGTTGGTCCGACAGTTCGCGTATGCTTTGAGAGCTTCGCCGAAGGATGAAGAGGTGCAGGAATCTCTGTACCTCACTGGTCTTCTAGAGGGGGATCTGTTATCCAAGCTTCAGCGCGCCTGGAATGGCATCAGTAAGCAAGGAAAACCATTGCTGGGGAGAAGCAACAATCAAGCCTACCCTCCGTATGTGACTTGGATCAGAGCCAGGGCAGGTGCTATAGGGATGCCGTTTCCTCATGCCAAGCCAGAAAGCCCTCCAATGATTGAAGAGCCTACTACTGTGCCCATTCAGCAGCATAATCAGGTGTTAGCTGAGCGAGATGAATTGAAGCGGGAAAACGAGGAACTGGAGAAAGAATTGGCTCAGCTCCGAAGTGAGAGGAACGAAGCCGTTCATTCCTTCAAAAAGCAGACAGAGCTGGTGAACCGGCTGGGGACAGACCTGACTAAGCAGATAGTCGAGCGCGAGCGCATGGGTCAAGACTTCAAAGCTGTCAACGACGTACTGGCTACGAAGAAGCAGCACTTGGACGAAGCGTATCGGAGGATATCCAAGTTCAACCAGCACTGGAAGGCTTCCCTGGCCACCAGAAAAGAGCGGGAGGATAAGCTGATGCTACAGATCTCCAAGCTGGAAGCCCAGGTGAAGGACAGTGAGAAGAGGTTTGATGAAGAAACCGTTTGCAGATACACCGCCGAAGGCCAGCTCAACAAAGCTCTCACTAACCTGAAGGAGCGCAAGCTGACGTTTGAGTCCAAGAAGCGGAAGTTAGAAGATTGCTTCGGCGAAGGAGTATGGGAAGGTTCGGTCGAAGGACTTCAGTACACCATTGTGCAAAGGGATTTACTCGTCGAGGGGTTACTCACTCTGCCAGATCATCCAGAAACGAAGGAGTTGTTAGAAGAGTATCGCGCCCGTGGCCGTACTTGACTATTTGTATTCCTTTTGTTTTTATCATTGTTGTATGTTGACCATCACCAGGCTTGTTGGCTGAGGTCACGTTGTTGATTCATCTTGTACTCGCTGATGCTATGTACTGCCTTGATGGGCTTTCTTTATATATGAGATTGTTATTTCTATGATTGGACTCGGACTTCTTCTTATTATTATCAGCACTGGCACTCAGGCACTAGGATCGGGGGAAATCTCCCTAACACACAGACACACGCATGCATTTGCATGAAGCATTTGCATGACGAGCATTTTGTTATTTTTCCTAACCCTTTTGTGTTCGTAAGGTTGTCGCAGGTTTTTTCAGGTTGTTCCAGGTTGTTTCCGGTGGTGCCAGGATTGATCAGAGACCTATTCATCGCTATCCGACTAGAGCTAATCAGACCAGGATCATGGAGCAAGTGCAAACTGATGTTCAGGAACTCCGCGAAAGGATGGATCGCTTCATGGAGCTCATGCAAGCGGTCGCCAATGGCCAGGATCAACTCAGAACTTTGGTTCAGCCTTTGATTTTCAGGGTTGATAGCAACGGCGTACTCCATGGCGGGACTGTGCCTACCCCTCCTCCAGTTGAAACTCCGCAGAATGGTGTTCCCGTGACCGGGGGAAACGGCAGTGCTAATGGCAATATGATGGCCAACATCGGACTCAATACGACGGGCGTCGGTAATGGGAGTCTGGGAGCTAATGTCAATGTCGGGCCGGGCAACGGCAATGCAGGCGTCGGGAATCTGTTTGTGCCTCAGCCATGGCTAGAGGATCGTCAGGATGATGTGTTCTCTCAGAGAGGTGCTGAATGCTGAAGCACGGCTTAGATTCAAAGCACTCGAAGATAAAATGAGAGATATCGAGAATCAGAATACTTTGGGCGTTGATATGTCCAAGCTGGGATTAATTGCTGATTTCAAGGTGCCTCCCAAGTTCAAGGTACCTGACTTTGAAAAGTATAAGGGCACCACTTGCCCTCGTGTCCACCTGAGATCCTATTACAGGAAGATGTCTGCTCATTCCGAAGACGAGAAGTTGCTGATGCACTTCTTCCAAGACAGTCTTTTCGGGCCGTCCCTTGAGTGGTACATGAGTCTGGAGTCCACTAGTGTGCGCACATGGAAGGATCTTGCTGAAGAATTTATGCACCACTACCAATACAACAGCGACTTGGCCCCGAACCGAGTCCAACTGCAGAACATGTCACAGAGGAATAATGGAGGATTTAAGGAATACGCCCAGCGGTGGCGTGAGTTGGCAGCCAGGGTTCAGCCGCCGATGGTTGAACGTGAGCTCGTGCAGATGTTTGTAGCCACCCTCCCAGGGGTTTACTATGAAAAGTTAGTCAGCGGTATGTCTGGCACCTTCTCGGATCTCATTATCACGGGTGAGCACGTCGAAAATGGGATCAAAATTGGGAAAATTCAAGGTGAGTCATCCTCAGCTGGGGGAGGCGGAAAGAAACCTTATGCTGGCAAAAGACGAGAAGGAGAAGCGAGCGCTGTGGCCTGTGACCAACGCTCGAAGGAAGGGTAAAGGTCCTCACCAGCAGGTGGCCAGTATAAATATCCCGGCAGCTCCGCAGCAGCAGCAACCGAATCAACAGGGATACAGAAAGTACCATAATCAGACATCTTTGGCGAACCGTCACTTCGAGACACCGCCCATGTCGTACGCGCAACTGTTACAGACTTTGCTTCAGCTACAGTTGATCCAGAAGAGGACGATGACTCCCTTGACAGGGGCACCTCCGTCAGGGTACGACGCGAATGCCACTTGTGAGTTCCACTCAGGGGCACCAGGCCACACAATCGAGAACTGCAAAGCCGTCAAGCATAAGGTGCAAGACATGGTGGATGCCAAGATCATCAACTTCTCCGATAATATGCCCAATGTCACGAAGAATCCTATGCTGAATCATAGGGGAGGCGGTGTGAACGCCATTATCAAGGACGAAAGTGCAGATTTGTTGACTGATGTCAGAGATCTGAAGACGCCGCTTAGCTTCGTCAAAGCTAAGTTGCTGAAAAGAGGGTTCTTTCCAGGTTGCGGAGAGCTATGTATGGACTGTGCCACACGTTCTGATGGATGTGAGCAGTTGGTCGAAGGAATTCAAAGTCTGATGACTGAGGGGATTCTGCAGTTTAGCCGGAGGGCTGAAAGTGGATAAGGGGAGGTAGTGCTGAAGCAGGCCGATGAAGTCGCCACCATCACCATCCCTCGCCGGCCGATAACCATTTCTGCGCCCAGACCGCCCACAATTACTATCACCAAAGCTGGGCCGATACCCTTCGAGAGCACTAACGTCGTTCCGTGGCATTATGGGGCTGAAGTCTACTGCAACAGACAGAGGTTGGAGCTGGAACCGTATGGGTCGACTGTGGAGAACCTTGCGGGAGTCAGTGGTATTACTCGCAGCGGAAGAGTGTTTGCACCACCAGAGGTCATGGCGGATAAAGCGGTCAGAGCTGGCGTGGCTGATAAGGGTAAAAGTAAAGTCGTTGAAGAAATCCCGTGTGGGGTAGAAAAATATTTACTTGTTAAAGACGCCGAGGAGTTTATGCGGTTGATTAAAAAGAGTGACTACAAGATTGTATACCATCTCCATCAGACGCCCTCAAAGATTTCCATCCTGAACTTATTGCTGTGTTCTGAAGCACACCGCAATGCGCTGCTAAAGGTGTTGAACGTCGCATATGTGCCGCAAGAAATATTGGTGAATCAGCTAGAAGAGGTTGTAGCCCACGTTAATGCTGGAAATGGGCTAGGTTTCACAGACTTGGAGCTGACGCCAAAAGGGAGGAACCACAATAGCGCTCTGCACATCTTGATAGAGTGTAGAGGCACGATCATGTCACACGTGTCTGTGGACACGGGTTCGTCACTTAATGTTCTTCCGAAGAAGGCATTAATGAAGTTGGATACTCGTGGAATGATCTGCACACCCAGTGATCTGGTTGTGAAGGCGTTCGATGGGACTAAACGCCACGTTTTCGGGGAGGTGACCCTGCCGATCCAAGTTGGCCCGGAAACGTTCGACGCGGTCTTTTATATTATGGACATCATGCCTGCCTACAGTTGTCTCTTGGGCCGGCCATGGATCCATGTTGCTGGTGCCGTGACCTCCACGTTGCACCAAAAGCTCAAATATGTTGTCGGAGGAAGCATCGTAACCGTTTGTGGCGAGGAAGACATAATGGTGAGCCATTTGTCGTCCTTCAAGTATGTGGAGATGGATGGCGAAATCCATGAAACTCTATGCCAAGCGTTCGAAGCTGTCAAAGTGAAGGACGTAGCTCCTGTAGTCACAGAAAAGCCATAGATGACTCTCTCCTCGTTCAAGGAAGCTCGGGCCGTTGTCCAAGCCGGGTCTACCCCAGGCTGGGGGCGAGTTTTGGAGATACCTAACAAGCAAGATAAGTTTGGGTTGGGATATTCTCCTGGAGCTGAAGCTTCTTCTTCTTCTAGCAGTGCGTCTCGAGGTAAGGGGCCGATCCAATTTACCAGTGGCGGAGTAATTTTCGAAAGCGTCAACGCAGTGTCTGAAGACAGCGGAGATAGCGACTGTGACCTTGACTCTTGGATCCAGCCAAGCAAGCCAGGCGAGGGCCTCAACAATTGGTCCGTCAAGGATATCATCCAAATGACAAGCGAAGAGTAATGATTTACTTTCTCCAATCATTGTACAACCATATGTCCTACCCGGGGCATAGTGGTTTTATTGTCAGGGCCTTGTTGGATTATGTACTTGCATTTTGTTAATAAATCAAAGGCGTTTTCTTCGTATTCAAATATTGTGATCTCTGTTATTCTTGCTTTATATTTGTTTTGAAAAACAATAAAATGGCAATGGGGTTTGTGCTAATCTGCATGTCCTTGTTTTAAACTTAACCCTTGTTATTGCAGGATCCACATAACAGATGACATCGACTCTGGACCTTCTACGGCTCACTTCGACTTCGGTTGCCCGATCTATCAAGCCGAAGAAGAGATTGATGAAGACGAAGACCTTCCTGAAGAGTTGGCCCGCTTGTTGAAGCAAGAGAAAAAAGTTATTCTGCCTCATGAGGAGGAAATCGAGATCGTGAATCTGGGTTCTGAAGAGCTCGTCAGAAACGTCAGGATAGGGGCTGCATTGCAAGTTGAGGTCAAGCAGAGATTGGTTGAGATGCTAAGAGAGTATAGTGACGTCTTTGCTTGGTCATACGAAGATATGCCCGGACTTGACACGGACATCGTGGTCCACCACTTGCCGCTGCGAGAAGACTGTCCCCCCGTTAAGCAGAAGCTTAGGAGGACGAGACCAGATATGACCGTTAAGATCAAAGAAGAAGTGCAGAAACTGCTTGATGCTGGCTTCTTAGCGGTTACTACTTACCCTCCGTGGGTCGCCAACATAGTGCCTGTACCGAAGAAGGACGGTAAGGTACGCATGTGCGTCGATTATCGGGATTTGAATAGGGCGAGCCCTAAAGATGATTTCCCGCTGCCTCATATCGATGTGTTGGTCGACAACACAGCCCAGTTCTCCGTGTTCTCGTTCATGGATGGATTCTCTGGTTACAACCAGATCAAGATGGCGCCGGAGGACATGGAGAAAACGACGTTTATCACTCCCTGGGGAACATTTTGCTACAAGGTAATGCCTTTCGGTCTGAAGAACGCAGGGACCACTTACCAACAAGCAATGGTAACTTTGTTTCATGACATGATTCATCATGAGATTGAAGTCTATGTTGATGACATGATTGCGAAGTCCCAGACGGAGGAGGGACATCTGGTCAATTTGCTGAAGCTTTTTGAGAGGCTTAGGAAGTTCAGGTTGAGGTTGAATCCTAACAAATGTACTTTCGGAGTACGGTCCGGAAAGTTACTGGGGTTTATCGTGAGTGAAAGAGGCATCGAGGTTGATCCTACGAAAATAAAAGCCATACAAGAAATGCCAGTGCCAAAAACAGAAAAAGAAGTTCGTGGTTTCTTGGGCCGAATAAATTACATCGCAAGGTTTATCTCTCAGCTCACGGCCACGTGTGAACCGATGTTCAAGGTTTTAAAGAAAGATCAGGCAATTACCTGGAATGAGGATTGCCAGAAGGCATTCAACAAGATCAAGCAGTATCTTCAGGAACCTCCAATCTTGATACCCCCAGTGGCTGGACGACCTCTAATCATGTACTTGACAGTTCTTGAGAATAGTATGGGGTGTGTTCTCGGTCAGCACGACGAGATGGGCAGAAAGGAGCATGCCATTTACTACTTGAGTAAAAAGTTCACAGACTGTGAATCTCGTTACTCGATGCTAGAGAAGACGTGTTGTGCACTAGCTTGGGCTGCCAAACGTTTACGACAATACATGCTCAATCACACCACTATGCTAATTTCGAATATGGATCCGATCAAGTACATCTTCAAGAAGCAAGATCTTTCGGGAAGGATTGCTAGATGGCAAATGGTGTTGATGGAATATGATATTCAATACGTTTCCCAGAAGGCCATCAAGGGAAGCGTATTATCTGATTACCTCGCCGAACAGCCGATCGAGGATTACCAGCCGATGAAATTTGAATTCCCTGATGAGGATATCATGTTTCTCAAAGCGAAGGATTGCGATGAGCCGTTGCCCGACGAGGGGCCAGATAGGAAATCCCAGTCGAAATTGATATTTGACGGGGCGGTTAATTCCTATGGAAGTGGTATCGGGGCAATCATCACAACTCCTCACGGATCCCACATCCCGTTCACTGCGAGACTGACGTTTCCAGTCACCAATAATGAAGCGGAGTACGAAGCATGCATCATGGGTTTAAAAGAGGCAATTGATTTGAGAATCAAGAACCTAGACGTATATGGTGACTCGGCGCTTGTGATCAACCAGATTAAAGGGGAGTGGGAGACTTGTCAATCGAATTTGGTGCCGTACATGAATTATGCCAGAAGGCTACTTCCGTTCTTTGATCGAGTGGAACTCCATCATGTGCCCAGAGCAGAAAATCAGATGGCTGATGCCTTAGCCACGTTGGCTTCAATGTATAAAGTCAATTTTTGGAATGAGGCTCCAAGAATTGTCCTTTCTCGTCTTGATAGACCTGCATTCGTCTTTGCAATCGAGGAAGCCGCCGACGGCAAGCCATGGTTCCATGACATCCAGACTTTCCTTATGACTAAGGAATATCCTGCGGGTGCGTCAATCCAGGATAAGAAGACTCTGAGGAGGCTGTCTGGAAATTTTTATCTCAATCCTGATGGAGTTCTGTATAAGAGAAACCACGATCTCGTGCTACTCAGATGTGTAGATGAGAAAGAGGCGAGTATGCTCATGGAAGAAGTCCATGAAGGCACATTTGGTACGCACGCCGGCGGGCATGCTATGACGAGAAAGATCCTGAGAGCAGGGTACTACTGGCTGACGATGGAGTCTGATTGCTTCAAGTTCGCGAAGAGATGTCATAAATGCCAGATTTATGCTGATAAAGTTCATGTGTCACCGTGCCCGTTGAACGTCATGTCCTCTCCGTGGCCGTTCTTCATGTGGGGCATCGACAGGATAGGCAAGATCGAGCCCACTGCATCTAACGGTCATCGTTTCATTCTAGTAGCCATCGACTACTTCACCAAGTGGGTGGAGGCAGCCTCGTATGCTAATGTGACCAAGCAGGTGGTGGCTAAATTCATAAAGAGGGACATCATCTGTCGTTACGGAATTCCCGAGCGGATCATTACTGATAATGGTTCGAATTTGAATAACAAGATGATGAAGGAGCTGTTCCAGAATTTCAAGATTGAACACCACAACTCATCTCCTTACCGGCCGAAGATGAATGACGCCGTTGAGGCGGCCAATAAGAACATAAAGAAGATTGTTCAGAAGATGGTTGTGACCTACAAAGATTGGCACGAGATGCTGCAATTTGCACTGCACGGTTATCGTACGACGGTACATACGTCGACCGGGGCAACTCCTTTCTCCTTGGTGTACGGTATGGAAGCAGTCCTACCGTTAGAAGTGGAGATCCCTTCTTTGCGAGTTTTGGTTGATGTGAAACTCGACGAGGCAGAATGGATTACGAACCTACTGAACCAACTCAGCCTGATGGACGAGAAGAGGTTAGCATCGATTGCGTTTGGTCGTCTATACCAAAGCCGAATGAAGAAAGCTTATGATAAGAAGGTGCGTCCTAGAAGCTTTCAGACGGGTGATCTCGTCCTGAAGAAGATTCTTCCTTCACACTCCGATCACCGGGGCAAGTGGACTCCTAATTACGAAGGTCTGTACGTCGTCAGCAAGGTCTTCTCGGGAGGAGCTTTGTTGTTATCCACGATGGATGGTGAAGATTTTGCATCCCCGGTGAACGCGGACGCAGTTAAAAAATACTTTGCTTGAAAGCGACCCGCTGGACAATAAAAAGAGAGTCCAGGCAAAAATGGGGCATCCCGGCGAACCATAAAAAATGAAAAAGGTTCGGGCAAAAATTAGGGATATAAATTGAAAAAATGTACACCCGCAAAGTCGAAAACCCGGATGGGCGACTTTGGCAAAAAAGGGTATCCCGGTGAACTGAAAACCCGCAAAGGGCGGTTCACGCAAAAGTTAGGGATTTGAAAAAAGCAAATGATTGCGTTCCGCGTGTGGACTTTCATTGTTTGGTGGTTTGGAAGACCTAAGGGCCGTTCATCTGAATCAATCTCTTCCGAAGCTGAAGCGTCGGAGAAGTATCGAAGTCGAGTGGGTCATAGAGGGATCAACTCATGGTGTTCGTCTACGCCTCGTTGCCGACATCTGTATATACTGATGTATATTTATGTTTTATTTTTGCACAGCTTCCTCATTCCAGGAGCTTGCATCTGTTGTAAAACATTTTTACCCATTCAGGGGTTCGTTATCAATAAAATGTATACTATTCAGCAATTCTGTTTGCCTGTTTAGCATTTATCTGTTTTGTTTACGAAAAAGAACGCCGATGTTTTTGATAAAATGCGCATACATAAACTTACTGGCCTAGGCCACTGATTGTTGAAACAATGAATTACTTGAACATTGTCACAAGATGATAACCTCGATAGGTCCCTTTGAGAAGGGTATCTTGTCTGTTTGTTTGTGTTGTTACAGGTGTAGCATATTCCAGACAGTGCGTCGTGCGTATCTCCAAGCAGGATGATTCCTCTTTCTCCAGCAAAGTTCAGCAGCCTCTCCCTGCAGAGTCTGAACGCGAGATCGTGAGCATTGATATGTCTCCCCGGGCAGAGAAGATCCTCCCTAACTAGACGCATCCTGAAGGAACGTCATCTCCTCAGTTGAGTCACACCGAAGTGTGCAGCAGTTGATAGCTCAAGACTGAAGTCTCCAGCGGAATTGAGATTCCCCACCAGAGTCGTACTTTCCCTCGAAGCCGGATGATTCCTTCTTCTCCAGCGGAATTGAGATTCCCCACAGAGTCGTACTCTCCCCCGAAGCCGGATGATTCCTTCTTCTCCAGCGGAATTGAGATTCCCCACCAGAGTCGTACTCTCCCTCGAAGCCGGATGATTCCTTCTTCTCCAGCGGAATTGAGATTCCCCACAGAGTCGTACTCTCCCCCGAAGACGGATGATTCCTTCTTCTCCAGCGGAATTGAGATTCCCCACCAGATTCGTACTCTCCCTCGAAGCCAGATAATTCCTTCTTCTCCAGCGGAATTGAGATTCCCCACAGAGTCATACTCTCCCCAGCAAGCAGAATGATTTCTCCTTCCTCAGCCGAGTTTGCAGATACCCAAGAGAACCGAATCCTTGGAAGTCGCTCAGGCCATGATTGGTTTTCCCCAGTAGAGTGTTGAATAACTGATGCCGCATTTCCCCATCGGAGTCGTTATTCCCAGGGAAGTGGCCGTGAAGGCCATGCAGGTCATTCCCGCAATTGACATCGTTGTCCTTCAACAGGTCCAGGTTCTCGTAGAGCTTCGTTCCCCTGCAGCAGTCAACTGAAGTTGTTTCCCCTACGGAGTCCAATTGAGATTGGCGTGACCGTGTTCTCCTCAGCAGGATGATTCCTCTATCTGAGTAGTTCCTTCTCATTGACAGGAAGATTTCCCCTTCGGCATTTATTTTGCTGACGGGATCGCATCATTGTGCATGACTGCATAGCATTTATCATAAACGCATAACATTTCCACCGTGTGGAGCATTGCGCCATTGCCGAAGCATATGCATAATAAGCATGATCTAGGTTGTTACCGTTCTTGTTTTGCAGGTGTTCCACTGCAAAATTGATCGCTCAGGATGATTCCTGAAATCTCCCCAACGGAGTCGCTTGCTCAAGATGATTCTTGAATTCCCCAGCGAAGTCTTCTTGCTCAAGATGATTCTTGAATTCCCCAGCAAGGTCGCTTGCTTAAGATGATTCTTAAGACCCCAGTGCAGTCGCCAAAGTGGTTGCTCAAGTTGATACTTAGAGTCCTTGACAGAGCGTTTGCTCAGGATGATTCCTGAAGTCTCCAGCGTGGTTATCGGTTCAGGATGATTCTTGAAGCCCCCGACGGAGTTATTTGTCCAAGATGATTCTTGAAGTCCTCAGCAGAGTTGATTCATCCAGAATGATTTCTGGATCCCCGAAGCGGAGTTACTTGATAGTTCTCCAGAATCCCCAACGGAGATGCGTCGTCCCCAGTAGGTTTCTGAACCAGCAAAGTTGAAACTTCCCTCGAAGACTTCATGATTGAAGTCTGACCGTGTTAACGAAGCAGTTCTCTCAGCTGATGCAGAGTGCCTGATGGCAGAGGTTTGGGTATCCCCAATTGAGTCATGATTGACCAAGAATTCTACTCCCGACTTACTAATGAAGTTCGGCTGATGCCCGAAAGTTTTCTTCGAATGCCTGATGGCATGATCAACATGATTGTTGACCTGATGAGTCCTGAGGAATCGTGATGCCTGATGGCATGATCGACCATGTATCACTGGTTACCGTGTGACCAATTCTCCAGCTAGTTGCCGTGCAGCTATTATTTCAATTTCCGAAGATTTGTTCCCGTCAAAGTACCGTGTACTTGTGCAGTTGGCAAATTTTCGGGTTTATCGGTATTCAACCGTCTCGCACCTTGATTGGCTGAGAGCCGTTCGCTCCTCACCCAGTCAGGTTCAAGCCGTTTGAATAGGGGCAACTGTTGCACCCCAAAATTTGACCAACATCTATTTACCTAGCTTGTGTTCACTAGCATTATCATCTGCATTTCATTGATATGTGTGCAGTAGATCAAGAGGTATGATTACCAATCAAGAGTTATACAAGACTGTGAAGCTAGCCAAGAAGGTTGTTCAAATGTTCAAAGGTTGATATCTTTGTCAGAAAAGTTAAGAGATCCTCAGAAAGATTGGTTGAAACCAAGGTTATGTGCCTCATAACTTGAGAGTTGTGGGAGTTCCTCAGATGATTCTGAGGCTATGAGGATGGACTTGAAGCTTTGAGAGAGCTTATGAGATGTCTTGAAAGCCATCATGAGGCCTAGAGAGGTCATTGTATAAGTTTCAGAAGACTTAGCCATGAGTGGTGTAATTAGGGTTTGACTGGGTCAACCCTAGGTCAACTGATGATTTTGAGAAGGTTGAGACCTAATCCAAGAGCCATGTGATCATGGATTGATTCATTGAGATGCTATAAGGATGATTCCTAGGCCAACTCATCATGATTGAGGAGTTTGAGAAGTTTTAAGCTAGGGTTTCTAAGGCTTGACAGTGTAAAATCCCCTAGTTTGATCCCTATCTTCAAGGCAGTTTATCTCAAGATGTGATTGTCATCTCATCTTACCCCCAACATGAATGTTTTAGAGCTTGCTCTTAGATTTAATTTTAGTACTAGAAGTCCTTGATAGGATTTGTAGAGCTCAATTTATGACTTTGACAAGTTATAGGTCATCTGAGGTATGTGAATCTGGGGCCTTGAAAGTCACCCAACTTGCATCCAACATTTGCCCAAGAAGGATGATTCCTATGAACTTTTGGTTAACATGAATGTTGTTCCTCATCTTCTTAGCTTTCTATAGAGTATTAGAAGTCCTTGATAGGATTTGTAGAACTCAAGTTATGGCTTTGACAAGTCAAGGGCATTTTGGTCATTTGGAGATTACAGGTCATTTCAAGCATAAGGCCATAACTCCTATTTCCAAGCTTCAAATGGAAAAATCTTCAACATCAAACTTGCTTAAAATGATGTTTTAAGGCTAGTAGGGAGGTCATGAGATGTTGAAAAGGCTTGTAGCAAAAAGTGATAAAAATGACCTAAAATGGAGGCATAAGTTAAATAAGTTCAAGTTGGAAATTGAAATTTCCAAGTTACACATCCAAACCATGGCATATAATAGGTCATTTTGACTCTAAAGGACATTCTAAAAACAATGGTTCGGCCACTTTTTTGAATTGAGGCCTAGATCATGGGGTTGCTTTGAAAAATGCTTGCTTGCATAATAAGGTTCAAATGCAAAACATAAGGGAAGGCAATGTACAAGCTAGCTATGCATCTCAACACATCCCATATCTCATCTAAGGAGAATTTCAGGTCAGTTACAAGGGCTGCAAGGGCTATGGCATGAGGTGAGGCATGAGATGAGATGAATCCATAAGCTCATGACATGAGAATTCCAATTTCTCATTGGATGATTCCAGATGGTTCTAGATGAGTCTAAACCATTCTATATAATGTATAGAACTTGCTCAGATGCGAGGTTGGTGAGAGATTTGAGAGAAGAGAGAGATAGCCATTTCACTTGCTTCCATTGCAAGTTGAAATCTAATTCCACATTCTGTTGCAGTGAAATTTGGATGTCAAGCTATTGATTAACTTGAATCTTAATTCATTTACAACCGGTCTTTGATTTATCCGAAGGAAAGGTTAAAGAAAGGAAAAACCTAAAAGGGAGAGATCTAAGGTTCGGGGGTTGGTTAAATTTAGGGAAGGTATTAGCACCCTAAACTTCCGTAGTACTCTACGGGAACCTTTTGTTTATTTTTTTTTATTTATTTCATTAATTATTTTGCTTTAGAGTATATACAAAGGATTGAAAATTAAAAAAGACCTAGGGGTTAATTCTATGTTTACTCGGCAAGACATCGCATCTTGTGCCTACATATCCTTACGGGAATGGAATCAGAGTAATTGTAGTTCCCCTCAAAAAGGAGGTTAGAAACGTCTTGACTGTGGCCAAGGTTTATTCAGAGACTCCAATCTCTATGTTAAAAAAATGTTAATTAAAATTAAAATAGGGTTAAATTAGGGATTCCACGGCGGAAAACCTTAAAACAGAGTACGGCGACTCTTTTGGCCTAACACTAGGATAAAAGCAATTTTGCCCACGGCGGGACACCTAGGCTAAACAAGGTTTGATCCATTAAAGGGGTAAAGCTATTGACTCGGCGGCCAAAAGGCTGGACCTAATCCTTCGGAAGGATAAAACTGTAAAAAAATGTGAAAATATGACAAATCATTATATGGAGGAATAATTAAGGTACAGAAATAAGAAAAGTAATAAAGGCAGAGGGTATAAAGAAACAAAGAAACATTTCTGAAAACATGAAGAATATGAAAATATGTAATGACACTTAGAATGAAGTGAGGGAGGAAAATAGTGTGGGGTTGTGGCCACCACAAGCACATCTCAACCTCGAGCATGCACATGAAATGCCAAAAGAAAGAAAAGTAATAAAAGGGTACATAAAATGACACGACAAACATCAAACATCAGGAGTTCCTTACGAAAAGGTTTTAATTTTTTTATATTTTAATTATAAAAAAAAGGTTTTAATTTTTTAATAAAAAATATTTAAGTTAAAATTATAAAAAAAATTAAGTTTAAATTATAAAAAAAAAGTTTTTGGGGGAAAAGTCTTTTCAGTTTTTTTTAGAACAAAAAAGGTTTTTCATCCCAAAAAAAGGCTTTTCAGTTTTTTTTTGGGAAAAGGCTTTTCAGTTTTTTGGGAACAAAAAGGTTTTTTTTCTTCGGAACAAAAAGGCTTTTCAGTTTTTAAAAAAGGTCTTACTAAAAAAGGTTTTAATAATAAATAAAAAAAAGGGTTTTGATTTTAAAAAAGGTTTTGTTAAAAAAGGGTTTTGATATTAAAATCTAGGGACCTAAACACACATGGAGATTAACATGGCAAAATATGCACATAAATATGAAAAAGCAAAAGGTTTAGTAATTTAACGGACCTAAATACATTAACATGGCAAAATATGCACATAAACATGAAAACGCAAAAGGTTTAGTAATTTAACGGACCTAAACACATTAACATAGCAAAATATGCACATAAACATGAAAAGGCAAAAGGTTTAGTAATTTAACCTACGAAGCGGAGGTTTGCTTCGATAAATGTGAAAAAGGTTTGAATAAGGGAACACTGGAGAGCTCCAATCCTTCTGACGAGTTGTGGGAACGACCGCCTTTCTTCTTTGGGGATCTCCTTTGTTTCTCCCTTTCTCTCTCCTCTTTTCTAAAGAAAACCTTCTGACCCCTTTTTTCAACAAGGCAACACATGTATATATAGGGAACAAATTAGGGTTAACACCAAATTGTCAATAATGTCCCTAAAGCCCATTTTAAAGCCCAAACTAAATAATTAGTTAAGAAAAAATATAATTTAAATAATTTAAAATAATTAAAATAAACTTAAAATAAAAACTAATAATTCTATTGATTCCTAAAATCAAAAATATTATAAAAAGAACAAAATTTTTCTCAATATTTTTTATTTTATGATTTTTTGGATATTTTTATGAATAATTTAGAAAAAGGTGAAAAAAATAATATTTTAAAAAATAATTTAATTAAAATACGAAAATAATAATTAAATAATAATAAAAAACTATTTTTGTTATTTTTTAATGAAAGATAGAAAAATTTAGAGTAAAAATAATAAAAAACAAAAAGTGACAAAGGTGAGATTCGAACTCTCAACCTCTCACTCTCACAACTCCTTACACATGTCCTCTTGCCAATTATGTCATTTTTACTTTTTAGAAAAAAAATGCATGCCATATGATATTTACCTGCAAAAAGTCAAACGACTACACAAATTTGTTAGTAATTGATTAAATGCAATAAAAATGCAATGAAATGCGACGACAAATCTTAGGGCAAAATTTGGGGTATTACAGTTGCCCCTATTTAAATAACTTCACCGGGTGATTTGAGCAGCGGAGACTCGAGAAATCGTGGTGGAGGGATTTAAATACAGATAACCGAAAATTTTGCTTTTAGACGCAGTGCTATGCAATGATATGGACAAAACAAAACGAACTATAATGCTAAATATAATATGAATCTGATATGATGCGTATGATGAAAATGACAAATGCACGGATACAGACGAAACAACGTCACAGGGGACGACCCATCGAGGAATTGCACTAGGGAAGAAGACCTGTCATATCTGGAAGAACGTCGGGTAGACACGACACAGAATTGTTGATAGGTGCCAAGTAAATTAGAAATTGTCCGCAAGGTAAGACGCGAGTAAAACACGAGCTCAGGAGAAAAACGCAAATGGGGATAAAACACCCATGATGCCAAGTAAATAAATTTTGCCCACAAGGTAAGACGCGAGTAAAACACGACCTCAGGGAGAAAAAAAAAGTAAATGGGGGTAAAACACCATGATGTTAGGTAAACCCAGGAATATCTGGTAAACGGGGAATAAAACACCCGGGATAAAAGGTACATGGGGGATAAAAACACCCAAGGATAGAAGGTAAATGGGGAGTAAAGCACCCAAGATAGAAATGTAAATGGGGAGTAAAGCACCCAGGATAGAAATGTAAATGGGGAGTAAAGCACCCAAGATAAAAATGTAAATGGGGAGTAAAGCACCCAAGATAAAAATGTAAATGGGGAGTAAAGCACCCAAGCTAGAGAGGTAAATGGGGAATAAAGCACCCAAGATAGAAATGTAAATGGGGAGTAAAGCACCCAAGATAGAAATGTAAATGGGGAATAAAGCACCCAAGATATGCACATGTATAGGAATTATGCTATGACATATGATCAAATGCAAATGCAGACGTCGACGACAAGGCTCGACTCTTTCGGTGAGATGACAAAACTGGAGGACTGATTCCTCAACACGGAGATCACTGTCATTCTGTTAAGCTGTATCAAGTTGATAGTCACTGTAGGAATGATGAATAACTGCTTAGGGATTATGCAAGTAAACTGCCCCAGGTCAAATGAACTGATAATTGCTTCAGCTGTCTGATTCGTGGAATCGACTGTTTTGTTGTATCCTCGGAGGGCTTGCCCCAGTCTGGGTCTTGAACAATTCTCTGGATAAACCAAATCTGAGAAGATATTGCCTTGAACAAATCTTGAACTAATTCTTTGACAGGATGTAAAAGGAACTTGCCCCTGATAAGATCACTTGACCAAGTTTCTCATTGTTTGAAAATTCCTTAGAGGAAAGCCAGTTTGCAAACAAAAATATTCATACAAACATGGTAATGCAAAGTTCATGCGACTTTTGAAATCAAAATTATTTTTGAAAGATGGAAAATACATGAGTCGTTAGTCAGAACACAATGGTTCAAGACGCTCAAAGTTTAAAACAAAGGTGTACTGCCAAAATAAATGATTCACAAAGATCTTTAGGAGTCAGGTTACGCAACCTTGCTGTAGTATACTTTCAAAATAACCTTGCTTCAATTAGGTCTTTTGAGGGTTGTAATGTGGCCTGTTTCACGGTTTATGAAACAAAAGATAAAGGCTCAAAATTTATTTGTACCCACCCAATCTACGTGATGATCCTCAGTCCTATGCTCAGTTAACTCATACTATGCATTCAGGTTCCCATAAGTTAGGGATTTCATTGATCGTAGCAGTGATGATTCAGAAGTCAAAGGCACCTATGAAAAGGCAGCCACTACTCCCCTATAACATTTGATTGTTTTGACATTGAGAATTTTCAAGATAAGGATTTAAAAATCTCTTTGTATTATCCCTAAATTTTGCCTGAACTGTTTATTTTAGAGTTTACAGTCAGCGGGATGCCCCAGTTTTGCCTAAGTCTCCTTCATAGGTTTTGACTTAGCGGGCTTCTTTTGATTTTTTTATATTATTTTTTTTGTGTGAAGGAAAGTGACTGTTTGATTTTAATGATTACGGTGAACCATCATCGACCTTTTGATTAGAAAACATCTTCGACACTTATTTGACGTGTGCGAAGGAAAATTTGTTAATGAAAGGTGTATCGTATGAACACACAACCAAGTTAACTGAGAACTACCCATCCCAAAGTTAAAATTATGGGTTTTTTGTAATGAAAGAAACTCCAACTTCTAGGCTCGAAGGGGGTAACGAGGGATTAACTTCCTTATTTTTCCAGTGTTTGGGGATTGAAACAATGCCTTACATCGTCAACAAGGTTTGATTGAAAGCATACTGACAACAATTATGGGTATAACGTTTTCATCATCCTCCCTCCAATCTTAGCATATCAAAATTTTGGACAAGAAGTAAACATTTGAAAAATAAAGCATAAAGATGCAAATAAATGGACGGAAATGAATTGAATCAAAAGTCGCAATGCTTATTTCATTAATGAAAGTACAAACATAATTGAAAGCAAACAACTTAAACAAAATAAGGAAAATGCAAACAACGAGAAAAAAAAAAGGCCCAATGACAAAGCTTCACTTCTGATGTGTTGGCAAGGGATTTGTCTGGACGCTCGGACGACTATCCGTAAAATCAAGTATTCCGACTCTAATCAGTTCACGCACCCTAGCTTTCAATGAAAAACAATGCTCCAAGTCGTGGCCTAAGGAACCCTCATGAAAAGCACACTTTAGATCAACCCTAAATCCAACTGGAGGATTAAGAGGAGGTGGTAAAGCCTTTGTAGTGATCAGCCCTTGTGGAACTAAGTCAGGATACAGCTCTGTGTAAGTCATGAGAATAGGATCAAAGTGACTCCTGTTCCGTTTCTGGTCTGATATCTGTGTCGAGGAATCAGCTTGACGACTCAAAGGTACACTGGAAGACGAGAGAACCGAGAATGAGAAACCGGGGGACAAATGCAATGCAAAAATGTGATGCTGATGCCATGCAATGGTTTCAAGAATTTCAACGGTCGATTCCGAATATTGCTTTTTAAGAAAGTTGGAAAAAAATTTAGACTTTAAAATGTAAGGCTTTTCGAATTTGCAAAGGACTGCTGAATTCCTTGAAACTAGAAATGATATGATGCTTTATGGATGCGAAGCACAAATACACATAAGCAAACAAAAGGTCCTAAGTTAGAGGAACAATGAATGGAGTCAAGGTCTACCCTTCCCAAAGAGGTATGTACTATAGGTTGATTGTACCTGCAGAACAAGGGTTCTAAATAAGTGCCCAAAGTCATTAGTCCATCTTTCGGATATTATCGACTTCCCGACTGACTCGAGGGTCAATAATATTCTCAAGAGAACCTCTTTTAAGTGTAGCATCGCGTAGCAACCATTGTAGGACTACTCCCATATAGTTCCCGCACTACGTCCTATATAAGGTCAAGATGGTGTAAAGGTACTACGGTTCCCAGTATCACAGACTCCAATCGATAACGGTAAAAGTTTTCACGACTACACTCGATCAACCGAACCATTTTCGAAAGTGTCTCAACTGAGCGGTGATTCTCGATTTAACTTAGTCGGGACTCACTCCCTATAAGCCTCGTCGAATATATCAGCCATCCTATCATAAGGTCGCTCAAGTCCGGGTGTAGGACTTATCTCACAACACAGTAACTCCAAGTAAGGTACCCCAATATATACATACAAGTGAGCAAAATATATAATAAAACAAATATATAAAGAAAAAATAAACAAAATAGGGATAACCCTCAATAGTTAGGACTCCCCAGTGAAGTCGCCATTTTCTGTTGCGGTGAAATTTGGATGTCAAGCTATTGATTAACTTGAATCTTAATTCATTTACAACCGGTCTTTGATTTATCCGAAGGAAAGGTTAAAGAAAGGAAAAACCTAAAAGGGAGAGATCTAAGGTTCGGGGGTTGGTTAAATTTAGGGAAGGTATTAGCACCCTAAACTTCCGTAGTACTCTACGGGAACCTTTTGTTTATTTTTTTTTATTTATTTCATTAATTATTTTGCTTTAGGGTATATACAAAGGATTGAAAATTAAAAAAGACCTAGGGGTTAATTCTAAGTTTACTCGGCAAGACATCGCATCTTGTGCCTACATATCCTTACGGGAATGGAATCAGAGTAATTGTAGTTCCCCTCAAAAAGGAGGTTAGAAACGTCTTGACTGTGGCCAAGGTTTATTCAAAGACTCCAATCTCTATGTTAAAAAAATGTTAATTAAAATTAAAATAGGGTTAAATTAGGGATTCCACGGCGGAAAACCTTAAAACAGAGTACGGCGACTCTTTTGGCCTAACACTAGGATAAAAGCAATTTTGCCCACGGCGGGACACCTAGGCTAAACAAGGTTTGATCCATTAAAGGGGTAAAGCTATTGACTCGGCGGCCAAAAGGCTGGACCTAATCCTTCGGAAGGATAAAACTGTAAAAAATGTAAAAATATGACAAATCATTATATGGAGGAATAATTAAGGTACAGAAATAAGAAAAGTAATAAAGACAGAGGGTATAAAGAAACAAAGAAACATTTCTGAAAACATGAAGAATATGAAAATATGTAATGACACTTAGAATGAAGTGAGGGAGGAAAATAGTGTGGGGCTGTGGCCACCACAAGTACATCTCAACCTCGAGCATGCACATGAAATGCCAAAAGAAAGAAAAGTAATAAAAGAGTACATAAAATGACACGACAAACATCAAACATCAGGAGTTCCTTACGAAAAGGTTTTAATTTTTTTATATTTTAATTATAAAAAAAAGGTTTTAATTTTTTAATAAAAAATATTTAAGTTAAAATTATAAAAAAAATTAAGTTTAAATTATAAAAAAAAAGTTTTTGGGGGAAAAGTCTTTTCAGTTTTTTTTAGAACAAAAAAGGCTTTTCATCCCAAAAAAAGGCTTTTCAGTTTTTTTTTGGGAAAAGGCTTTTCAGTTTTTTGGGAACAAAAAGGTTTTTTTTTCTTCGGAACAAAAAGACTTTTCAGTTTTTAAAAAAGGTCTTACTAAAAAAGGTTTTAATAATAAATAAAAAAAAAGGGTTTTGATTTTAAAAAAAAGTTTTGTTAAAAATGGGTTTTGATATTAAAATCTAGGGACCTAAACACACATGGAGATTAACATGGCAAAATATGCACATAAACATGAAAAAGCAAAATGTTTAGTAATTTAACGGACCTAAACACATTAACATGGCAAAATATGCACATAAACATGAAAAAGCAAAAGGTTTAGTAATTTAACGGACCTAAACACATTAACATGGCAAAATATGCACATAAACATGAAAAGGCAAAAGGTTTAGTAATTTAACCTACGAAGCAGAGGTTTGCTTCGGTAAATGTGAAAAAGGTTTGAATAAGGGAACACTGGAGAGCTCCAATCCTTCTGACGAGTTGTGGGAACGACCGCCTTTCTTCTCTGGGGATCTCCTTTGTTTCTCCCTTTCTCTCTCCTCTTTTCTGAAGAAAACCTTCTGACCCCTTTTTTCAACAAGGCAACACATGTATATATAGGGAACAAATTAGGGTTAACACCAAATTGTCAATAATGTCCCTAAAGCCCATTTTAAAGCCCAAACTAAATAATTAGTTAAGAAAAAATATAATTTAAATAATTTAAAATAATTAAAATAAAAACTAATAATCCTATTGATTCCTAAAATCAAAAATATTATAAAAAGAACAAAATTTTTCTCAATATTTTTTATTTTATGATTTTTTGGATATTTTTATGAATAATTTAGAAAAAGGTGAAAAAAATAATATTTTAAAAAATGATTTAATTAAAATACGAAAATAATAATTAAATAATAATAAAAAACTATTTTTTTTATTTTTTAATGAAAGATAGAAAAATTTAGAGTAAAAATAATAAAAAACAAAAAGTGACAAAGGTGAGATTCGAACTCTCAACCTCTCACACTCACAACTCCTTACACATGTCCTCTTGCCAATTATGCCATTTTTACTTTTTAGAAAAAAATGCATGCCATATGATATTTACCTGCAAAAAGTCAAACGACTACACAAATTTATTAGTAATTGATTAAATGCAATAAAAATGCAATGAAATGCGACGACAAATCTTAGGGCAAAATTTGGGGTATTACACATTCTGATTCAATTCCATTCATTCTTTCAATCTAAACACATTCTCTTGATCACACTGAAGTTGTGCAGACCAAATTGAAGGCAAAACCATGGAAAATTGAAGAGATAGAACTTGGATTTTGAAGGTTGCAAGTCATAATCGGTTTTGGAGATTGAAGCTTTCTTGGTCCAATCTTTTGCAAACAGAAGCTCTATCATCATTCAAGGATTGATTCTGAAGAGTTTGGGAGCTTGAAGTGAAGGTTTACACCATCTGTTAATCAAGATTCAACAGGTTAGTAACTTTTCTTCCACACCATGATTTAGGCATAATTAGCAAGAATTGTTAGGTTAGAACGGTTAGAGACAATTAGGTGATGGATTCTGAAGAGTTTGAGAGCAATTGGTGAGGTTTCAGTTGATGACACCATTTTTGTTTGGACCAAGAACTCGAGTTATGGTGAGCTATAGCATGGATTAGATGTCAAGATTTAACCAGTGTGAAGTGGTGATCATTCTGAGGTAGTTAATTTCAAGAATTGTTAGAACTGAAGTTTGAGCATATCTTTGACCTTGGACCGGGTTTGAAGATTTAGGATGATTCAATTGATTTCAAGGCCATGGTTAGATTCAGGGTGAAATTCTGGACAGATTAGGGTTTTAAATTTTAATTTTCCATGGAGATTTGAGGTGGTACGAGTTTGGTGAAGATGGAGCTTGAAGCTCTGCTTCCATGGATTCTTCAGTTTGAACCCTAGATGGAGGAAGAAGATGAAGGCGTGGCCATTGGATCATGTTGGACTCATTGACTGGGACTTAGATCATGTGGCTGAGATTCAATCTTGTTTGAAGAGGGAAATTCTGAAAACAATGAAACGCGTCGTTTCATTAAAAGGGATATTGGGCTCAGTTGCTAACCACACCCCAGATCATGGCCCATGTTTGTTTTGAACTTCATTTCATTACTTAATGCACCGTTTCTTTTTCTTTTTTCTTTATAATTTTAATTGATTTTCTGAGTAAATAATTGGGCCCGACGCTTATGTTGTTTGCACCCCCATTTTGAGCCCATCTGGAAAATGAACTGAACATAGTTGCTATTCACACCAATGCTTTCATATTTTAATTTCTTTTTCTCCATTTTTCATTGATCTTTGAAAAATCATAATAAATAGGAAATTCATAATTTTTGTATGGGGATTTTTTCTCCCATTTCATGCTCATGTCTAGAAAATTATAAAACCATAATATTTGCGTTTCATGCATTTTTAATATTTTTTGTGTATTTTCTCTTTTAATAGCTTTTTAATTCTTTTATGTTGATACATGGTTTTGTAGAATTTTGTTTAGCTAGTTCCCTTCATATTTTTAGGCCATTCTTTTTAGGATAGTTATATTAGGACTTTAGCCCCCCTGGATTTATTCCATAATTTTGTGATTAATTTTTGATTAGTTTTGCTTAGATGACTTTAGGTTGTGTAGATTTAGGTTAATCCTTAACATAGGTCCACAATAACACTAGAATTTTGGGTTTCTAGGTCAAGATAAACATTGGGACATATAGGGTATTAAGGGTAGGTATGTAGGATCCCCTAGGAATTATATTAGATTTTAATATAGTAGTATACTATTTTTTAATGATTTTTGTAGTTGATTGTTGTTTGTGTTGCCCTTGTGGGCTTGTATTTTTGTTTGCTTTGCTTTGTGAGCTTGAGAGCTTGGTTTTGCTTTGAGGAGCATGGAGGAGTATAGTAGAAGACTTGAAGATTGATTGAGGAGCTTGAGAGCTTGGGAATCTTGTTTGTTTTGTTGTTGTTTTAGGGTTAGGAATTAGGAAGAGTTTAGACCTAGTTAAGTTCTTTCTTAAACATGGATGGTATCTTTCACCTCCATTCCTCCCTATGATTCAAAGTCCTTCCATGGTATTCACCTCTCTCCTTTGGAGGGATAAGTGATGGTACCTAGGAAGTAGAACTTTTGAGGGAACCATTCCTTTGATGTTGAACCCTTATAGGTCACCCTTGGTGGTCAATAAGCAGTTTAACACCCTAGCTTATCCAGTTAAGTGATTTCCTCTGGTTTGAGTATCTTGAGAGAGCTTGGGTGTGAAGATGAAGACTTCATTGAGGAGTATGGAAGAGGATGATTCCTTGAGCATTGCCATTCCAGCTGAAGCTTGAAGAGCAATAAGAGCAAGTTGATGCTTGAAGACCCAATGAAGATCCAGTTGAGACTGAATAAAGAGCTGAGGCTTAAAGATTGAAGGATGAAGTTGATACTTCTAAGTGATTGAAGTTTACTCTGAGAAGCTAAAGCTTGCAGGAAGAGAAGACCAATTTGAGACTGGTAAAGCAAACAGAGCTTGAGATCTTGAAGACTAAGTTGATACTTAGGAAGAAGATTCAATTGAGATTGACTGAAGAGCTGAAGCTTGAAGAACAAAGGAAGTTGATACTTACTTTGAAGCTGGGAGATCCTGAAGGAATAAAGTTGATACTTGTGATTAAGAGTGAAGCCTGAAGGTGGAACTGATTAAGGAGCTGAAGCTCTGAGGAGGAAGATAAGTTGAAACTTATGTTGAAGGGTTGAAACCTGGAGAAGCAAATTGATATTTGTCAAGAGTGATGGAGGTCTGAAGACTGAGTTGTTGTTAGAAGAGCTGAAGCTTGGAGTTGAGAGAGTTATTGATCTGCTTTCTTTTTCTGTTTTCTTTTCTGTATTGATGTGCCTTGTTTGACTTGCTTGATGCATTAGAATAAGTCCATATCTAGACTAGGTAGAATCTAGGAGCATGATTGCACTAGAGGTTGAGTTGCTCCCTCTGCTTGTATTTTTACTGTATGGCTTTGCTTGCGGGTATTCGGTAGAGCCCATCTCCCTTGCCCATGTGGTTTGTTTTGCTTGATAGCATGACTTTATTTCTTCTGTATGATTGCAGTTGTTATTCTATTTTGCTTGATAGCATGTTGTTATTTCCTCAGTATGATTACTATTATTCATTCTGGCTTGAGGTTGAGATGAGCTTGTGGAGGCTGATGCCCCACACACATTTCCTCCCTCACTTGCATTGCATGCATTTTACTGTATATCTGTTTACTGTTTAAGCTGATGCTTTATCTATTTCTGTGTATCATTGACATGATCCCTTAGGGCTCTCATTTCCTTTGATAAGGAATTGATGATAGAACTTTAGGTTGAAACCTATGCATGACAACTTCTAGGAGTTCCCTGTTCAAACCTCAACCATAGGATGAATCCTTGGCATGACAACAGTAGGACTTGATAGTCTCCCCCCTAGTTGAGCCTGTTCTCTTCTCATCTCAAAACAGTTTAAGATACAGTAATCATGAATGATTTCTTTCGTACGTTACGAGCCTTAAGCTATCTGAGAAAGGATTGTGGGAGAGTCTCTTTTCCACAGTCTGGATGTTTAGTATGGTACCCTTTAGGTGACATGTGACGCATTCACTCTCAGGTCATAGTCTCTAGTGCGATTGAAATTGCAAACACAATAAAAAAATACTTCTTCCATAAAAGACAGAAAATAATGCGTAGTGTCCCGAACTACGTAAGCTCTGATCTCTCATACCTGTTGAGAGTACGTAGGCACAATACTGATGTATTGGCGAGCTACCTTTCCCATAACCCGTCGTAGGTCGAACTACGTTGACTCTGATTTCTCATTCTCTGATGAGAATACGTAGGCATAAAGCGCGACGCTTTGCCGAGTCATTTTTCTTTTCTTTTTAAACCAGCCTTGATAGGTAGATAGGTAAACCAACCCGTCCAGTAAACATAACAAGCGTGGATCCCGTCGAGTACGACGGACGTGAGGGGTGCTAAAACCTTCCCCTTGCGTAACCGACTCCCGAACCCAGACAATGGTTGCGACGACCTTGTCTTATACCTTTTTCGTCAGGTTTTTCCGATCGTTTCCTTTCCCGTTCCGAGGGATAAATAACGAAAGGTGGCGACTCTTCTGTGGTGCCGACACCTTATTTTCGCGAAAGCGACAATACGCTCTTGAGTTGTGGTTGTTCCGTCTCTCGATTTTCAAATCGTTTTTTCACTCAATTAAAATTTTTTAAATAATTTTTATTAATTAGATATTTTTATAAGAAATTCTAATTATTTCTTCTTTTAAAAAATATATTTCAAAATTATTACTAAATAGATTTTTTTAAATATTAAACTTTTAGAAAATTACACTTTATTAGTTAAGTTAAAACTTTTTCTAAGATATTAAACTTTTCTCAAAAACAATTAATTATGATTAGTTTTTTCCTCAAAAACCTTTTTATAATTGATTAACTAATTTTATGTATGAAAATTAAAATTATTTTTCTTAATCAAAATTAAACTATCTTCCTAAAACAAATTTCAAAATAATAGAATTCTTGGATCTCGCCTCCCTTGAATTTTTGAGGGACTACTCTCGAGGCGTGCGCCTTGATTTGCGGTCGTTTCGTCGTTTTTTTTTTAAATACTGAATTCTTTTCAAAACCTTTAAACTCTTTTCAAAAGTAAATTTCTCGATTTAGTCGAGCCATCAATTTTTGATAACCTTACACAACATTTTAAAGCTTAATCCTGAGCTTTCTTATCGTGACACCTATTTGATCAATTATTTCTAGTTGGTCACTTAGAAGACTAGCCCACTTTGCTAGTGTACACGTTTAAAATTCAAATTCAAACCTCGACTCACCTCGAATATTTTTTCAAAGCAAACTAAATTCTTGAAGTCTAAGCACTTCTTGGGTTTTTGGACGATTGTTATTGACGCGTACGCCTTAAGTAATATATTGTTCGACATTTCATCTTTTAGTACGCTATTTTGGACAAAAAAATATCATTCGAATGAAAAAGGTGTTGTTAGGATCTAGCATCCAAATGAAACCCCGATTAATTGGTTGTGAGACCGACGTGTCATTTATCAAATAATCGTCATTTCTCCCAGAATTTTTAAATCCAACTTCACTTACTCATCTTCATACTTCATTTCACTTCAAATTATTTTCAAAATATTTTCCGATTCAAATTCCGAAAGAAGGAGATTCTTGGAATCTAGCATTCCTTGGATCATCGAGTGAATAATTCTCAAGGCACGCCCTTGAGTTATTATTCACTCAATCTTTCAACTTTTTCAAACATTCTCCTAACTCGAGTGCTCGTATGCATTCACGACCATCGACATTTCGCACACACTTCACAATTCCTCGTGGTTTCGATATTAGGGGCACCCTTAGGGACTAATATCGTCTCCTTACAATCTTAACCCTTGACACGTCGCCAAGTCGGTTCTATCTTCAACAAGGTCCTCGACTCGTCGTCGAACCCTTTTTTCAAACCAACCTCTTTTTACCTCGCATTCCATTTTCGATTCAATTTTCTTACAAACTTTTTTTTAAAACTTACGAAAGAGGGATAATTCTTAGAATCTAACATTATTTGAATATTCGAATGAATAACTCTCGAGGCGTGCCCTTGAGTTGCTTTTAGTTTATTCTTTCGATTTCAAAACATCCAACTCTTTTCAACCCAACTTTCGAAAGAATGGAGTTCTTGGAATCTCGCATTCCTTGAATTCTTGAGTGACAAGCTCTTGAGGCACACTCTTGGGTTGCTTGTCAGTCACTCTTTCGTCTTTCTCTACCTCCCCTCCATTTTCCATTTCCCCGTATCTATTTCGTGGTTGTTACCACGAACTACGACTGCTCTGATTCTTCATTCTCGTCCGAATGTAAGATACGTAGGCACAAGATTGCGATGATCTTGGAGAGCACACTTCCATTTTTCTCCCCTATTCCACACTTTCCATTTTCTCCCCTATTCCACGCTTCTACCTTCCTCCATTATTCCATCCACATTTTCTCATCCCAATCCTTGGCGAGCACCCTATCCTATAACCACCCATCTTTCCTTTGCGTATTTAACCTTTTATCCTACCAATTCTCCTTTAACAACGAGAAGAAAACAAGTAAACCTAAACAACACTCCCCACAATTACCTTAAGAGGTTCCTGTCGAGTACGACGGACGTGAGGAGTGCTAATACCTTCCCCTCACGTAATCGACTCCCGAACCCGGAACTTGGCTGCGACAGCCCTGTTCCTGTCCTTTCGTTTTAAGAGATTTTCTCGATATTTTCCTCTCCCGTTTATTCGGGAAAAATAAAGTTCGGTGGCGACTCTGTCGAACCGCATTTCCGCGCCTTTCGCGCGAGGGTCGCGTTCTCCGAAATGTCTCCGTGATTTTTCGAGGTGCGACAGTTACTATTATTGGATTTTTACATTAAGTGTCCTAAACTAAATCCTAAGATGTCCTAAAGTCTAAATATCTTCAAGTTATTCTTCATCTTCGTAATCTTAACTGTACCTGCAAAAACAATGGAAAAAAGCAATTAATAGAAGAATTTCGAGGGAGAAGTTATTATCGTTTTTTATGACACTCAGAAAAATATCATCATTGGGCCAAAAGAGGGGAAGGGCAACATTGAGGTGCCACCAGCTTCCAGTAGAAATGGACAGAACAATAGCGACATTTTTAACAGGTTCAGACTAACATCATCGTCACCTTTTTCCTCCAACAACATCAAGTAGAAAATCAAGGCAAATGTCTATTTGTTTAGAGAATTAAATAAAGTGAATTTTCGCAAAAATATAAGAAGAAAGGAAGAGGCACGGTCAAAGTTTTCCCCAACACAACCATTAAAGATCTCAGTTTCCAAATCAACCATCATCATTAAAACAACAACAAAGATCCGAAAAATGGAAAATATTGCAAAGTCAACCCAAATCCGAAAATGGGAAACACATCCGCACCAATATCGTAAACGAAAAGGGATATCACCACAACCAGCTAATCATCCGAAAAATAGAAGTTTCATCAATAAGAAAATCACGAAAATGGAAACACGGTTCACCAAAATCCGGAAATCGAATTCATCATCAATACCAAATTTGAAGTAACAGTGAGCACCAGCCGTAATAACAAATCAAAAGAAGATGGAAAAGTTTCAAAATTTATAAAACTTTCCAAAACAATATCGTAAAAGATCAACCGGAAAAGGAATGTTTTTAAAACTTTGTCTCATAAACGTTTTGAATCCGAGCTATATAAAGAAGAAAACGGAAAAACCAAAGGCTCAGAGTACCAAGACTCATCATCGCCCAAAAAAAACCCAGCAAATCACGAAACAGATCACAAACCGTGAATATCAGCCAAAACATCAAACAATTCACACAACCATCAGATCCGCAAATCACAACCAACAATCCGGCTCAGACCACGAACCGTGTTCATCACTACCGTAATTTCGTTTAAGGGTAAAAGAAAATTTCTTTTCTAACATTAAAATTCTGTTTTTCATAAAAGAAGAAGAAGAGAAAACACGTAAGGGAGGAAGAACGCGTAGGAGAAGATGGTCGCAGAAGGAGAGGAAGAGAGTTTGTGGGGCAAGGAAGAGAAATGAGAGAGTTTTAAGTTGAAGAAGAGAAATCTAAACAGCGTGAGGAGAAGAGTTCAGAGAGAATGAGGCACCGTTTGGTGCAAGTGAAGACTTAGGGTTTCCTTTGAAACCCTTTACCTCTTCCTTTGTTCGTTAATCCGACCCGGGTTGGGTCCGGTGGGCTCACAGCCACCGGCCCAACCCCTTTTATTTTAGTTTTTTTGTGTTTTTTAATTCCGGCTTTTATTATTTGTAATATATAAATAAAATATAAACTAACAACTAACCTAATATAAAATAAAAATCAGGAAAATATTTTAAAATAAAAAAACGAAAATATTAAAATAAAAATACTTTTTTTTTAGTTTTAAACTTAATTAATAATTAAAAAGATAAGAAAAAATATGTTTAGATTTAATTTAACCATTTTTTTTTTCAATTTAATTCAATAACGAAAATAGAAAAGTGTTTAGATTAGATTTTAATTTAATTTCTTTTTTTTCCCTTAATAATTAAAAACCCATAAAAAATATGTATTTAAGTCTAAAAAAAAAAATTTAAAAAAACTTTTTAATCTAATCAATTTAGCTTTTTATTAATTTAACTTTTTAGATAATTTAAGACTTTTAGAATTTAAGTTAATTAATTTACTTTATTAGCTAATTCTCCTCTAATTTCCACTTAATCATATTTTTCTCATAAAAACAACAAAAAACAATTTCTCTTTTGACGATTCACCATTTCACCAATTAATAACATTTCCATAATCCGTATCTAACTGTTTCTCGATATTCATTCAAACTCAACTTTGCCTTGTTTCTTTCGTTACTTATTTTATGCCTGTCCAAAGGAAGAACGCACACATGACTTCATAAGTCGTGTGTATTGCACCTCATATGCATCATTACTTCCCGCTCGATCCTTGATCCTTTTCAAGTTGATCAGCTTAGGTGTTAGATCCTACCCCTTAAGGAGGAACTTTTTCTTTTACAACTTAGACAACCCAATATACAATTCAATCAAACTTTTCTCCATACAAGAGAATTAGACGTTAGTCATCTTGACAGTCGAGATATAATTCTCCTGCCCCATAATAATATTATCGAGAGATGTAGAATCTTTTCTGCTTGAGAGAGTTAGTGGTATACTCGTCGATGAAATCCGAGTGTTTGAGCCCTTCTCTCAAGACGACACAAAGACAATCCCCTACAAGTTGTGGCGGTTAAGTCGAGTGTTCTCTCTTAAGATGACAACTCGTCTTTTCTCCTAGAATCAATCAACAAAACCTTATCCCTTTGGAACCTTGGCCATAGTCGAGAAGTTCCTCGGTCCCTTTTAGGGGAACTACAAATACTCTGATTCCATTCCCGTTAGGATATGTAGACACAAGATGCAACGTCTTGGCAAGTATACTTAGACATAAACCATTAGGTCTTGTTACCCTTAAGCATATAACCCTTAGCAATAAACACTATAAAACAAAAGGTTCTTGTAGAGTACTACAGAAACTTAGGATGCTAGCACCTTCCCTAAGTTTAACCAACCATCAAACCTAAACTCTCTAACTTTGCATTTGCATTGCATCTTGTGGGTAATTAGATCTTTTTCCCTTCCCTTGGACAAATTAAAGACCGTGGTGAACCAATGAATTAAGATTCAAGTTAATTAATAGCTTGATATCCAATTCTCACCGCGACAGGAATGGCGATTTCACTGGGGACGGGAAATTATATTTTATTACTATGGGTTTCCCTAACTTGTTTTATTATACCTGTTTATTACTGTATATTTGCTTATTTGAATATATGCTTATTTTATTTATGCTTTTGGGTTGTTGCCCTTTGTGTGGTGAGATAATTCCTACACCCGGACTTGAGTGAACATATTATAGGAAGGTGATATATTCGACGAGGCTTATAGGGAGTTGAATCACCGCTCAGTTGAGGCTCTCTCGAAAATAGTAATGTTGAACGAGTAATCATGAAAACATTCACTTATTTCGACCTTGGAGCTATGATACTGGGGACCGTAGTTACCTTTAACCCCACTTCTGCCTTTCTTAGGACGTAGTGCGATGACTATGAGGGAGTAGTCCCAAAATAGTTGATACATGATGTTACACTCAAAAGAGGTCCTCTTGAGAATATTATTAACCACCGAGTAGTTGGGAAATTGATAATATCCGAAAGATGGACTAATGATTTTGGGTACCCTCTTAGAACCTTGTTCTACAGGTACAATCAACCTTTAGTTCACACCCTTTAGGGATGAGTATACCCTTTGCTCCATTCTCGTTGCAAACCTAAGTTTCATGTTTATTTATCTTTGTGTATCTGTGTGCTTGCCTGTGTTTGTGCATCTTTGCATCCATAAAGCATCATTTTGCATTTGTTTCATGGAATTCCGAGTTTATGTATAAACATTACAAAATCGATCTGGATTACAAGAAAAAAATGCTTTGAAATATTCTTTAAAAAGTCCTAACTTGGATGAGCTAAGGGAGTTGAGGGGGCTCACATTGAAGATTAAAAAAAATTCAAAGACAAGAGACTGTCCTCATCATTAAAGATCCAAGGTGAACAATGGACTTCCTCCTCACTTTCCAACGAGCAAAAGACGATGGAGGATTTATTTACCTCTATCAGACTACTTCTTGAAAGTTGATTGCCGACAAGCTTATATTCAAGAAGGTCCAGCTAGAAGAGCAGATCAAGAAGCATGATACAAGACTTCCTTAGGACTTTATTAGCTTTTATTTAACTATTATGTCAGGGACTCTTTCAAGAATATTTATTTGTAATCCGTCATCAAAAAATAAACGAGTTTTTTGTGGTATTCTGTGACGTTTATAAATACTTGAGTTCCATGAAACCGCTTTTCTGCATTCTGCATTTTGCATAGCATCCTGCATTTAGCATTTGCATATTCATGTGTCTCTTCTCCGCTGTAGCTCATCCAATTTTCTGTCTTTGTCTTATCAGCTGACATCTTGACCATCTGACCAAGCTCGAAGTATTTACTAAAGGATATAAAGAGAATGAAGGATATGGATCACATGACTAGCTTAAGAGTGATAAATAATCTGATATTTGATCTTCCCTCTGATGACAATGTTCAACAAGTGGATATTCCTACACAATCTTCACCTATGCAAGATAACCTGTGTGTTCAAGTTGATAAGGTGATTCACAGTCTCCACGGTGTAACCAGATCCTCAGAATGTTCATGCTGAGATAAAGGGGGACAATCCTAGAATTATGGCAATTGAGAAAGGATTTCGCGATCTCAGGGAACAATTGAAGATTATGAAAGAAGCTAATGCATCTGGTCATAACGCTTATGACCTATGCCTAGTTCCAGGTGTAATCATTCCTCCAAAGTTCAAAATGCTTGCCTTTGAAGTATACAGAGATGTTAGTTGTCCAAGATACCATTTGACAATGTTTTGTCGAAAGATGACCGCTTATATCGACATCGACAAACTGATGATTCACTGCTTTCAAGAAAGTTTATGTGGGGCATTTTTTGATATGGTACATGAGGCTACAAAGGAACTGTATTCAGTCTTAGGAAGATTTAGCTGATGCTTTTATGAAGCAATACAATCACAATTTGGATATGGCTCCAGACAGTGGTCAACTGGTAAGCATGAGTAAGAATGACAATGAATCTTTTAGGGAGTATGCACAATGTTGGAAAGAGTTATCATCCCAAGTTCATCTGCCGCTTCAAGAGAAGAATTAACCAAGATGTTTCTAAGAACACTTCCAGACTCTTATTATGATAGGATGGTAGGTGTTGTGTCGTTAGAGTTCTCCAAAATTGTAGAAGTCAGAGTAAACATCGAGAATGCACTCAAAAGTGGAAGAATTCAAGATGACATGAATAGCCAAGCTAAAGAAGAAAAGTCAGTTAATGATTCCCAAGAGGAAGGAAGTGCTGATATTAATGCAATCTGGGACTCCTCTCAAATCCTGTCAGATCCAGTTCCAACATCTTATCCTTAACATCGTATGCAGCGCCTGCTCAGCGCAAGCAACAACTACTTCATAAACGAAGGTTGACTTCTCCTGACCAACATCAGAATCGAAGGGTTCAAAGACAGTGTCAGAGTCAAAAGGTACCTCTGAGTATTCCGAGAGAAGAAACTTGCCGGTTTGATCCTATCCCATTGACTTTCCGTCAACTATGGTCTTATTTTGCTAGAAACTCAATGATGACGCCCAGAAAGACTAGAATCATGAAGTCTCGCCATCGTGGTTCAACTCGAACACCAGTTTTGAATTTCATGATGGAATGATAGGGCATTCGATTGAAGAGTGTAAGGTTTTCCAAGAAAAAGTTTAAGAGATGATCGACGACAAAGTGTTGACCTTCGAAGGAAGAAGCCCGTTTATGAATGGAACACCATTATGCTAATGTATGTGAAAACTCCGAAAAATCCTTTAGAAGGGCTTGTCTGGCTGTTCACTTTGTTTGCTTATATGTATTTTATTTCTTTGATTAAAAGCATAATTGGCATGTAAGAACTTGTTATTTTGATTAAGTAATGCAATAATATGTTTATCTTGAAGAAATCCATTCGTATTCACTCGTAAAACGTTTTTTATGATTCACAATACCAATTTTACCCAATCTTTTCCCACTTTGATAAAGAATTGGAAGGAGAATGACGAAGTAAAACGTCAGATCTCTTGTTGTATGCTTTTGAATAAAAATCTGCTGATGATGTAAGGCATTGTTTCAAACCTCATAAATACCAGAGATATAAGGAAGTTAAATCCTCTTTAACCCTTTTCAAAATTCATCTTTAACCTGGGGGTAGGGTAATTTTTCAGTCAGCTTGATTGAGCGCCTAAATAAAAAAAGAGGGAACATCTTTCAAAAATGGGTGGTACAAATAAGCTTTGACCCTTATTCCTTTGTTTTACAAATCATAAACTAAGCCTTGATATAACCCTCAAAAGTCCTAATGAAGGTAAGGTTTAGTTCGAAAGCATACTCAATGAGATAACGTTTCCTGACTTCTATGAGCTATGCTCAATTTGATGTTGGTCTTATAAAAATAAATTTATATCCTAACTAATGATTTTGTCACTAGTTATGGTGACTTTCTTTTTCAAAAACTTCAAGACAAACATGTTTGTTGCATTAACAGTTTCAAGATTAACATTTCCTGCTTGTTGATTTGGCCTGATATCTTAGAAAGTTTACATATAGACATCGACGATGAGTTTGATCCTTTAAACTTGAAGACTCTGCTGACCTGGGGCAAGTTTGTTTCCAAGCGGTTTGTTTTACAAGAGCGAGTTTGAAGACCCAACTATACATAATACCGTCAATTAGGGTAGTCACGTCAAGATTCAGCGAATCTCTTTAAGAGTTGGAAAACAGTGAAGCAATTGAACGCCATGTTTTCTGTAAAATCCTCTTGGAATGAATTCTTCTCATAAATCACGTACTCTGCCGAGCATTATTTTATTCAAAATGGCGACTACCACGCAGTTCATCAAGGCATAATTACTTTGTTTTTACAACATTTTTTTTCACTCATGTCCACGGTAAAACTTTACTTCAGGTGGTCATGACATATTATCCGATATATCTTTTCGATGCAAGAAATCTCCAGCTGGTGACCTGAGAATTCCCAGTGATTTGCTTAGCTTCACCTGCCCAATGAAGTGGATGATATTTTAATCCTCAGTGCATCTTCTTAAACTTCACCGTCCCGATGAAGTAGATATTATTCTTTTACTCCTCGGTGGATTTTTTACGACGCTGATCTTCTCCAGCGAAACAGATGTTTATTTCATCCCCATTGAAGTTTTGACTCCAACATATTCAACAACTATGATGACAAAGAGTTCTCCATTGAACTGGATATTTACTTTACCCCCTGTGAAACCTCAGCTCGAGTATCTCCGTCTACAACTCCAGTATGAATTTCTCTAGTGGAATGGATATTTATTTTATCCATAGAGTTCTCCAATTATGAGTTTGATCCACTCCTAGACGATCTATTTTAACAGGATAGTTGAGATTCATCTTAACAAATTCTTCAGTAAGATCAAGATGTTATATCCCCAAGTGAATTGTTTTCTGTTCCCCAGAGGAATTTGAAGCCCTGAAGCAGGACTGTGATCCCATATTTGTTTCTCCACCTATCCCCAGTGGTGTTCCTATCTTCGAGGATTGGTCGGATGTTTGTTCTGAGATGTTTATTTCATCTTCGGTTGCCCCTGTTCATTTGTTTTGTCAGCATAGGCATACGTATAACATATAGATAGATAGCATGGCATGTGCATTTTGCATGTTTATGTTTGTTTGTTCTGTCACTTTGGCTGTGTTTATCCCCAAGTGACTGGGTGTGTCTTCTCCTTCCAAGTAGAGTTGTTAGCCCTAGGAAGAAAACGAGCACAATATTTCTATTTCCCCACGGAGTTCGATCCTCGTGGAAGACAGTTGTTTTAGTTAAAACCCATTGAGCTCATACCTCAATGGTTAGGTCTTTCTTTACAGTTTCTCTTCAGTTATTTCTTGAATTGAACTTCAGTCCCTGACAATCACATTTTTGGATATCTCCAGACTTCTAAACCCAGATTGAGCGTGCATTTATTTTGCACTTTGAATCCCCAGGAAGGTTCTTTATGAAGATCATCATTGAAGACAAATATTTCTCCAGCAATATTACAAAATCTTTTCAGCAATTTATACCTTGGACTACGAGCGACCTCTTTATTTGAGCAACTTGTTTTGATTAGGTTTTCTATTTTTGAATGACAAATGGCATCCTCCTCAAGACAATTTGTCCATTCCAGTGAACTTATCAAGATTATTAACTCGTCAAATGGTATCTCTTTGGAAATCCTTTAGAGAAGTTTGTCGAAGACTTTACATATATTTTCTCTTTATTTGAGAATTTTTCACTTCAAAGGTTTCATACATTTTACAGCTACAACAAAGACACTCCTCAGGAATGTATTCCCCAGTGAGTCAGTTACACAAGTCTGATTCCATCAAATGGCATCTCTCCCGAGAAGTTTGGTGAAAATTATTACAACCAGTCTCTCTTTATTTGAGAAGACATATTTGCAAATCAACCGGCTTGCATCTCCTTTAAACATCCTCGTGAAGTTTTACAATCTCCAGTGATTAATTCCAATCCCCTATGAAGATGCTCTCACAAGTATTCATCGTTCCAGGAAGAAACTGAGACCCGTTCATGGCATACAACCTTGAAGCGTATGGAGGTTTATGGTACCCTTTTCAAGTGGAATACTTGATTAAAGAAGAAACTGAATTATGTCTTGATCAGGAAATTCATTTTGGTTATTACCTTTGCTTAGGCTATCATACGTTTGATAGTATGTAATATACCGTGTCTTTTGGACAGATACCTTTGCTTAGGCTACCAGGATTGGTAGTAGGTCATATTTCCTTCATGTTACCTTTGCTTAGGATATCATGCGTTTGATAGTAGGTAATATATCATATCTTTTGGACAGATACCCTTTTTTTAGGCTACCAGGATTGGTAGTAGGTCATCTTTCCTTTTGAACAGTTATTCGAGGATATCTCTTTTCCTGGCAAGTCTCGATAGTAGATTTCCAGAAGACCTCGGCAGTAGGTATTTCTATTTCATTTCCTGGCAAGTCTTAGCAGTATATTTCCAGAAGACCTTGGCAGTAGGTGTGTCTTTTCATTTCCTGGAAAATCTCGGCAAAAGATTTCCAGAAGACTTCAATGAAAGTATATCTCCAGTAAACTTCAACATAGAATCTCGGCAGCAGATTCCATAAAAGTATTAACAAAAGACGCTTTGGCAAATTTGTTCTCAAATTGGAGTTATAAGTCTTGGCAGTAGACTTCTCCAGCCTGATATCCCAAATTTTACTACATTTGACCTATACAGTTGGTTCATCAAGTGGATTTTCTCACAAGTTTCTTCGCGACATGTTTATGGATACCTTGTGATTGTCAATTGTCTATCTTTCCCCGTGGATTCTCGCTTCGTTGAGCCTGTTCGTCGTGTGTCCTATCCAGTCATTCCCCTGTGATATCTTTCCTCGCAGACCCCCTGTCTTACATTCTCATATCATCGCATATCATATTCATTCGGTGGCATCTTAGGGACAAAAATTCGTGCAATGTTTGTATTTAAGTCCCTCCTATCATGTCGAGATGAAGATTTCAATCTCCATATCTCCAGATAGAAGAAACTTAAATAGGAGCGTTTGTCACACCCTAATTTTTGACTTTAAGATCTCACCTCTTTGTGCGTTTCTAGCATTATTTTTTAATATTTTCGTATTCGTGTTTATTGCGACTAACAAGTTTGCGCAGGTATGTCAAGAGCAGTGATACTGTTTCTCTCAAATTAAGCATCTCAGGCTGTCTCTGGAACATTTTTAGAAGGCGCTTTGTCATTATCAAGAGTGGTGTTAAGGTCACAGAATACCATTTCTAAAAGAGCAAATTGATTATACTTCGAGCCTTATGATTTTCCAAGGCATTGCGGTGATATTTCGGTCCGTGCTACAAAGGATTGAGTTCTATTTATTTGAAGTGTTCCAATCACCATCTTAAGCCGTTTTAATTCGTAAGTCAAGATCATGGTGGAAATGTGGGGATTTAAGCGTGTTTGGTTGGATTTATCAAGATTTGGCCAGACGGTTTCATTTTATTAAAGTTTCTTAAGACACGAAGAGGACTTTTGGGTTGCAAGCATTCAAGTTCTTTTAGTTCAACCGTGTGCTTTGATATTAAGTTCATAATCAACTTAGTTTACGTTATTTACAAGATACAAGCTATAAAGGTTACTATTATTGGATTTTTACATCAAGTGTCCAAAACTAAATCCTAAGATGTCCTAAAGTCCAAAGATCTTCAAGTTGTTCTTCATCTTCGTCATCTTAATAGTACATGTAAAAACAATGGAAAAAAGCAATTAGTAGAAGAATTTCGAGGGAGAAGATTTTATCGTTTTTTACGACCCTTAGAAAAATATCATCATTGAGCCAAAAGAGGGGAAGGGCAACATTGAGGTGCCACCAGCTTCCGGTAAAAATGGATAGAACAGTAGCGACATTTTTAATAGGTTCAGACTAACGTCATCATCACCTTTTTCCTCCAACAACATCAAGCAAAAAATCAAGGCAAATGTATGTTCGTTTAGAGAATTAAATAAAGTGAATTTTCGCAAAAAAAAATAAGAAGAAAGGAAGAGGCACAGTCAAAGTTTTCCCTAACACAACCATCAAAGATCTCAGTTTCCAAATCAGCCATCATCATTAAAACAACATAAAGATCCGAAAAAATGGAAAATATTGCAAAGTCAACCCAAATTCGAAAATGGGAAAACACAACCGCATCAATATCGTAAACGAAAAGGGATATCACCACAACCAGCTAATCATCTGAAAATAGAAGTTTCATCAATAAGAAAATCACGAAAATGGAAACACGATTCACCAAAATCTGGAAATGGAATTCATCATCAATACCAAATTTGAAGTAACAGCGAGCACCAACCATAATAACAAATCAAAAGAAGATGGAAAAGTTTCAAAATTTATAAAACTTTTCAAAACAATATCGGACAAGGTTAACCGGAAGAGGAAAGTTTTTAAAACTTTGTCTCATGTTTTGAATCCGAGCTATATAAAGAAGAAGACGGAAAAACCAAAGGCTCAGAGTACCAAGACTCATCATCGCCAAAAAAAAACCTATCAAATTGTGAAACAATCACAAACCGCGAATATCAGCCAAAACATCAAACAGTTCACACAACCATCAGATCCGCAAATCACAACCAATAATCCGGCTCAGACCACGAACCGTGTTCATCACTGTCGTTATTTCGTTTAAGGGTAAAAGAAAATTTCTTTTCTAACATTAAAATTATGTTTTATTGATAACAGATAAAATAAGAAGAAGATAAAACACGTAAGGGAGGAAAAACACGTAGGAGAAGACGGTCGCAGAAGGAGAGGAAGAGAGTTCGTGGGGCGAGGAGAAACGAGAGAGTTTTGAGAAGAAGAAGAGAAATCAGAACATCGTGAGGAGAAGAGTTCAAAGAGAATGAGGCACCGTTTGGTGCAAGTGAAGACTTAGGGTTTCCTTTGAAACCCTTTTCCTCTTCCTTTGTTGGTTAATCCGACCCGGGTTGGGTCCGGTGGGCTCACAGCCACCGCCCAACCCCTTTTATTTTAGTTTTTTTGTGTTTTTTAATTCCGGCTTTTATTATTTGTAATATATAAATAAAATATAAACTAACAACTAACCTAATATAAAACAAAAATTAGGAAAATATTTAAAAATAAAAAAATGAAAATATTAAAATAAAGATATTTTTTTTAGTTTTAAACTTAATTAATAATTAAAAAGATAAGAAAAAATATGTTTAGATTTAATTTAACCGTTTTTTTCAATTTAATTCAATAACAAAAATATAAAAATGTTTAGATTAGATTTTAATTTAATTTCTTTTTTTTTTCCCTTAATAATTAAAAACCCATAAAAATATGTATTCAAGTCTAAAAAAAAATTTCAAAAAACTTTTTAATCTAATCAATTTAATTTTTAATTAATTTACCTTTTTAGATAATTTAGGACTTTTAGAATTTAAGTTAATTAATTTACTTTATTAGCTAATTCTCCTCTAATTTCCACTTAATCATATTTTTCTCATAAAAACATCAAAAAACAATTTCTCTTTTTACAATTCACCATTTCACCAATTAATCACATTTCCATAATCCATATCTAATTGTTTCTCGATATTCATTCGAACTCAACTTTACCCTGTTT